>CM075193.1:16045616-16400616 GCA_037577475.1 Chaunax sp. Z400
TATCATCATTGGCGGACAGAAGATGAAAAAAAAAAGAAAAGGAATTGGGAGTCCTTTGGGATCGTGGATCGTGTTCTAGCCTGTTATCTTGATGAGTTATGAGCGTTGAAACTCTGCTGGTAATAATTATGAGTCTTATGAGACATCTATCAGTGATTGCAAACCATATTTTTATTATCTGACAAACTAGAAACTATATTTAGCTACAGTGTTTGTACACGTTTAAATCCTCTATCTATGTCCAGGTTTTATTTAGAATTTCTTTCTCATCTTTTTTACACACTACTGCAGCCTCTCAGTAATTATTCCACGGACAACACTAACGTAGTAAATCTCCCATATCTTTCTCTCTCTCTCTCTCTCTCTCACACACACACACACACACACATAACGAACTGCCTGTGTGGCAGACTACCATACAGGTTGCCATGGAAACACATCAGCCCCTCAATACATACACATCTATTTGCTTTCCTGAACATATGCCGTGTTAAATATTTCAAATGCTGCTGATTGAACCTCGGCTCTTCTCTGCAGAGATGGATCCGTTTATGATCGGCAGTAAGAAACCATGGAAACATCACATTTAAGATCCTTCTGCTAGTGGTTGGGTAAACGTCGATGTCTCATTTCTGCATAGATCTCATGCATTAGTCAGGTCCCTGTAGTAACACAACATGTAGCAGCGGTGTATGACCCTAAGTGCATACTCAGGCCAAATGCAAATGTCTAAACAGGGTTGAATGGGAGCTTTGTAGAATCAGGAGGAATATAGAGTCTGTGGCAAACTCTGGGAGACGCCCACTTGGCATGGCAACAATGTGCTTTCTGTACATGCTCTCAGTCTAAGCACGAGAGTGAGTAAAACACAAGTCTGCAGAATTTGGGAGTAGCGCACAGCATGACTGAACTCAATAGAAAGTAAACAATGGCAGGAGCAGCGGAGCATGGAACATCCATCCCCGCTCATCTGTTGAGAGAGGGTGACATAAAAGAGGGATCCCATGATTGGGCTGCTGGACTCTCCTGTCCTGTCTATTTGCACATTGGTTCATTTTAGGAAACAACCAGAATGACGATTCCTCCATCAGCTGAAAACAGCTACAATCAGCCTCTCAAACTTATTCTAGCTTGTCTCTTTTTTTTTCCAAATCATCTCGTGATTGTCTAAAAATAATATCTGTAAAAGAGAAATCTTTACCAGCAGACCAGACCAGACCAGACCAGACCAAACCGACCCCCACTCACTTATGTCATAATCGCTCATTCCTAATCACAACTAGCTGATTGACAAAAATAATCATCTAAAGAAAGACTCCTGTTGTTTCATCCATTTAAAGAAAGTATTCTCTATGTGGATTTACTGAATGGGGTTTTAGACACACTGGGAGATTCCTGAGTATGTAAGAATTCAAACAGGCCATCACCTACATCCTCAGTCGGCTCTCATACCTATTACGGGCCCTCCGACACCTCTCTAATTTGATTTGTGAAACCATGTCGTCCTGCTGCGTGTCCAACAAAAAACCCACCTCATTATACTTAAACCCCACTGAGCTGAAAAGTTTGGCTCAGACTGGGAGGGTCAACACGGGACACGATGGAGCAGACCTCTGTCAGAAAATGTTCCATCAAGTCAGCACAGACCAGACACTGATGTCAGCAAAGATGAAATACATCCAAAGAAAGTGAAATATTTCCTTTGAAAGATTTCCACATGCCATGGATGGAGACCCCACCTTTGCTTTCCCATCTCTGTGTGACTCCACAATGCTGATCTAGCTTGTGTTCACTCTATAATGCTCTCCTCATTAACCTGCAAATGGATGCATTACACTGACAAAGTGAAGCTCAGTGAGATATCACCTACATTACTCTCTTGAGGCGATGCGGCCAAGCTAAGAATGATGTTATCAGAGAAAATAAGCTCTGTGGGCTGCAGTTTACTGGGTATAAATCAAAAGGAAATGCTTGTGAGAGATACAGAAACAAACAGAGAAGAAGTCATTAACAAATTTCAAATGTTACAGAATTCATTTAAACTATGGACACTGATCAGAAGTAATAAATTAATAAAGATAAGATATAAGATAAGATATCCCTTTATTAGTCCCACAGTGGGGAAATTTACAGAATTAAAATGAAATTGCTCTAAATATGAATCTGAATATATTGTGTGTGCACCTTGCCTGCACTGGCTTAGTGAGAGTTAGTGTTAAACGGTGCTCTGAATCCTCTGGGACTGTGAGAGTGCAGGATGAAAGATGGTGGAGCCAAAGCCGTGCAGGATGCAGGTCATGCAGCGAGGGAGTGAAGCATCATGGGAGCCCTAAACCCTCAGCTCAGACTTACATTTAAATGCTAGTATTAAACCTTATTTTGTGCTTGCAGCGGGGTTGGTACTGTTGCTAATGTCCATTTCGTCGAGTCATAATTACTTACTTTATTATTTATTGCCCTGTATTATAATGCTGCACAGGAGGCGGGGGGGTGGAGGCTTTTGTGGCTCATCGTGATTAAGAAAAACGAGCCCTTCCTTGGGAGCTTAGAAGCACAGATTACTTATGCTGTGCAATTATGTATGGGCAGTTCAAAACAACATGGGACTATTGAGCATAGCACTAGAATGCAGAACACAAAATTATCTGCACTACAGCACAAGCATTAATGAAAACCCTACTCTGTTGAATCTACTAAACACTATTAAATGGACTTTATTGGGTATTACCCTTCTAATCAGTGTGCAGTCACATACCATAGTGTAAAATAGCGATAGATGCAGGAGGATCAATACAAATCTTGCCAACATGCATAAGTAGGGCCTTCCTGTGTCTGGATTTGTTCCAGACACACCTGGCTTGATACTATGAATTACTTGTTAGCATGCCTTCTTGGTGAGAGGAGAGTTATTTGATTTCTATTCAGGCAATTCACATAATGTAAATGCACTCTCTGATTGGTGGTTGGTATTAGAGTGACCACCATAAGAGACTATGGTGGCCCAAATGAAGGTCAGTGAATCTCAATTTTAAATCAAATCAACTCTGAGTCAAAGTTACTGATGAAAAATACATTTTTCAAGTACTAGTGGTAGGTGTGTTATTGAGAAAAAGCAATTTGGCAGATGAAAGTACTGATTTTCGCTGAATGCACAAGTGGACACTCAGTTCAGACAGACGAGCCTCCTGCTGTTGTACAGTACTAGGGCTGAAACTCATGTAGGCAGACTCTTATGAGCCATTGTTGCTCGCAAGCCTTTGAAAATCAGTTCTTTTGTTCCTCTCAATGCACAGGCTGGACTGAGACAGAGAGTATGAACAATCTCTAGTTCATCACCAGTATAAAATGCCGTGTTCATCACAGTCTGTTATCCAAATTTTACACCTCATTTTTATTTTTATTCCTATTTTTTATGTTCTTTTTGTTGTTGTCAGCAGTTTGTGTACCTAAACTCTTTGTTGTGTAGCACTTTGAGCTACATTTCATGTATGAAAGGTGCTATAAAAATAAAGTCTTTATGATGATTATTATTATTATTATTGGTCCCTGACCATCAATGAAAATTGACCTATCCCTATTATTACAAATGAATTAAATATAGAAGGCCATCAGGGATGACAAAGCTGTTTTTCTAAACTTGTCACAAATCGGAATGAGTCATCGTTTCTTCTTTGCATTGACTTTTAATTCCCACACAAAAGGCTGCTGTTGAGTCCTTCAACAATGTTTATTGCTTCACAAATCCTGAATGTCTGTACACAAGAAATTTATATACCAGCAGTCAGGCGATGAAAAACATCGGAAAAAACAAAGGGAAATTAGCATGCAGCAGATTTTCAGGGTTCAACTGCACTGCAATCGATCTCAAAGAACGTTCTGAACTATGATATGCAATAAACAGGAAGTAAATATATTATGCAGCTGATATACAGTATGCCCATGTAACACTTGCCAGGGAAGGAATGGAAAAACAAACTGCTCACATTGAACGCCAGCCAAACTAACATGGCAGCTTACTCAGATGATGCATATACTGTACATCATAAAGCTGTCTTTCTAATGTACCACGTTGAAACATGGAAGTCTGCTGGCTTTCCCAGGAGTTACCATTCTATATATGATTAGAGTACAGCTACTCTAGCAGCTCTCTGAAACTGTACTTGGATACAGGGGGCCTTTATCGTGTTCGCCATTTATGTTTAACATGTTAGCCTACCAACAATTGCTTAATAGCAATAAACTCAACAAAACAAATGTAAATTATAATGTCGTAAACTAAAGCGTTTCAAACAGAAACGGTTTGACCTGATGATAGAGCTTGATCAAAAGTCAAGGATCCTCAGAGCTGTAACAATGAATCACAACAACAATGAATCACAATAACAATGAATCACAGTACCTGCTGGCTTAAATGGAAGCCACCGATCATTGCAACTTAATTCTGTCAGCAGCCACAGTGCAAAGTCCTCACAAGACATGATGTGTATTTCATTAACCCGCGTATCCTGATCATGCATTTATTGTGGATACACGATCGAAATGACTGCATGCATTGTAACTCATGGGTGCAGTTATCTGTGTCCACAGACCTCTGCACATCAGTGGCACTAACTTCTTAATCACATGAGCCAGTTCTGTCATTTCCCACTACTCATCACTCTTAGCATGTTTCCCTACCTCCCACTTATTGGTGTCACAGGCCCATCACTGAACCATTAAGGCTGTAACACCCCCACAAACACAGGGAACACACAGGAACAACTTGTATCCCACTCTTTCTTTTGTGCATTGAAATGCTCAAACAGTCCTCTCTCTCTCTCTCTCTCTCTCTGTGTGTGTGTGAGAGAGCGAGAGCTCTTTCCCACAGACAGTAGGCCTATACTGAAGCTGCATCCATTTCCATTTGCTGGGTCAGCATAGGCACATAAGCCTCCCACAATTAAATATTAATGGATTTGGGAGATAAATTTAGAAAGCTATGTGAAACTGAAATGAATACAGTCCTTTGAAAAACTTACATATTGACCAGATAATAAACAATCCAGCCAATACCTAAGACAGCTAAAAGTGGTCTGTATGCAGTCTTCTACACCGTGTGTGGCAGGGAAAGTGTAAACTACACAACTACACAGTATTTCTGAAGGTCATTTTAAGTGAAAATATGGTACAACCATTCTGAAAAGAATTAAACAAGCTTCATTTAAACACATAAATCTCATCCCTCACCATGAAGCTCAAGTATACTGTGTTATACAGTGTTTTCATATGTGTTTTCAATTAAACCACCTATACGAGTTATCTGACCTGACAATTCTAGGAACTATCCTGTAACTGTGTTGCTCCATAAACACAGAGTATGCGGGTGTCTGAAGGACACAGATAAACTCTAGGTTATTCGCTTGATAAACAGGAACGTGGCATCAGAAAAGCTCCTCAATAAACCTGCAGCACAGGAATCACTAAGCTGGCACAGCGTCCATTAGGAAAGTCCATCCCCAGCATATATACCATTACTAAAATTACAGCTTAGAATCAGGCCAGCAAGGCACTAAGAGGATATTAACTGTGGTCTGTTGTATTACATTATGAGGAGTGGTTCTGGATGGTGAGAAAATGAGGCAGTGTGGTACAATGGCTGCACTGTTATCAGATGCTGGGGGTCGTTTGGGGCCTCAATGAAGACACATTGAAGCTGGGAGTGTCCTACCACCAGCCAGTATAAATACAGATGAAGAAAATCTAATAATTCTTATAGAAAAGATCATTTAAATCAGTTCTAACTTTGAAAAGGTGAGATCTCATTTCATTGCCATAGATGATAATTAATCTACCTTCTTGATTAAAAAAAGGACCCTGATATCAGTTGTGTGTAACTGCACTTATGGGTGCGGGACTGCACCGCCTATGCACACACGTGGGTGCAGCCATTTTTTGAGCCTCTCATTCTCTCCTGATGATGACTTGCTTTTTTTCCCTCCCCACCATTATATTCGCATCGGGGTGAAGCCCGCTCCGAACTGCTGATCCATTTTGGCAATATAAAACTAACTTCTATGAGAGCTTTTAAATATTCAAATGATATCAACTCTTTATTATGAAAATATTCACATAACTTTTATTAAATTGGATAAGTCAGACACAGACTATCCAGCGCGGATCTGAGAAATTCTAAATATAAACGCAAGAGGAGAGGTTTTTTTTTGTGAGTTGAGGATGGGATATGAGATTAAAAATGAAGTCGTTTCTACTCATGTAAGTACACAGGGAGTCATGCCTCTGGGCAAATAATTAGATTTAAGGGAACTCCCAGTTAAATCAATTAGCGGCAGTGGTTACTGGTGGGTGGATGCTGGTCTCTGTCCATGTCTGTGGTGCTGAAATAAAGCCACTCCTCGCCTGTGCATGTTCAGTGTGCAGGAATAAACATTTCTTTAGAACAGAGACCCCTCTCTCATGAATGAATAAAAGCACACATGCACAAACGAACCATCCATCCAACTAAGGAACCAGCGGAACCGGCCCCTACTCCCGTCAAATATAAAATGGGTACAACACGCAGCCAAAGCCAAAGACGGAACAGACCGTATGCGTTACAGCGGCTCTGAAATTGACAATAGGGGCAAATGCACCGATGTTATATGCAAATATCTCAACACCCAGGTAAAAAAACCCAGACAAACCTCTCCTTACCATCTCGTTCACATAACTGTATGGCGTCCAAGCTCAGGTCCTTGATCATCCCCTCGCATGGACTTAATGGGCTGGTGATGTTGTGCGCCAAGCCTGGTACCTCCATCTCTGCAGAAGAGTCTGGATGATGCTGCTGGTGAATTGCTGTCGCTCGTTAAAATTTCGTCCACGGGGGCTCGCACAACAACGGGCTTCCGTCCACAGACGTAACGGAAGGAGAAGGGATAAAGAAAAGGACCGGTTCTTTCTCAGTCAGCCTCCTGCTCGCTCCGTCGCTCGCAACTCTCCTCTCTGTCTCCTGGGTGGTGCGGCTAGTGGCGCGTCAGCGGAATCGTCACGGGCGCGAACGGCACAAGCCGCCTTTTCGGGTTCGCAACGTGAGGCATAGCTGCAGATATTCACTTAAATGTACGAAGCTGAAAGATATCGCGGCGTATTTCCTACGCTCCCCACGCACACGGCGCTCCTGTGCCCTCAGAGCCACAAGTGCGGGCGTGCGTGTGCGTCCTGCGCGCTATTCCGCCGCAGGACAATTGAACATGAATAGTTGAGCGGATTAGTGCAGAGACGTTCAGCAAATTCAATGTCTTCTTATGTAACCAGATTATCCTGATGTTCCCTCACCGGGTTAGGTTAATCTAAACCGTCCGTACAGCCGTTCTGTCTTATTTCACGTTCAACGTCATCCCTGTAAGGGTCTCTAAAATGTCCTTATTCGGCGCGGTGCAGCCCTCTCTCGCGGGAGCGCAGGTGCAAGTGGACTATCCAGTAATGAGCTGGGGGTGGACGACCCAGACATAATGCGGGACACAGTGAATGAGCAACCTCTGATAGACAATTCATGCTTTGTAATGGCTCAAAATAAAACCTAAAACCCTGCAGAAAACTGGGCAATATTTCATCATGCTTAGCAGTTAGTAATTATCTCCACCAGACCACTACACCCTCTTTATCTGTGGCTCCCAGCAACAGGATTGCCAAGGCGTGAAAGGTCAAGTGCACTGGTAAATTGTGGCGTAAACACACCGAGACTGAAGGCTACAGGCGCCTCTTGAATTCATTTTCATTCTCATATTTCCTAAAGCAGCGTTGTCTCCTCTTCATTCTCCATAGGGGAACAATAAGGGAAGCGACGCCAGTTCTTTTTGTCTGTGTTACGCAAGGTGCCCCGGGGAGAGGCGAGGCTGAGGAGAGTATTTACTTCTATTTAGCGGACAAATTTCACCAGCTGCGCGCTTTGGAAACCCTGAGTCATTCTACTCAAAACGACAGAGGGGGGGGGATGCTGCACCATAGGTTGGTCGAATCACAGGATCTAAGCGAGCCTAACTCATCCTTGAGTCAGGCAGACTGACAAAGCATCATCACCTCTGAAGCTGGAACAGAGACTTTCTGCAGTATAGTTGGTGATCATTTCCATTCATATGGATTAAAAAATGGGGTAATGAAGGGCAGGAGAATTCAAATCCGGATAAGCTCATAATCACGGTGGCATTCAGATTCAATGGGAACCATATTAGATGCACCACTGAAGGCCTGAATATATCCCATGTCCAGATTTTCATGAGGCTCAAATTTCCTGCCTGGGAAATAGAAGTCATTAAAAGTGAAGGTCAGCATCTTGATCACTCCTGCATGTCTGCCTCTGAGGAGAAGATGCTACTACATTCACAGTGATCTATCATTTCAGACCCAGATATGTGAAGGACATGCATATGTAATTATGCTTTTAAATGTGTACCATATGAAAATACCATCGACTCCTGCTGTGAAGACTGAAGATCATTACACTGACTCCATCCACAGATTAGCATAGCAGTGGTTTAAATGACTCTGTTTCCAGTAAATAACTCCATAATAAAGCTCATTAAGAATCTATGGCCAGTGATGAAAAGCTTAAACACAAAGAACCAGAGCTCAGCGGATGAGCCTTGGGATAATAATTCAAAAAAGCTCATTGTTATGTATGCCATCATATATTTCCTCTTCATCCTAACTCCACCCATCCTCCTTGCCATCCCTCTCTCCACCCACCCATATCCCTTCCAGCCAGAGTCATCATTTGTTAGTGTCAGTGTTTCCAGGGAAGCAGCAGGGGGGGGAGACACTGCGTCCTATGTAACACACGCCCAGCCAAGTTCACTCCCCCCCCCCCCCCCCCCCCCCCCCCCATCGTTCTCCCCCTTCACCCAGTATCCTTCCGCCTTCCCTTTTCCCATCTTGTCTTACCTCCACTGTCTTGTCTCTCTTTTTTCTATCTTTTGTTTCTTTGTCACTTTTCCTGCACGGTCTCTGCTGTTATTCTAGATTTCTCAAAGAGCATATTTTACTTTCCAGGATAGTGTGTTGGTGAGTGTGCACACCATACAGTATATCACAGTGTGCCCTGTAGTGTCCGTCCAGTCTGATTTGCTCACTCTGCTGCACTCAGGCCATGTGAGCACAGTGACAGTTGGAGAAATAGCAGGGGTGATAGTTGGAGAAAAGAGGCCATAGCAGCCTATTTGATCCAAAATCCAAATATCTTTCTCAATACAATGACTCCTAGCTTTCTCCATCTCCTGTCACTCACACACCCACCAATGAAGACATTTTGAGCCAATATATGGAGCTCGCAGACCAAAATGTTTTGCATTAACGGAGTCCCCAGGGTCCAATATGTGTGTGTGACACTGGAACCACAAACACATTTGTCTGAGGGAAGCCAATGAAGCGTGTCATTGATTTGCAGTGTGAGCTCTGGCCTTAGCTTTGCTGCAGTTTGACTGATAATGGCCGTCTGTGTCTCTGGGTCTCCAAATGAAATCCCAGTTTATCCGAGATGTTCTAGAATGAAATGTCCTCACTGTCCATTCTGTAGCTGCAGCGAAGCCCATAACGACTAATGAAATTTACTGTAAGCCATCGTGCGACAACAAGCCCACGCATTTTAATCAGGAAAGGTTAATTAAAATCAGAGTTAATGGATAGAGGGCGCACAATATAAGAAAGGTTTACAGGAAGAGTTTGACATTATGAGAAATGTACTTATTGGCCTTTTGTCGCAGAGATTTAAATGAGGTGGTCAGCATTGCTATAATGTCGGTATGATAAATGTGTTGCTACAACCAGCAGGCTGCTAACTTTGAGCAAACAGCTAGCCTGGATCTGTGTGAATTTTTAGGTTAAGATTCAAACCCAGAACCTTCTTATGCGACAATGCTAACTACTACTCCAGAATTGGTACAGATTAAATAAAAATGTGCTAATTTGAGAGCTTCAAAGTTGCTGACAGGTGGGTTTTAATTACTTTTGGACAATGTTAGCTTTAACCCTCTGTTTCCAACCTTTATGCTTGAGTAAGATTACCTGCTTCTGGCTCTAGCTTCACATTTAACATGTAAGAGTGATATTGATATTCTACTATTGGCAACAAAACAACAAAATGAAAAAGCACATTCCCCTCAATGCCAAACTATTCCTCTAAGAGCTGTGTCTACTGAAACTACTCTCTAACTTTCAACTAAGTAGGAATTTTTTTTTTTTTTTTCATGAACTGCATAGGAATATTCCCAGACGGATCTGGATGGATGATACAGATCTCAGGGAAGAACTCAAAGCTGTGACTTGTCTGTGTCTGGCTCTGATGAAAACTAGAGAGGTTGATCATGACAGTCAGACTCTAAAATAACAGCACAATTGTATAAATGTTGAAGCACAATTGGATTGGTTGAGGTGAATAGGTCAGCCATTTTTAACCAGCTGACTAAGTTGGAAGATGGAATAGAAAAAAATTAACAAGAGAGATAGAGGGCATGAAAAGTAGGTTTCCTTAAAGAACTAATTAATTTGTGGCGGGACAAAAAAATTCCTACTAAATAAAATATACCTATAAGACTTGAGCCAATTGAACGATCATTTTTCTATTTCATCCGGATCGAGAAAATGTTCATTGTGTCAATTTTTGCCGATAAATACAACTTTATTAAAGCAATACAAAAGTACACCTCTGGCTCCGAGGCTAAAAAAATGTATTTAAAAGAAAAATAACAATTGAGAACGGTCAGCTTTCAACATCAATTGTATTAATAGACCTGGCTTGCATCTCATGCTGAAACCACGCTACTGAATGCAATCTTAGTGAGATTTGTGTCATTTTATATACGAAAGAATGAACAAAGAGGGGGGAAAAAAAACTCAGATTGGCCGAGAGAATGAGCCAGACTTATCAGACTCTGTGACCATATTGTGCGCTGGATAAGAGCCAGGTATGGTGAGGTAGCAGCTCTTCTCATTTACACCTTTCCTGCAGAGGCAAGCTGTCCACGAGAACAATATGTGATGCTGTGGACTCTGTTGGTCATCAAATGGGTTGGTCGCCAGGATGCAGAATAAATGCATGGCTGACTAGTGATGAAAAGGCAATCGCTCCCTTTCGATGCAATTTAGCCATCTTTCACTGCCTGCCTCTCACTATAGAACATGAAATTGAAATTAGTCATGCTGGGCACTAAGAATGATTGCCAGCTGTGCCCCAGACTTAATTAGCCTGAGTGAGGCGAAGAGTGTCATGTAATTGAACAGCTTTTCTCTGAAACTATCATGACATATAGAGAACTGTTTCAAGGGGTAACGTGTAGCAGCATTTGCTCCTGTGGGAAACAAATGTATTTTCAGATGAAATTATATGGTGAGTGAAGTAAACCGGAGACTTTGCTGGGCTCTAGTTCTGATCCGAGTTGCCAGCAGACACAATAATGCTTATTTTTAGGGACGTCCTTGCTACACTTTACATTTGAGCTCCTCTGGATACAGTATTTGTTCAGTGTTGTGGCGTTAACATGAAGGCATTGTGATATTTAGCTCGCAAACCTCCTTTGGAGGAGCAAAAACAAAAACATTGGAGGAGAAAAAGGAGAAAATGAGTGAGTCATAAGCTGAAGAACTGAACATTGTTCAGTGGCACCATCTGTCTCTATTAAGGGTCCATTTACATTGGATGAGAGGCTCTCTCTCTCTCTCTCTCTCCATTCTCCTTCTGAACACTAATTTGCTGTCATAAACAGAGACCTGTGGACAAGTTGTGGAACAGTTTCATCATAAATGAAACGGAAAATTGGAGCACGTTGCTTACCTCTGGCAGTGGTTTGTATTTTGTGAACATGCGAGGAGATAAAATAGCATGAGAGGTAATGCATATTTTTTGCATATACTGTATGTTTAGTCATGTTTTTAGTCTCATAAGTAATTTTTATGCATTTCAAATCCCATAAAACAACCAGTGATTTTGTAATGTTATTTAATCATTTCTAAGCATGTCATAATCTGTCTCTGCGTAGCAATTGTCCATGGTTTACCTCAGAAGAGTTATTTTAAACTCCAACACTGCCCCCTTGAGTGTTCTAATGACACTGCCTGTGTGTGTCTGCCATGCACGGCACTGAAATCTGCAGGAAAACAATGCATTAAACCGAGTGGGTGTTGGTTGTTAACAGTCAGTGGTCTCAGTCTCTGTTTCGCTAAGCTGCTCAAATCAAATAAAAAGCCTTATCATGGCTTAGTGTTTGCCACAGCCAAGGCCACACAGTGCCGAGTTTGCGACTGTGACCGTGACCTCACTCAAACACGATTTTCAAATCAACTCTTGAAATCAATCCCACAGTTCATCATAGAGGAAAGGAATTATATGACCCAGAGATAATGCTTGGAATGAAAGAAGGAAAGGGAAGAGACCAAGAATAAAAAATGTGCCACACATATGTGAAATTAAATAATGTGACTTTTTAGTTTAGACTTTTTAGATGGTCTAGTAAAGACCAGGACAGGACAGATGGGTAGTAACTTAAAATTCGGCCATTGAGATTGATCTTTTAAATTCTATTTGCATTGCATTATAGTATATTTTGTCTCTACCATAGTCTCCGTCCGTCGCAGCAGATTGATTCTGTGGGATTAAGCAGATCCTGGCCATGTGGATTAGTCCTCATGTAGGCATGCGTTAAATCATGACCACATGGTATGAGACAGGGTTCTCTCTAAACCTGCAGAGTATAAATGTAGTCTGTGGCCATATTTTAAATATATATATTTTATACACACATGTAGTATGTATTAGACATACATATATACACATTTAAATACACACACACATGTGCATGATCTCAACATCTCTCACTCTGCAGCTTTCTCTCCATCCATCCATCCATCCATCCATCCATCCATCCATCCGTCCCTCCGCAATAATCCTGGACTCAGGACTAATCTCAGACATATGTTCATCTTTCAGGTCCCTTCCATTCTCATACTATGGAGAAGATAATTAACATAATTATGGACATGGATGCTTCAGTCTTGACATTTGTGATAATCAGAAAAAATAAAACACTAAAGAAATTGACTTTGTTTGCATACATTTATTTCCTTCATAATATCATTTGAATGTTTGAACAAACATTTTATTTTTGCCTTCTTGACAGTTTCTCCAAACAGTCCTGTTTGTATCTGTACTGCAATATAGTTACAATAACAGCAGCATCAACAGATGCCACAGGGAACAGAGCATCGGCAACACGACAATGTTTTACACACAAATTCTGCTGTGGAACTTTGTGCAGAACTGTACCTTTCTCACACAAAAACAATGGCTGTATAAGACGTAAAGTTTGTACAAAAGTTATGTATTACATAATTTCCTTAGTGGTTTACATTTATTATAAATGTACCATTTAATTGCAGTACAAAGACTCCTTCAAACAAAACCCTTGGGAACAATATGACTCATAAAAGAAATTAAACTATTCTATCAAGGGCAAAGACTGGACATGATGGCAGTAAACGTTTTGACTTGAGTCCCTTCACTGATCCGTAATAAATCTGCAACAACATGCAACAATAATTTTTCACAACATTCACTTGATAAGACAAGAACCTCTACTGCCCTCCGAGCAAACCCATCCGAACAAGGTAAAGGATGAGAACAAATGTCTGCTAGGCAGGAACACGAGTCACAGCACTGGGAGAATCAGTGCTAAACAGTTTTCATGTAGTACCATGATGAGTGGGGGGCGAACTGGCCCCGGGTTTCTTCTCAGGATAAAGAATCCCATTCTATATTAGCTATCTCCCTCTTGATCTCTTAAGATTTCAAAGAGAAAAAAAAGTATTACCTGGTTGGCATCAGCAACCATGTCAGAATATTATTCAGCATAGTGTTATTAAGTTGACAACCACATTGACGATGGCTCAAATCAGATGCGAGAGAGAGGGTTGAAAGTGGTTTAAACATGATAAACAAGTCTATTTAAAGGGAATCATTGCAAATCAAAAAAAGAGGTAACAAATAGTTGACTTCTCTGGGTTTCAGTTTGTACGAGGACTGCTGTTACTTTCTGTCATAGTTCAATTTGTTGAGATAAACGTCCATCCACTGCACAGTGATCATTTCTCCAAGGCGTCCTCTACATACCTAACAGATCTTAATTACTGCACTCATTTAAACCAAGATAAGAAATTCTTCAGTCGTCGCTTTTATTCTTATTTAACTGCAAATATAAACACATTTTCCCAGAAAAACAAAACAAAAAAAACAAACAAACAGGCATTTAATTGCACTAGATACAAAATGCTCAGGACCTTGGAAGATGGATTGGCTTGTGGGCTAAATCCTCAAGTTAAATGTTAGGAATATTATATATACATATATATATATAAAGAAAACACTGGAGTTACCAAATGTTAATGAGCTGTTGGAAAAGGAGGCTTTCCTTTTCAACACATGACTAAACATAATACAAAAGCCCAGAAAAAAAAAACACGCAAGCGTTGAGCATAAACACTGCTGCTGCACACATAATCCTGTTCATTAAACACTGCTTATCTCAGTTTTGTGGATATTCGATTGCACGACTGATTGTAGAAAATTCTATTTTTTTGTCCTCATCTTAAATCCTTCTGATGAGTTTGGTGCTTTATTTGTGTCTCTTGCAGAAATGTTCACGTGAAACTAACTTGGCTGTAAATATACTGTTTTTTTTTTTTTTGCGATGCACCTCCTATTTGGAGAGTACAGTCAGAACATAATATTAGTGTTCTTAACGAAATATTTCCCTGATGAGATCTTGTTATGTACATGCACTTTTTGCTACCAAAGCATGGCCTCGCGTTGTTACAAGGCCTTTCTTTGCTCCAGCCAGTGAAAAGGAAGTCAAAAAGAAAAAGGCACACAGTTCTAGCACAGAATGGAGGAGTTCTTTGTTCTTTGTGAGGCTTTGGGCAAAAAGAAATAACCATAGAGAGACCAACACTGACAAATGACAGATGAGACAAAGACCATGAGCTATAAACAAACGGAGAAAACCACAGAAAGATGCCTGTTGACACAATCAGAGGGAGGCCTATAAAGCGGAGCCTAACTGCCTCGCGTCTCTGCTGCGGTCTAATGGCACAGCCATAATACGGCTCCACAGATTAAAGGGCAGGAAAAAGTAAAAGATACTAATTAATTACAAAATCATAGAAACTCATTCATTAATGTATAAAAAATACATATGTAAACTGATTACCATTAAACATCCCACCAATTCCCTTACAATGGTAATAAAAAATAAAAATAAAATCATAATGCATAATGAGTACAAATTCCTTTTTGTTTTGTTTGGAAATAGAGACACACAAACAGATAATGGTTGGACACAAACATTGACCTCTGAGAAATGTCCACCAATCAAAGGCCACAATGAAACGTTCCTTTGGTATACGAGTTAAAGTTGATGAAGTCAACACTGTGGCGTGCCGACATACCTTCCACTTCATTTGGTGGCGCCCTAAACTCACTGGTTAAGTGCTTACATTTGGTTTGGTACAAAATGCATCTGTGCTTTTTAGTCAATATAAAAAAAAATTTAAAAAAAGCAAAGTTATCATTATTTTAATCTAAGGAATTAGGCTCTCACAGGCAAAAGTCTAGTATTATTAAAGTGCTTGTCACTGATACAACAGCATAAGACAAATGCAGGTAGTATCAATGTGTAAAATGATTGTACTAATCATTCTGCCTGTTTCCTTGAAAAAAAAAAGAAAGAAAAAAAAAGTGGACAGAAATACTGGACAGTACCCTTCTTCAGAACCATGACAACGCCTTCATATATTAATGCTCCAGATAGACTCATGGCTATAAGGCTATCTATCATGGAGCGAACACTGAACCTCACGTATCCGAGACGACCCTTTTTTTTGTTGGCACTTCAGGTAAAACTATGGCACATATTAACGTATTTATACAATCTGGCGATAACATTTTGAACAGTCTTAATCCAGCTGAAGTTGAAGGAGGGTAAATGACCACTGAAACCTGGGTTGCTGAGACACAGAGTGATGCTCGATGCAGGTCTCCAGTATGGACGGTTGTGGGATGGCCTGACAGTCCGGAGGTGCCTACCATCGCCCGCTGATGCTGGCTATGTCTGTGTGAAACTGACGGGAGAGGCGGCCGCTCGCTCCCCCTTCCAGGAAGGAGGACCTGATGGGTGGCTCAAATAGCTTCCTCCTGTTCTTGTTTAATTCTGTAAAAGAAGAGCACCAAAACTATACATTGGTGATACAAACATGGTTTTTAATGTTCTCCAAGTTGTGCTTGGGAGTTGGAATAAATCGAAAATAAAGAAATAAACACATCCTTAGGAATATGTTAACAGTTTCCCTATAATCCTCCATTGATCAGAAATTACAAGAAAATTCGATTCAAATCACTGCAGGATTGCTCAGATCAACAAAAGTCATTTAAAAGTCTTTTATAAAAAGATGTTAGCGCACTCAGATATCCATACGATAGCCATGTTCTGTTGCTGCCAGCATGAATCTTCTATTTGATTACTGAAGTCAGACTGGCAGGAAGTAAAAACCTGGATTGCCTTGACTTTTTTTATAATGAGAGACAGAAGTGCATAAAGAGACGGACATGTGCACGTTCCGATTTTTGGAGCATTGGCGTTGGACTTGGATCCCTCTGCTTCCTTGCTAATGAGAGCACTGGTCTTCCCATTTCCTCATGTTGCTCTCGCTGTCAACCCCGGCTCTGGGCATTTCTGAACTTTTACCGAAAAACCATAGCAGGAAGCAGAAGATCCCAACACAAGCATGAGTAACGTGCGCAACATACAAATTCCAGCTATTATAATGTGCAACAGCCAGAGTTCACAACCAAGATCAGGGAGGCAGCTGCAGCAACTGGAGAATCACCAACACACTCATCTGAGAGGGATTTCCCATTTCCAACAGTACTTAAACCTCTCTACTAGGCTGCTAATAATAAAGGCCACCTATAGCTTTGGCAGTGGAGATGACCTCTGCCACTTGTAGCAGGAGTGAGCTGGCAGGACGAGGCTCCAGGAGAGAGGCAGTCATATGTTTGTATCTATGTGCTGTATCTTCCCAGTCATTATTGACATTGATGGCAGAGAAAGGTGGGGAAAAGTGATGATGTGAAAAAATTAATGCAATAAATACATGCACTTCTAAATTAGTACCTGAGATGGCGAGCAACATTTTCCTGCGGGCCCCAAAGGTTGTGATGCCCAGTTCCTTCAGGTCCTGGTCTGTTAGAGTTAGGAACGTCTGGAGGTCAATCTAGAAGCAGCAACATCAGACATCATATTCAATACTATTATTTTGTATTTGTGCGTGTGATAAATATACACAAATATATTTTGGAGCAACTTCTACTAATAGGAGACCTTAAACCTTAAACTAAAAAAAGCATTACAAGTACAACTCATGACTATAATTGCAACTATTTTTTCCAATATACTGTAAACGCAACACACATGTGGAACAAAGTTGACAACCTGTTTACTCACATTTTTTCCTACTTGTACTTGGGTTATTTTTCCTGGCATCTTTTCATTTGCAGCTCATGGCTTTAGATTTTAGCCACGCTACTGTGGCTGCAATGCTTTCAGCTCGCTAACATGCTCATAGTGAACATGTTGATTTTTAACAGATATAATGTACCAGGTTCCCCATTGTAGCTTAGCATATTAGATTGCTAACATCTTTCTTTATTTAAAAAAAAAAAGAAAAGAGAAAAAAAAGAATGCTAACATCTCCAAAAGCTTAAGTGCAGCTGGGATTCAAGTCTGGACCAAAGTGGTTGACAGACATCCACCCCTAGCGCCTCGCTGCTAGTCTGGCCAAAGGTTGTAATTTTGGAAAATATCAGAGCATGTCCTCAGGTCAACAGTCTCATAGCTAAAATGAGGGCACTAGAAGAAGCAGGTTCTCCTTCTACTCTACCTCTTGTTGCTGGAACACATCCGTGTACTTCCCCAAGCCCAGCTTGCTGAACAGCTCAGGCAGGTCCGAGCCTTTCAAAGATGAATTTAAGTTGCAGCCATTGCTCCCAGTTACAGAAGAGATGCAGTCCATGTAGTTGCTGCTGCTGAGGAAATGCTCTGCAGCTGTCCATCGATGGATTAAAGCATAAAATGAAAAACAAAGAACGATGGTCATTTCAGGAAGCATAATAATTCACATCTGAGCTATTGGGGAGTGTTAAGTAGCTAAAAGACACACAGAATATTAATAATAAATCAATCATTTTTTCTTAGCTAACAAATGTATGGATGTGTATGAAAGTCAGAAAACGTTAATGTGCTCCGAATTTAGATTGCTGAGACCGATATAGCTCCAGCTTAGACTAGCAAAGCCCACATAAGCATGAACACCAAACCCTGAGTATATAAAACCAAATGAAAAATATGACCTTTTCTCTATTAGTTCCTTCTATGAAATAATTCCACCATCAAATGCCAAGAATATAATAACATATTCTGTTAGTCCTTGCTGAGGAAAATCTCTAACGCGATGTTCTGGTCAATTTTTGTCACTTTTAATAACCAGCTGCCGTCTCTCCATGCAGCATGGATACTATAAAAATGTGCATAACTGACCAGATTTGTTCTGCTTTCTCTTCGGGCTGCTGACAGCAGAGGGGAACTCGGCATGACTTGGCAGTCCATTACTGGTGCCATTCCTCTCTCGCCAGTTGTCAGAGTCACTGCCGTTCCCGACGACTTCCCGGCTGCCTGATCGAGACAAGGACAGCGGGGAACCCTGGGAGGGAAAACGAAGAAAAGACAATCCAAACATTTAACAAGGAGATCTGACTGCCTGGTAGGGTCTGAGCGACTACACTGCATCTCAGTATAGGGTACAAAAGCATCTATAATACGCCAAAGAGGGTGAACTAATTCATCAGAGATGACGGGATGAAGGCTTATCGTGTCTGACCTCGTAGGTGGTGCTCATGCTGGGCTTGTATGGAACGTGATTGGCTCTCCGCAGCTCCTTAATGGTCTCAGCTGGCATGGACTTTGAGAAGCCCAGACCGCTCCAGGTGTTGGTAGGGGTCCGCACCTCAGTCACCACAGGCTTCTTCAACATAGCTGTGTGAATACAGACACACACTGAAGCACACACACACACACCTATGCTGCAAAATAACACTTCGCGTTATTAAGAACATGATCGATTACAATAACATGAAATTAAAATTATACAATGAAATGAATGATTTTTACATGTCATATGCAAGTGTGTCATTTTATACACACCACTGCATAATTCACACATTTGGGATCTTTAGAAACCTGATAAAACCTTATTTAAAAACGAACTTATGTGTTCAAACAATGCTTACATTTATAGTTATGGCTCCACAAGGGCTCAGTTTCCGTTGCGATTTATATATTTTGGCCGTAACTAAAAATTGAAGGATAGAGGTTTGCAGGAGGATAACAGCTAATCACTTTAATGGCGGCTGTGACCTTTAGATTATGTGGCACACAAAACTAAATTATGGGCTACATCAAGGGACTACTTGTGACATTATAGTATTTGATCAGGCACACACCTTTGGTTGCCAACAGCTTCTTCTGTTCGTAGTCAAACGCCTGAAAGGACAGCAGACAGTTTTATTCCTGGATCATTTAAAGGGGAAATCTGATGATTTTCAACACAGCTTTGTACAATTACAATGTAGTCAGTGTCAAATCTGTAAATTTAACATCAAATATGAAACATGATCCTGTTCCTTGCCCAAAATATTTTCAAAAACACACTTTGTTGCTGAGTTTAGATGTAATATGAGACTGTTTGTTGCCAGCCAGTCGCCAAACTGTCTTCTGTGTCAGTATGGACAAGCCAAAACCAATTCAAAGTATGCAGAATGCATTCTGGTTGGTTTGTTTTTTTCTTTCTTTTTTTTTGTTGAGAAAAAGGAAATACCACAGTCTTTTTCTTTGCTCATGTGCTACAATTATTTGCATCTTTCTACAGCATAGACAGCCCAGATTTATGACTATATCATCTTTCCAGCTGTAAAATACTTCACAAACTATGTGTTTTGTGGGTGTGTGTGTGTTTGTGTGTACCTGCATGTTAGCGAAGGAGGTCTGTGGTGCCAGTCTGATTCTCTCCCTCTCATTCTGCTGTGCTGCCCTCTCAGCCGCCCTCTCGCTGCCGGGTGCCCTCTTATCTGCCACCGGACTATCTGACGAGCTGGACTCGGCATCCGAGAGCAAACAGTCGGAGCTGTTGGGATTATAAGCAAATACACAACCATGGCGGAGGAAAATGTGTTAATGTTTGCGGCTCATCAGGTTTGAATACTAACAAGTTCTTATTACTAAGAAACAGTCGGTTATTATAGTGATCATGTTGTCCAGGGTGAGCCTGTGCAACCAAGTCCCTTAACTCCTAAATCTCCATATCACGCAAGGCAATCATCTCCGTCTCTTAAAATAGAAAATCTGTATGACTGGGTTTGATTCCAGTGAATGCAGCTCCAGCCCAGTGTTTCTGTGGCTATCACTTTGTCCATGAGTGAAGGAAATAATGGAGGACTGCCAAAGCGTAACAGCATGGGCTGTAAATGATCTCAGAGGGAGATGCTGAACGATAACAAGACGAGCTGTAAATGATCTCCATATTCACACATACTGTAGATGGGAGTTCTTGGTGCCCTGCAGGAGCTCCACGGCCTGTCGTTTCCCTGATGACGTCTTACACGAAGCCAGCATCTGTTTCAGCTCGCTCCCATTGGCTGAGTGAGAGGGGCTTCTGGGCATGCCCACTTCCACAAACGTATCAGAGCCTGAGGCAAACAAAAATAAGCATTTTTGGATCGGTCAAATTAGTTCACAGCACTCCTCTGTATAGAAAAACACACAATACTAACACAACAACAATTGAAATACTTCCTTTTTCAATATCTGCCATGCACACTGTGAGCAGTGGGTCACTCAGTGTAAAGGAGTGTGTGTAGCTTGTTGCATGTGTGTGTGTGTGTGTGTGTGCATGCGTTTCAGTCTGACAAGTCTCAGTTGAGTCCTGGCTTAATTAAAATCACATCAGCTGTAATTATATTCATTTCCCCCCCCCTGCTTCTCCACTATCAGCCTGACAGGAACCTGCTCTGTGTAACAGGTTGTGGGTGCGCGTCTATGCAGGGATGTGTAGAATAAAGAATACCCGGAGGTACATGCTGTTCTCTATAGCATAAAATAATATGTCAAGACAATCTTACGAAGCTCTCTGGGGTTTAACGTTTGACCGGTCTCTTCGCACTCCACCATTCAAGTCGAGTCAAACTGTGCGAACCAGTTCAAACACATTCTGGGACAGGAGAGGAGGTAAGAGAGGCAGAGGAAACCTCACTGGGACCAAATGCACTGGGGGAGGACCAGCTTAGAAAACACTAGGGAAAACCGAGACGCGTGAGAGTGAAAGTTTGAGGGGGAAACCGCAAGTGTAAGACGGAGAGGAAATCAGGGCCTTTCTGAGCTGCAAGGAGACCTGCAGTTAATCTGTCTCCGTTCCAAGTAAGTAAACCCGGAGAGAGGGAGTATGAGGTTAAGAGACAGTATAGAGAAATAGAAAAACGTTCAGTCAAGGTATTTTCCTCAAAGTGGGGTTTAAGGGTTCAATAAATCTCAAGTGCAAAAGCTTAAATTGCACATTTATGTTACATTGGCAAAGCTGAGAAGCCAGCACGTCAAAAATGTTAAGAACTCAAATCCAGGTTTAATAACACGCGCATAAATCCTAAGACCTTAAATATGTCTTTACCATAACCGACTCTCAAGAGGGCAAGACCCCTGCTATAAGCACACCTTAAAAATGAGCTTCTTAGGAGAATGGTTTTATTGATTTTTAACTATAAGTTATATTAAAAAAATCATTGGTCATATATTTCTTAAGGAAATAAAAATCAAAGAAAACAGAGGGAGTTAAACAGAGTTAAATATACTGACAGGGTTAGGTAGACTACAGATGATAAGCATTTGAGCACTCTGCATGCCTAATAACATGTCAGTTTGAAGACAATATGTTTGATATTTTGGAGGATAGGTGAACAGATAAGACATCAAATGCAGCTGCCTTGCAAATGGGATTGTCGTCATACTATATTGGATGTCTGCACATGTCTGAAATGTTTTACATATGTTTTTCAGTGAGTACAGCAGCTAACAGAGCCATAAATCCTGGGCTGCACATGGGGCTTTGTAAATGGGCCTCATGTGAACCCCTAACGGCCGTGTGTATAATATAGTATAAATTTTCCTTTAAGCAGAGACAATATTATACAACCCTGAAATATACCTGAAGCAAAATAAGTCATATTTTACTATAAAGTTAGAGCATGAATGCGTGATTTCGCAGCATTACTGTAGTTCAGCTGCTGAAAAATGCAACAATTACACATAGTGGTGAGAACAAGTGCACATTGCAGTGTAGGAGTTTCTTTATGAGAGGAATACCTTCATCTGGGCTCGACTTGCTGGACAGCGGTTCTGATGGGTTGTGTCCACTGGCCTCCTGGACCGAGTCACATGGGGCTGGACTCAAAACTGTTTCTGCAAGTGACGCGGTTGCTATCCTTCCATAGACTGAGCCAGGATGCTACACAAATGCATGCACACAGACACGCGGAAATAGCAGAAAACACATACAAGAAAGTCAAAATAACAAAAACAAGAAACTCACACTGAAATCAGTGCAATGCAGCACGTAGCATATCAATGGGCCAACCTTGACGTGTCCATTTAGAGTGCAGGGGCCCTTGTTGCAGTCAGGGACCCCATTGGGCTGCTTGTCTATGGGTGCGAGGCCAGGCGGAGGAGACGGTGTGCTCTGTGTGTAGCCCTGCACACCTGACAGCAGGATGCTACTCAGGGTGGCCTGGGTGGCAGGGTGCAGCATCAGCTGGGACGAGAACGCTGAAATCGTAAAGAAAGCAGTGAAAAGTACGGCATTATTAATTTCGAACTTTTATTAGTTCATAGGTGATATGTCTGTAGTTACACCCATCTTTTTCTCTGCACATAGAGCAGTTTATTCAGTACTACATCCTAAGCTAAGACTCATGATGGGACAGTTTTAAGGCTAAAAAAGCAGCCGAACTACAAATACAAACTGTTTTTTTCCTTCCTTTTCAAAACCTGCCACTGCTTTACCCACATGACTGTTTGGCTGCTTGCCTCAAGCAGAGATGAGATTTGTTGTTTTTTTTAGTCTTCTAGACTCAAGTGACATAACTAGAAGCAATTTCTTTAAGCTTCCACCCCAGTTCCCTCTGGAGTCACAAAAGGTTTTAAACAACTTCGTCAAATTTAAAGACATATAAACAGACTAATTTGATCTTCACGAACCACATGCAAGTAAGTGTAAAAGAATAGACTCTAAATAGTACTCTAAAAGAATAGACTCTGGTCAACTATACCAACCTTGGGTGCTGGTTAGTGAGCTGGGCCAGAGGGAAGGCGAGGGTGTGGGGGTGCTGGGGCTCGGGGTCTGCAGGGGGCTCATGGAGGAGTTCAGGTTGTTGAGGACAACGTTTGGGGCGGCAGAGTTGGTGAGGGAGTGGGGCCCCGTCGCTCCGAGGAAACCTGAGCAGAACAGGGAGGAAGGTAGAAAGAAAGGAGAGAACAGGGAAAGAATAGATCAGCGGTTGTCTTGTCAAAGCACAGAGCCATTTTTCACACTAATCACAAGTTCTATAATGGCCCTCGGAAGATAATCTAGGTCATCTGGCTATTTCACTGGAATTTCATCAAACTGTCATGAAACAGACACCAAGCGAGAGGAAGAATTTCTCCAATCTCTACAAGGTCATGGATGCAAAATTACATGTCTAGTATGTCCTCATTCCCAATAAACCCATGTTATTGAGAGCACCAACAATGTGGTACTTGGTGTCTTAACCCAAAGACAGTGTATGAAAACATAAAGAAGCAGGTTTGTGGCTTTAACAAGGCGCTAGTTTGACTCCAGGAATAAGGCCAGGGATTTTTCTGGCAGACTGGCCTGTAATCTGAGGAAGACAAGCATGTAGCAATTACTAAAGGCCAGGATGTGGCCGTCCACAGCTTCAGCCCTGAGGCCCCTGGGTTTAAAAGAGACAGCAAGAAAGCATTTCTACTGTACAGGGACTTCATGGCACTCTCTTTATTGATTTCTTCCCTTATTTGGGGAGGGCTCATGGACATTAAATTAGGGTTATTTGAAAAATATACAAGTTAATGACAAAGAAATCTACAATTCCAACAAATTAATTTTGCACTTATTAGCAAAGATACAGACCCAATATCACAGCCCACCTCCCCAATAAGTCATATATACCTATATAACTCAATGGCTGCAGAAAATAAGTACAAATAAACAAAAAATATTATAAACTATGTTTTTAGAATATATCATTATCATAATGCGTAATTATAATATAATGTCGATCTGCTGTGGTTAGGATTTGATGATATAGATAAATGATAGATCTACTGCCAGCATCATAGCCATGAGCTACTAATAGTCAGTTTTTTCCACTACTTTTTTTTCCTCCGACTGCCACTGATGTATTACTCATGTTTTCAATTTTTTAAAGTCTGAACCCAAAAGATTCTATCATATCAAAGCAAAACGTAAATAATCCTAATCCCTTAATATCCGTACTTATCCTATTAGGCGACTCCTACTAGAATTAATTAAAAGTCAACCTTGGAAACCAAAAAAAAATCCCAACATCTGTTCCGAACTGAACTCGCGGCCCTTCATGCTGAGGTGAGCGCCGCAGAAAAACAAACTCCCACAGACTCAAATAAGCTCACGATTCATTCAGAGCCACGACTGATTTCATGTTGAGGTTATTTTCTGATGGTTCGTTGAACAAAGATGTGTAACATATGGGACTCCCTTTATTGGCATGAGGTTCGGTTGCTGACAAACAACACCTACTGTAAAGTGTGTACAGAGATGACTGCACCATTAGTCACTGGCTGTGATTTATGTGGATGTTGAGAGGATATCAGTGTGACTTTAAAAATCCTTGCGCTCAGTGATTCAGTTAACCAAGCGATAACAGGCTCAGATATATCTTCATTGTGTGCGACTGGTGCAGATGACACTGATGAACGAGGACATTCATTCCTCTACGCAGACATTTAATGGAAAACTGATTTTTAATAAAGAGGATTTCTTCTTATCTTTACCCAAGAATCAGTTTTTCCCTCCATCATGGAAAAATTAGAAGAGCAAAACTTAATGAGAATGAAAATAAACAAAACAAAAAAACAAAACAATTAGAGAATAAAAACAAAATAAGCACTTTCTGAGTGTCATTACCCAGATTGCTCAGCCCCAGACCAGCTGAGGCCAAGATGTCCAGGCCAACGGGGCAGATCAGGGAAGTGGACGGGCAGTTGGGGGCGGGATTCAATGTCACAGAGGGTAAGGAGGACGACACCCCGTTGCTCTCCAGACCCAAGAGGAATTTTCGGGCTTCGTACATGTTCACTGCATTCCTCTCCACGCTCTTGACTATCACAGACTGAGGGGTTCAGGGAGAAGGAAGACAACACAGAAGAGGGAAAAAGGCATATGAGAGAGGCAGAAGAGGAGAGGAAGGGGAGGAGCGAGGGACAGATAGAGTAGGGAATGTTGGCACCAGAGATAGGGAGTGAAAGGGAGGACGGAGGAGAGAAAAACATTAAAGGGAGGCAGGAAGAGGGACTTAAGGGTAGATTAGAAGGATAAACATCGTGGAAGAGAGAGGGAGAAATGAGAGCAAAGTTCTGGTAAGTGTTTCTTAATCACATTACACACCACAGCTCACTTATTGATAAGGGCGAAGAGTGTATGAGTAAATACTAGTCAATGAGTGGTAAACTACAGTAAGAGGCACTAAATCAATGAAGATCAGTGACTTCTACATTTTCCACCTCACCAGAAACTCTGCAGTTCATAAACATCAAATAAAAATGAATATGAGCACAAATCATGGCCCTGCTTTGCGCACGCACGCACGCACGCACACACACACACACACACACACACACACACACACACACACACACACACACACACACACACACACACACACACACACACACACACACACACACACACACACACACACACACACACACACACACACACACACACACACACACACACACCTTTATGGGTCTGCCAAAGTCGGAAACACAGCGCATCTGGACGAGACTTTTGGATTACTGCTGTCACCTTGTAAATATGTTTAAGTGACGGGTTCTTAAGAGGATCTGGGCTGGGTCACTGTTTACACTGCCAACCCTGACTGGTCTGGGCTTTGAGCCTTGGCTGAGATGGATGTGGGCACCTCAACCTGACAGCCAGGACTGGGCCAATTGGTGAAATATGATTCTGAGTATTTTGTTGTTGAACAGTAGACCAGGAGTAAAATGTAACTATTTTATATATATATATATATTTATATATAAATATATATATATATATATATATATAAATATAAATATATATATATATATATAAATATATATATATATATATATATATAAATATATATATATATATATAAATATATATATATATATATAAATATATATATATATATATAAATATATATATATATATATAAATATATATATATATATATATATATAAATATATATATATATATATAAATATATATATATATATTTATATATATATAATGAACAACATATTTCACTAATATAGGCTTTATTTTCTAAAAGGAGAATGTACCTCAAGTTTATCGATTAATTTGAAAAGAAAACATGCAAATTAAGCCATTTACTTCCTTGGTTAGAATAGCTGAGACATTCTAAAAACCCATCCATCAGGTGAAACATATATATGGCAGGCTGAACGCAGAAGGGAGCAGACTGTGACTGCCTGCTGTGACAGATGTTATGCTAAAACTCCTCTCAGTGAGGGTATGGCACGATTCCCCTCAGTATACGGTTTCAGTTTTTCTTTTTAAATTCTATGAAAGAAATATGAAATGGTAATCTGTGATTTTTCCTCAATGTCATGCTGTGACAGTAAATCTCACATCCAACAGTGGCTTGTTTGTTTCTTGGTCTATTTTTTCCCCCCTGTCTGACAGAGCTGAGTTAGAGAGCACCTATGTTTTTCACAGGATTTAAAGTTTCTTTCTACACTTTAAGTCGCGGTTTAAGTTTATGGGCAGATTCATTTCTTTAATATTGCCCATTCTATGTTTTTTTGGGGGGTTTCTTATGCCCATTGTATGCTTTATATTTACTCCTCAATGCTGTCAGGTGAACGCTAATTATCGCATTTATATGACACGTTGTGGCACGTAATGCATGATAAATTGACCATCTTGTGACGCTGAGGCTAAGCAGTAGGATAGGAAAATATGGAGCCTACATCTGTGTTTACACACATCCTTTCTCAGGAGTCTTTCCACCTGATCACGCTCGATACAGGCTATGATGAAAAACGTGACTTGCAGCATGGCTGACAGTCTTCCTCACACTGTTCTATGCTCATTTGTGGCAACTCACAGGTGCAGCTTCAACATTCTTATTAAGGTAAGCTGTGTTCAATCAAGGTGTTCTGAATGCACCAGTAAGCCCAGTTATTTTTTTTAATTAGCTTATAGCCTTAACTATTTTCATGCAGAATGCAGGGTTCACATTCTTTTGCCTTCTGTTAAAATTCCAGCCAAGTTCTGTCTTGTAATTTAATTTGTAACAGCAGGCCATTATTTCCATGCATAATAACTATGTCAGCTTGTTTCAAAATGAAACCCGTGAAAAATTTGTTTAAATACACATTCTATTAAATTCAACAATTACGCCAGATTGTTCTTGTGGTTGTGACTTTTGTAAGATTATTTCCCTCAAAACACCCTAATTTTAAGTGTATTATAGTGTAACTTTTCTCATCTGGTGCTGTAGCACCATTTCCCCTTAAAAGAGACATTAACTGTGACAAATACAGGTATCAGTTACAAGTAGACAGGTCAGTGCATTAGGATCTTTTTTTTTCTATACATACAATTAACATTCATGTCATTACAAATGCCATACATACATAAATAAGTAACAACCCCATTTGTTGCCTTAAATAAAATACTAATGTCCAAATGCTAACTTGCTAATATATATAATATCATGCCGATATTAACTAATTGATACTAAATACAAAAAACAAATCAAGAAACAGGCATGGCAAACTAGCTTAGACCATAAATGCAACAATGTGTCGCACTTGAGCCAAGTTCTTTTCTCATAAATACCTATAAACAAATTGAAATTTTGAACTGTTAATCATGCAACAACATAATCCAATCCATCTAAAAGTTGTTGAGATGTTTCCTTCAGGGTCAAAGCGATTAACCAACCGATCCCGTGAGCGATTCCGCTAGCATGGCTAACAAGAAGATATCGCCACCAATGATGCTTATTTCTAACGAGCACGTTTTTGTAAAAGGAAACATTTATGAATGAAGAGAAACGATGATGAAAGATATGTGAAATGAAAGTATCATAATAAATGTTAGTTCATCATTTCAGTCTGCTGTGTGGGAACACTTCAGTTTCGCAGTCAACTAGAATGACGAAGGACAAAGACAAGCTGATCGTTACAAAGCTGTATGTCGAAATTGTGCAGCTGCATTCGGGTATGTAGCTCACTATGTGCAAAAGTTTAATTGAGGACTTATGTCCACTAAGAATAGTTTTCTTGCAGAACCTTTTGAACTCCATCGACTGCAGCAAATAATAAAGCTGTCCACAAAATTTCACTCTCTGATCTTTAACGGTTTTTGAGAAAACTTGTTCAGTTTGACGTGTGGTGCATTCACAGACGGACAGGGCCCCATTCCTCCATCCACCATCCACTTTGTGGTGGGGGATAAAAAATCTTTGAAAAGCCTTCTGTGCTGTGTGAGTGTAAGCCTGCTGTCAAACCTTGCTGGGCTGCTTTGGCTTTGGTTTGATGCTGATGAAGACATCCAGTTGCTCCATGAGTGCTGTGATGCACTGTGGCTCCACTTCTATGTCCTCTTTAATGTCAAACATTAACACCAGAGGCAAGCAGCCCTGTGGAGGAAAATGCAAAATAAAAGTTTTCTTATGCCAGCTGCAGACTAATCTCTTTCACATTCTGGCCAGTACACATATTTGCTCTGCTGTATTACAGGCTTTTTTGTCAAAACAGTAGTAAATTGTCATTTCATTTGTAAACCTACAGGTTTAGCCGTACCAATAAATACAAGATTCACTGCTGGAGTCATACAGTACAACAGAACTTGGGAAATTCCGCCAGTAGCAATCTGTTTTGCACGATCACCACCACAATGCCACAGACGTCTATATTTTGGACCGAGTGGCGGATAGCACTCCTATTGTGAGTGAGTGTAATTAGCAGCAGGATGCAGAGCCAGGCTGGCTCTGACGGGGCCTGAGCTGTGAGCTGTAATCTACAGTCTGGCTGGAAAAGGCCAAATCACACAGTACACTACAGAGAGCAGGACTCCTCTCCCCTCTCCGCTCATCCACCCTCAGCCTCTACTCTCAGAGCTACTCCTCCACTATTCTTCATCCTCATCTCCGCTCCTCATCCCCTACTTTTTATGCTTCTCCTCTTACTTTTGTCTCATAAATCAACTGATTTTCAATTACGTACACGGACGGACAACGAGAGGCTCCTTCTTGTGTGTCCAGACCGAGAGAAAGTTAATGTTTCTCTGTCACCACAACAACTTTGGCATTTGCAAAAATGTCTGCGGGGCCAAATGGGAGACCGCAGACAAAAAGAGGGCAGCTCTGGCAGAAATATTGCCCCACATTATGGATCTCCAAACAGAAAGCCAAAGCTGTTGAGCCGGTTTAGGGCCAGCAGAAGTGCTCAGTCAACGATGATTAAACAGCCATTACTTTTACAGATTTCTGAAACAAACATCTGATTATATTCCTTAGTAATTCAGATAAAGGTGGCCTCAGTGGTCAGGCAACAAGGCAAGAACGACCACAAAGCATTTTTAATATAAATTTAAAACGTGAGATTCTTCCTCTTACTCCAAAAGCTGATGGCGATGTGCCGACATTGAAACTACAAATGCGGCATGGATTTAAACCCACCAAAATCTACTGTGTATGCAGGCCAAACCAGTACCATTAACACCAATACTGGTAATCTATACAGAGACAGGACATGAAGAACTCGAGTCAAACTGATACAAACGTGTGTCCATCTCAGATGCAGTTATGTGGCTGTGAACACAGGCTGACCTTGAGTCGGCTCCAGAGTGTTGTATTACCCGACATTTCAGCAGCACGAGGAAGCCAAGCAAACCTCTCACAAGACTATTCAAACCTCCGAAGGCAATGGCGGTTTACTTCCTAAACCCCATCTGAGGACGCAGGAATCACTCACACATACCACGATGATATTAGTGAAACAATGACATCCATTATAGCTACCACACACCATGAGCAATCTGTATATGTCATTAACACACTGCCGATGCCCTCCGTTCACCCACAAAACTGAGCAATTCGAAGTGATTCTTTTCAACCAGCGGACGCCAATAAACAAAACACACACAAAGGTACACACCATGAGGTACTGCCGCGCGAGGCAGACGGATTCAATGGTGCCCTGAATGTAGACTGTGGATTTCTTCTGGGGGCTGTTGGGGTCAGGGAAGTGGATCTGGGCTCCCGTTCTCTGGGTGATGTGCTTAATGTTGCTGCCATTGCGGCCCTTCATGAAGAGGTGGTGCTGTGCTGCGATGTCCAGGTGGGTGGTGACTGTGATGGTGCTTGCCAGGCTACCAGCCAGGTGCTCCAACAGCAGAGCTGTACCCCTCTGGGGAAACAAGGATGATGAAGTAATTGACAGAACATATGAATATACAGAGATTTTAATATTTTACCCAGACTTAGAATCAACATTCGTTCTTTTGGCTCAAACTACGGACAGACCCAGCTGTTCTTTAAGCTAAATGATAATGTCAACATGCCAACATGCTCACAATGATGAAAGGGAAGAGGCGAAAGAAGAAGAAGAATTTTGCATGTGCAGTATAATAATGTAAATATAACAAGCATGAAATATTTTCATTGACGAAAGACAGAAAAAATTATTTCAGTTGTCCCTGTGAATTGCAATTTTTCTTAATTGCAAACTGTATCTGAGAAAAAAATAAATGTATAAATGTATGAATAAACAAATAAATAAATAAAGACTCAAGCTTTTGAGTGTAGTTTTTTTTTGTGAAAAAAAAATTGTTTTTGAGTTATGCTCCAGAAACAAAACGTGACAGACAGACAGAACCCATTCCTATATCCCCTTCCACTTTGTTTGTGATAATAATAATAATAAAAATTAAAAGCAAAGTTACACTATGTCATCAGGAGCCATAGCGAGACCACTGCAAATTAAAAATTACCGTTTAACGAGAGGAGCTGTGGGGCTGTGTTGACCACAGAAAACACCAGTGTTTTAATATAACCAGTGGAAACTATTGTATTTTCCACTGCATCTGTTGGCCAGTTGTACAGTCTCATTCCTCTGCTATGTCTCTCTGTAAGCCATCACTTGGCCTAGTAAAGCAAGTAATTTCCAGTGTGCAACGGGAATTCACACACTGCGGCCAACATAACTCAATAAGCCAAAGCAATCCTCAAAGGTGCTCCAGGGGTCTCGCACTACCACAAGACTTAGCAAAGATATTCCCCTTATTCCCTGTCTGGGGACCTACCACACACTAGCAGGGCCATGGTTCTGCCATGATGTATATATTAACACACAAATGTTGAGAACTACACACAAGCATGCAGACACAGATTTACCTTTACAGGCTTGCATGTATAAATAAATGCATATATGCCACATGCAGTCACATGTTAACTGAAATGAGCTCTGAACAGACTCGGTAGCAATAAAAAAAAAAGTGAGGTGTTGGACAGCTGATGACGAGCCTCCTTGGCAGAACTAATCACATCTCAGATGCCAGTGGAGGAAGTGCATCTTGTGTGTATATATATATATATATATATATACATACATGCATATAGTATAGAGTGTGACTGTGATAAAATAAGCTGCAGAGTGGAAACACAGCAAAAAAACCAAAAAACTCCATCTAAAATAACCAGATGACATCCCCCCCAAAAAACTGTACAATAAATCCATCAGTATATGACATATCCTCCATTCACTTGGTGAGCCTAGAGTATTGTACATTATTTTAGAAATGATATGGAGAAGATGACAAACCTCCAGAGTCAGCTTAAAACCAACTTTGCTTGGAAAACGCACAAAAATAAAATTTGTAGAAAAATCAAAATATGAAAAAACAAAGCCAGTTATTATGGTTTATTTCTGTGTAAAGTGTGGTGAAGCTAGAATGTATAGTTTGTCAATATGTCAAAAGGTGCAGCTACCTGTTATAGTTAATATATGTATAAAGTTAGGTGATGCTAGTATTAATAGAGTATAAAAAATTATTATGAATGAACAAACAAACATCAGATAGACAGATGGATACAGTCAACTATATATAACTATATTATTTTTATGTTGGGGCTACAAAAATAAAGGTGTGATCAGGAGAGCCTTCTGGCCTGCCTGGTAGAGCAGTGGAGCGGTTTCTCTCTTAGGTCGTGACTTGACCCAGCTAAAGCGACCAAATATCTCTCAACACTCTCTTGGCCCTGTGGTGTTGAAAGTTATGAGGTACTTAATATAAGAGAAGGAAGGAACGCTGACAGTGTTGGTGAGTTTTGACATAGAGCAGCTCTTTCTTTGTCAGTGGCTGGCCTTGCAAAAATGGATGGAGAAGAGGGAGGGTAGTAACACAAATATTGTTACGCTGAAATGACTGACGAGTTTCCAGCCACTAAAATGTACGGATTTGTTGCTTTTCTTTTTTTCATGCATTTCTAAATTTAACATCTTTGGATTCTGGGCATTCAGGACAAAACAATGAAAACTTTTTAATTAACTTTTTGAAATGAGTTATTAGAATCGATAATTAAAATAATTTCATGTTGTCGCCCAGATTTGTAGGTCTCTCTGCTTGCAGCTGAAAGATAGACTTGTTTAGATTGATTAATTCAACAGGACTGCACAATATCAGATACATGATGACTGTAGAAGTAGAGCTGCTTGTATATTATTTGCAGGGTTGGTGGTTTGATCTCTAAACAGTGTCATTGGTAAGAAGTAGCATTTTTTGCATGCATTTTATGGCGTTTTCCTCTTTAAAGGCAACAATTGGACAAAAATCTTTGAAAATCAGTTTCATCAGTTTTGTTTTGTATGACTCAACATCACAGAATCGTCCCATTTCCAGCTCGACTCGACTCGCCTTTCCTGCGTTTACATTAGGTGAAAAGTACCTGGTCCTACTTTTTTAGTACCACCTCCGTTGCGGGTTCCAAGCGAGCCGAGCAGGTACTAAAAGATCACGTGAAACATTTACAGACCACTGATTGCTCAACGTATCCTGCACAGCACAAATCAATGGCCGCCACACACTAACAGCTAAGCTACAACAGCGAGCGTAACTTCTTTTGTTATTTCAGCCGCTATATTGAGGAGGTGCAGACGTTCCCGTCTTAAACAGCTGATGAGAGGTGGACGAGAGGTGTGTGTCAAGTTGAAGACTACGCCACAGCAGTTTCGCGTGGCGCCCGTTTACCCTGCGGAGGCGCTATGCTGTACTGGAAAACGACTTATCGAAAAGTACCTGATACCAAGGTGAGTTGAGCTGGTACCACGCAATGGAAATACGGCTAATGATATATTTAGATTTAAATCTTCTGGCCCATCTTTACTTTCTATGCACTACCAAAGTAAAAAAAAAAAAAAAAAAAAGTACTGATCAACTATCCAACACTATCAATACCACTACCGGTGTTCATCCTCCTCACCTTGACGGCGCTGGCGTTATTCTGCGAGCCGCGAACCACACCGGTGGCCCTGTAGAGGCGAGTTGGGGGCTTGAAGGAGACTGTGAGGTTGTAGGTCTGTGAGATGTGCTGCACGGTGGGAGAGCTGGGGTCGGACTGCATAATGGCGGGAAGCTCGAAAGACAACACGAGCGGGAGCAGCTCCTGCGATACGACAGGACAGAAGGAGAAAGGGGAGGGAAAAAGAAAGGGAGCAAACCATCATATATCTGTTAAGTCATCATGTACTGCCGTCATGTAAAGTTGGATCGCTTATTATTATTATTATTATGCTGAGAGAAAATATGGAAACGAAACATGTCGTGGCAGATTTTTAACAAAATTATAAGAGGTGCAGTATAGAGACTTACATCAAAACTGTGCTGACATTTAGACTGATTAGACCATTTGGACACCAAGGAAAAACAAAGAAAAGGGCGATTCATTTCCATTGTGAGGACTTTTTTGAATTGACACACAGACATAACAATCCTCACTTCAGCAGAAGGTTGAAAAAACTTGGAATCTGTCAGCTCAAATAAACCCGGAGAAGTTAATCAAAATGAGTTCAGCAGTGCCAGCAATAACAGGGGCAGCCTTTGTGACGGTAAGTATGCTACAGTGTACTCTGGCGGTATCACTTGGGAAATTTAAACATTACGGCTACGCAGACGTCCAAGCTTTGGTTGAAAAGTTATGCAAAGCACGGTCTATGATTCATTCTCATTCATTTATTTCAAGTCACTGAATCGAACCACAAGAGCAGCAACAGAGATCATCTCTGGACATTTGCATCACTGCAGTCATTCCAACAAAATAGATGCAGACAAGGCGGCCGCTCTTTATGCATACACACACCCACCCAGTGAGAAACAGAGGGGAATGCACGTACACACACTCACAATGGAGAGAATGAATGCACCCGCTCTCTCTCTTTACACCCATCCCCTTCCCACACAGTGTTATCCAAACAGGGACTCTTGGGCAGAGCGCCACTATGGTTTTGGCTGCCAGTGAAGGGCAAGCAGCATGAATTGCTCTGACCAAAGACATGCAACTCTGATCAGTCCCATATGCGCTTGGCCTTACATTTATATCACGTTTCAGCACTCGCTCTCAGAGAGCTCGAGATATTTAGGTCAGCACCGAGGGAAATTGACAAGCAGAACAGCAGGAGTCAGGCGCTGAATGAAGAGTCGACAGATTTTTATAGCGGAGCTGACCTCAGTTTTGTTTTTGTTTTTATAAATGAAATCTATCTGGCAGATATGCGATTCACATAAATTAATGAAATCGCTGTGAAAGAACCTCAGTTCAGACACGAGGGTGTGAGATGCAGAAAGAAATGAACATCTCCCCAAGCTCCGCCTCCGAAAGCGCCGAGAAATCCCCGAGAATACATCACCTCAACAACAGACTCGAACAGATCTCCACCCAAGAAGGCCTCAGGAATACAATAGACCTTATAAGGCCGCTGTGGTATGAGTGATTGTTAAAAGGGATGTGGTGTTCATTGCTTATGCAGCTCAGGGGGATGACAAAACCCAGTCCCTTCTGGTTTCAGGAGAGACGGCGGCGGGAGATGACATTCTATGCAGTGGTAAACTCGAGGGGAGATTTTTCAGTGCGGTGCTTCAATATTGACACTAATAATAGGAAACTGGAATCCGGAGGAGTCATTTAGTTGATTTCTACAGCAGTAATAACTACAAATAGTCATTTCATGCTTCTATTTTATACAAATTAGACAGACAAGATATCACATGCTGATTAGCGAGCTTTATTTCCACCTTTGGACAAACAGGTTTGCTGTCCAATCTCTATGCTCCATGAAGCTAACATTCACCTGGAACTGGCCTCATAATGAACAGACATACATGAGAGTGATGTCGATCTTCTCATGTCTACAAGAAAGCAAATAAGTGTATTTCCTAAAAGTTTGAGCCACTCCTTTGAAGCAAAATTGGTACAGACAACTTCAACATTTGTTAAATTTGGTATTCATTAATGAAGCTTGCGGGTATGTTCTAAAATTAGACACCCTTCAATCACACTTACTATGGACATGGTAATATAATATGTATGTGTTGTCACCATGCATATCTTCTTCTTCATGCATAAACACAGTCTATTATGACTGAATGAGGAAGATGATGGTATAGAGATGAGCTTTTTCTAGGTCAAGTTGTGGTTTGTGCTTCTCTTCCTCGCTGCATTTGAGGAAATTGCCTTCAGGCTAAGTGAAGTGTCTCATATATAAATTAAAGCTGTGCATGGAAGGACTGTCTTTAGTGCATACAAGGTAGTTTTCTTTTTTTCCCCTCCCCTATAGCAAAAAAAAAAACTTATTGAACTGGGATGCGGTTTGGTGCTTATGAAAATAACCATTAAGCCCAGAGAGGTATGGGTACGCATACACGTCGAGGTTAGCCAATAGACACTGCATAAATATCTAGCATGACCTTGTCCTTCCTGCCTCTCTCCATCACACACTCTGCACACACTCAAGTCACTCTCGCATGCACACATGCAGCCTTGTTAGTGTTGGTCGGCCCGTAGTGGAGGAATGCGTTTGATGCAGACAACTGCTGCGGTATTGAAATACAGCAAAAGTTCAGGGATGTAACACTTCACATGATTATAGAGGTCCTCCACCCACAGGGCCGAGGCTGGAGGTTGGACTTCTTGTCAGACCGAAACTGAAGATGGGGAGGAGGCTGGGGAATGGCTGGACGGGTCTGCCAAAGTGGCTGAAGATCATCGTGCTTTTGTATTTGAAAATTTCTCTAGGGAAGTGGTCTGGGAAGAGGTTAGGAATGGTGCTTGCAGCTTAGAGGAAGTGTTGAAGCTACCCACTGTAACTCTGGGGCTCTTCCACTGATAGGATTAGGTAGGGAACTCTGCCGTCTTGAGTCCGATGTTTTGTTTATTGAGTCAGCAGATGTTGGGAGTGATGCACGTTGGAGCCAATGAGTACAACGACAACAGGATTTCTGACGAACGCGTGAGCTGGAAAGGGTTAGTGATGCCAGCTAATGGATGGAATGGATTTGATCATGAGGAGCAGAAAAGGCAGCTGCAGTCTAACCGAAAGGAAATAGCGTGGGTAAGGTTGTTAAACTACAAGGGCTGACATGGCTCACAACAGTAGTTGACAAATATGTTGATTAGAAAAGTGTTCCTTGCTAACCCTACAGCAAATCCCTTCTTTTCTGGGTGTTGAATTAGTCGCTGAGCAGCTATAAAACAGAGTAAAAACAATTAAATTCCTTTAAAGTGGCAGGACACTGGAATGTTTGCGATTCCATGTGTCAAAGTTCAATCTGACAGAACTCTGCACAAAGCAACAGAGGCAAGGTCAATTTGTGAGCAGAGAGCATATACGCCTCGCCAATCTCCCACATACAAATGAATGGCTGTAGCCTAATTCATAAAACAGTACTGGTCAGTACTGAAATCAATTTTAAAATATCAGAAATTCAAGCTGACCACAGACGTCATGCTACATAAATGTTTAGACTACAAACTTACAAGCCTGCGGGGAAGAGTGTTAGTTTGGACAAATGTGGCCGAGTTCTAACTTACCCTTATTTTAACTCGAGCTGCCTCCACCCCTCCTGGCTGCCCTGCAATGGACACCTGTTCACAATAAAAAGTAAAGTGTAAATCAGTTATCCAGTTCCGACTTGATCCAAGACAAACAATACCTCAGGCCATTGCATGTATTTGAATTTAATTTAAATGCTGAGCGCAAAAAGACTTCCTCTTCAACTGAATCCCTTTTGGTGACATGTTCTAGTGAATGTTTTATACTCTTGGAGAAACATCTTTACACCAACAATGAATCCAACATTGATATTGGAAAAATGGATTTCACAATAATGTGACTGACATTTCGAGACAGCCGTGAACATGAACAAATAAAAGATTAGGTGGATGTAAATCAGGCCAGTCTGATTCATCTAGCCCTCATTAATCCTGTGCAAACAATACACACAGACAGTAGAGTGCACACACATTGGAGGGAGAGAACAGTGATAATATATTGCAGAATGAAAACCATTGTTGAGACGCATTCTGCCCTTTTAAAGTGTGCTTGAACCATATTCTGAATCCTATCTGCCCTAGTAAAAGGTATTTATTCATTATCTATTTTATTTGCAGTAGAAGTTTATTCATTTGTCAGAGACGATGCTTAAGCATTAAAAACAGTTTTGCAAGACAAAAAACAGAATTTCCTCTCCATCCGTGTTCGTATGAAATAAAAAATAATGGAACATTGCCTGGAAAATTCCCATTTTATACCACTTGCTATACACCGTTTACCATTTAATACAGAAAACAATATCTTTGCACGGTATTTTCCACCTGGCTGTTATTGGCATTGATTGGTAACATAAGGTCTCCAGCCATACTGGCTGCGGTCGCCTCATACAGGAAACCATATGCTTATGTCAATGGGAAATATCATGCAAACCACTAAAAAGTGGTTGTTATGAGCAGAAGGTCGTCTTGCAGAGGCGGTCGGTCCACCTGATTTGACTGTATTCGCTCATCAACACCACTGCACTTGTACAAATCTCAAAGGCCCTTCTGTAGTCAATAAAAAGTTTGTCCTAGAAAAAAAAAGAAAAAGAGACAGCTTACAGGGTGCCTGGCCTAAAAGCTTACACTTACATCATCTGAGTAAGATGGGAGGGGGCTGAAAAAACCTATGAGATACAATGAACTGGCACGTTCAGTGACGTAAGCTGTCTGTATAACATTGTGTGCAAAATCCACATGGATAAAGATGAAATGAGTGAAGCAGGCCTTCAAAAATAAACCAACTTGACAGTACTTTCATACACAGGTACACTCCAGAGCACCTGGCAAACCATCTGATGCCTGTGTGCTTTCCTGAACTCCTCGTACTTCACTTTAATGGTAATTACAGCAGGACTCTGCTGGTCTTCCAAGTGCCTCCAGCCAAAACACACCGGCTTCCTCTGGGCTGGCCAATCAAAACATACAACTGGACCAACTCTCAGCAACCTGTTTGGGATCGAAAACCTAACAACCAAAGCTACAGGTGAAGGCAATAACTGGTGGAGGGGTGATGGCAGTAAAAAAAGGGCAGCAGAATGTAATACACTCACAAAAGGAGGAAAAAATCTGCCCAGCCAGCAGTAAACAGCCCGCTCCACCCATCAGTGCAAATATATGACGTAGCCAAACAAACCTGGTTGCTTTTCTCCGCCTGGTTGTTCCTGTTTGAGTCTGGGAAGTGGATGTGGCACCCCGTTTCCTCCATCACCCTCTTGATGTTGTTGCCGCCTTTGCCAATAACGTGGGAGTGCTCCGTGTGGGAGACGTCCATCTTCAGAGTTACCCTGTTACTCTTAGAGAGAAGAAAAGGGAAGAGACGGTGAATAATATCACTAGCTCAGTAACAGGGCCATGGCTAATATGTGGAACTTCATAACAAAGCTGAAAAAAGACGACAGACAAAATGACAGAGTGAGGAAATAAAACACTGATTTCACATGCATTCATGGTGAGTTGTACTATCAAACACTATCAAATGTAAGCGTCTTCCCCAAGTGACTGGTGGGTAATGAAGTCATCTAGTACAGTGTAGTCAATAGTGTGCCACGTGAGTGCATTAAATATCACCAGGACAGCTTATTAAATGCATTATGTAACCATCATCCGTGATCAAATCAAATGTGTCTGTTTTAATGGCTGTATGCAATTTTGCAGTACATGAACAACCAAAAGCTCACACCCTCTGGCAGCCACCACGCTCCTCTGAGTAAAGCATCTGTCCCATTTACTCCATTTGAGAGTCAGAAGACCTCCTTCCTCCATTTTTAACACTTAAACATGTTGCATTTCTTTAGAAAAGAAGAAATAAGGAGCAAACCTTGTACATTGAAAAAAAGTTAGGAAATATTTCTGCTGTGTCTGCCAGACTCAAATGACGTGACAAAAACCTTATGAGCTGCTGCAAACTATAATCCAATCAATTAAGAGTTGCTCTTCGACGTGTGGCTGTTCAAAGTGCATGGACTATTGGCTGCCCCCAGGGGGTGCTACAGTGCAGTTGCCTGGGTGATTTCCAATGTTGCCAGGGCAACGGAGCCTGCAATGCACACACTGTTACCCGCAGCAAAGCTTGAGATGCATCTGACGATATCAGTGCCAAGTTGTACCACGCTGCTGAGCGCAATCTGTCACTTGGGCCAGCAGAGGATGAGAAAGACAGACAGAAGGACAAAAAGGACAAACAGAAAGACAGACAGAAGGACAAAAAGGACAAACAGAAAGACAGACAGAAGGACAAAAAAGAGCAGAGCCCATCTTCAATGTGATAAATATGTAAACTGTACCTTTGTGTCAAGCACAGACATAATTCTGTCTTTGGCTTCCCTTACATTCTCCCTCTTCCCGCACACCTTGATATGTGGATCTGCAGGATAGAAAGAGCAAACATTAAAACTGGGAAGGAGAGAGCATGTGATTCATGTGTGAACGACTGAGCAGGCGAGTCAGCGCTGAAATAGGGCTGAGATAGAAAGTGAGAACAGGACACGGGGTAAAACCCATTTAATCAAACATGACACCACAGTCTGCATTTGTCAAGATATAACAGCTCACCAGAGAACGGCTCTGCAGCAGTAATTGCTGCTTTGATATCTGCTAAGACTCATTTAAGTCTGTAAGCAACCGCACAGCTCGGAGAATGGGACGGGGTGTAACTCTGGAATTACATTCGATGTCCTTAGAGACACTATGAGCTGAAGAGAATGGTTGAGCTGCAGCTTTGGCCTCAAGATAAAACAGAAACAGTCAAGTGAAGCTTATCATCTCATTTTCCTGAACCTCATTCCATCATTCAGTCACTGCAAAAAAAAACAACCCCTCTTTCTTAGCATCTTTCTCAAAGCATTTTATGCGCTCTTTACGAGTGGTCCCACACTGAGCTGATGTCGTCTCCTGAAGAAATGACTGCGTGCCACCCTGCAGCACCGACACTGTCATCTTAAAATGTTTTCAAAGGTCCTGATAGATGGAGTCAACTGTGCTTCCAGAGACCTCGGCCAAGAAACACTCCAGTTAGAATAACCAAACACCGCATACCTAAACCATTCAACGCTAATGCTTGTGTCTATTCAGTGTTGGGTGAGCCTACATCTGGCTCTGCCACATGCCGGACCCCTAGAGAATGCGAATGTGAAAACACAGGAGTGCACACTTGTAAGTTCAAATGTGCACACATATGTACTACACACCCATGGTCCATTGCCCCTGTGTTAACTGTACCGGGCAGCAGGAAGTCGACTAAGCTCCCTTCCAGGAATACCCCTCCCCATACACAAACTTACAGCATCTCAGATTTACAGCAGAGCCTTCAGACAGAACTCGCTGCATCAGACGGACATTTACAAAGTCGCTCGAACCCCCGGAGAACCCCAGCGTTGCTTATGTAGACTTTCGAAGAGCTCGGAGGAGAAAACTCCCAAACAGGAGAAACAAGAGCACCTAGAGAAAGGATGATCAAAACTTCTTTTTCTTTTTTTGGTTCTACCAAGTCACTAAAGCTGCAAAAACACAGAGGAGGGCACATGATCTCAGGTTGTCCTTAAGAGAGCAGCAGAACCACGTAGAAAAAAAATCTGATACCATTAAAGTGTCCACCAGTAAATTCTATGTCACCTGGCAACCATTTATTTCCTTTGTAGAAGGCATGGCAGCTAGAAACATGTAACCCATGTATGTTTCTCTTTTTTCTTCTCTTTTTTTCCTTTGCTTTAATATATATATCATGGTTATTGTTTGTATCTGCTTTTTTTTTAATATATGGACATTCGAATCTGTGAACATATGATCCATATTTATAGGTTTATGGATGTCTGGCTATGAGCAACTTTATTATTGGACCAGTACGTGGGGTAAGAGAGGGTTTGGGGGATGGAAAAGAAGTTCATTTCACTGTCCGGTGTTTAAATTGTATCTCAATTGTGATACATTTGTAAAATAAAAAAAATAAAAGAGCAGCAGAACATGGGTTGGCTAGAATGATGAATTATGATGATGATAATTATAATGAAGTATCTGAAGGATGTTCAGCTGTCTGTTTAATGGGCACTGGGAACTATGGAGGCCCAGACAATGCCAGCAATCAAGCATAGATCTTGTTAGAGTGTTAGACGAGTCAGGTAAGCTTAGCATACACTAAAAGATATGCTAGATCTAACGGGAGAGTAATGAGAAACGAGAAGAGACAGCTATCAGACGGCTTGAGGGGTAGGAACTAAACAAAAACCGAGCTGTAATCCGAGACAGGACAACAAAACAAAAGAAAACAAAAAACGCTAAAAAGAGTGGCAAGAGACCCGTTGCAGTCTCAGCTCTGGTTCCAGGAAAATTTCCCATCATACAGCTGTTGCTGTGAACAACGCAGATCCCTCCACTTCCGCCTGTGGTACCCACTGTGCCCATCAGAGGGAGTAGGGCTCTTCAAGTGTCTGACCTACACAGCACATCTGGCAAACATTAGCCAGACTAAACGAGTGTTGCAGTCGTGATGTAGAACACCCCCGCATTCTTCAAATGGACTGTGCTGTGTGCTCTTTTTTTTTTTTTGGAGGATTGATTGTGGCGTAAAAAATGAACACCTTAATTTGGCACACAGAACACCTGGAAAAGCAAACAAAAAACAAGAGAGAAGTTTAGCAGCTGTGAAAAGTAAGTGTTTTCAATCGCACTGATTTTTTTTGAAAATATTTTCTTTTTCACACACTTCCACTTGACAAAGAAGAAACTTTCTGACCCAGAGGTCTCACTGGCAAAACTGAAGCATTTTTCCAGCTGAGGACCACATTCAAAAATACCACACAAATGAAATGACGGGAATTAAGTCCTTTTGGCTCCGTGTTTCTCATTCAAAACATCTGCGGATATGTTGGAGCGGACAACTGACAGGCAGGAGCAGTATGAAGACATTTATTGCATCAAAAATAAACCTTTAATCAGTTTTACTAATGAAAACATAAGAAAAACATCTATAGAATCTCAGTACTGACCATTCTGTAGCACATTTATGAAGTCGCAGACTTGCATCATGTGTGAGTAATACGGCCTCTCGCAGGACTGAATCACTAACTGTGTGCAAATGATGGCTTGCCCTACAGGTAAAAAACTGGTCTTATCAAACTCAAGCAGGTGGAGGGGTTAGCTAGCTGCAGGTGATAAATGAAATGGAGGAGCTGGTCTTGTGGAGGAGTGTGGCTCTGTGAGGGGAGAGGTAACAAACATAACAAAAATAAAAAATCCCCTCACATCAGCCGCAATCCTGCCGAGTGTAACTGATTCCAGACTGCACATGAAAAGACAACACTAATTCAAACTTCCAGGAAAACGGGACAAACTAATGCGGAACGTCTTTGGTTTTCGATCAGATTAAGTCCAAAATAATAAAATAATCTGCACCAACAAAACAACCACATCATCTGGTATTTAAACGCAGAACGGGTGAGTTTCGCAGCGGTCAAATCCAATAAAAGAGCGATGAGGGACGACAGGAATACGGATTGATTTGAAATCATTTGGCTTTATCCACCAGGTGTTGCACTTTCATTCATCCACATGCTGAATCTAAGCCAGAGAGGAATATTCTCCATTTAGTGCCATTTCCCCTTTCTCTTCCCCTCAATCCCTCCCATGAGTTCAGGTTGTTGAAACACACAGTCAATTCCACGTCTCTCCTCTCGCAAACGCATTCTCTCACAAGACAAGCGAGACTCCAGCATTCTTCCCCTCTGTACCTCTGAGTTTGTGCAACATGGGGGAATTCGAATGGCATCAAGTAAAGCGCATTCCTCCGCCAAGACCAAACAATCCTACAAATCTTACATACACCAGATCTGGATCCCTACCAAACATCACAAAATAAATCACACTCGTCTTGATGTATTCTAAAGCTGTAGGGGTAGATTCAAACCCCCATTATCTCAGCTGGTGGTTGTGTATCTTAAGCCACATTTGTTACCAAATAGTGGCTAAAGATTACCCGCTACAAATTGGCTCCAGCAGATCCAGACCCTGCACCACACAACACACACTCATATAAGCTCAAGATAAATATATGGAATTTTTGACACCATTATTTATGGATTATTTCCTTACTAAATTGCGTCGCAAAGTAATAAAAGAGTCCTAGCTCCGCCCCTCTATCTGGTTCAACACCAAAATGTAATGGACTCTTTTCTGTCCCATCCTTCCATCACGATCTGTGGAAATCGGTTCAGTAGCTTTGGCGTAATTAAGGAAAACGTTGAAAAAAATCTCCCGGATCTGGATTCAGATCTACCCCACAATTAATGCATTTGTCCTTGGCTCCAGTCAAGGCCTCCGCAAAATGTCATTATTATTTATTTATAACTGTTCCAGTCATCATGCTGAAGAAGAAAGTAACAAAAGAACCAACCAACCAACCTACAAAGATGGGTGACAACATAAACTCATCGGTGGAGGTAAACCTGACAGGCAATAAATAACGGGTTGGAGTTCAAATATCTTCACATCCTACATGAAACATCATTCCCAGGTGGCTCTGTAGACCCGTTTTGTCAATGAACTAATACTTAAGGAATGGATGCTTGTGTGTGAATGGACTGCCAGGACTTCCACTTGATTAAGTATCCGAGGGGGAAATTCTTTAAGATTCTCATGTAACCCCATCAACTATGTTTTGCGCAGAATGAGCATAGAAGTTACATAATGTCGTCGGATTCCACATCTGGCTTGAAGACACACACTTGCAATTCCTCTACGCACGACAAAGTGGGCACGCAGCCCTCGACCTGTTCCCCTCAAACTCTATCTAACCCGCTCCCGGAAGAGCTTTAAATAACCGTGCTGATGTCTGATAGGTAACAGACAGCTGGAGGAACTTGGCCAATACATGCATGAGCTTCGACAGAAATGTCTCCCACTCCTCCACCTCCACGGGAAAAACATGCAGATGCAACACGCAAGCTTTCATCTTCTTCATTGACTTGTGATAATGAATGCTAAAGCCAATTCTTCCTTCTCGTCTGATCCAATGAGTTTCCTGAGAACGTATTTCTGGATCAACAACACAGACTCAATCATCAACTCCTACTAAGTTTCACACACTAGTTTAACAGTTTAGTTATTGTATTTATGTTAGATGCAGCGAAAGGTCCGGCAGAAACACGTTTAACGACATTCACGAAAGCTGTATGAACTTTGACGCATAAGAAGTTAAATATTATTTGAAATCGCATTCCTGCATTCTATAGGTCCATCTGTGATTAAACTCTGAAGTTGCACAAGTGAAAAGCAACTGATGCAGTGCATGGATCCAATGTGAGAAAAATGTGACCGGACAGTAAAAAGAAGAGGAAAACAGTCACCTTTTTTGGACTTGGCTCCGATTTTCAGTTTGGACGGCCAGGCTATTTGTGTTTTGGTCTCATCCATGATCTGGAACAGAGTGAAGGGGGGCTGAGATCAGCTTATCACAGATATCAGTGTTTGCAGCACAAAAAAACCAGCAACAAAATACAATCAGGATTATACATATAGCTTTGAAGCATCATTTTGACAGTGAGAATTAGCAGAATAATAAACGATCAGCCCATGTGTGTCGTAAATAATTATTTCATACATTAACAAGTGGAATCTACAGTAGTATCCACTGGGGTCTTGTGAGTTTAGTCTAAGAGCTGTGTCTTAATGAGGCTTTGTTTCAGTGAAGATAATGTCCCACTGTTTCTCTGCAATAATTCACTTTGATGATTACAGAGAACATATGAAACAAGGTATTATCAGCCAACAGTCACATTAAAAAATATCCAAAATACAATGGCTTAAACAATATTCTTTTTACATGATGGAACCCAGAATCTAGTTTTAGCATATCTGGTGATATAATCATTTATTATTATTATATGATTGCTTTGTTTCCCCTCCAAATCCTCCGACTGAAACACCACCAAAAAGACAAGCACACGAAAGAAAAAGGAAAACGCAGCGCTCTTGGCTTGGGTACATGTGAAAAATGCCAACAGCAAGCTATGCAAGAGCTTTTTGACAACTCAAGCCATCAAAAATCTGGAAAATGTTGATCGATGTGGAAAAAAAACGCCAACTGCTGGCAGCACAAAACAGGAATAAAGGATCTGGTCAAGACACTGTCAGGGTTTTAGACAGGGGGAATCTATTACCCACCCTCCTGCTCCTCTTCTCAGCCATGAGGAAGCTCTCATCATGCTTGGCTTTCTAAGTACAAACCCACAAACAAACCCCTTGAGAAATGCCTGCCATGTCGACTGGTTGATGTTCGTGAAATAAAAAGGAAAAAAAAAACAAGTGGAAAAACTGTCAAACCTTCTGAATAACGAGAAGCTGAAGTTCTCTCTCCTACTGGCTCTGTCTTCGATGTACAAAAGCCTTGTTTTAATGATGATCCTGTGCTCTTCTGCTCGTTTTAATATTTTCCAGGGGTTTGTGTTTGTGTGTTTCTAAAAAAAAAGTTTCAGCCTTGTAATTAAGCACCTGAGGACCGCTTCAAGCCATTACATGAGCAGCACTTCACGCTCCTCTGTGAACAAGTACATTAAGCAACGAGCCACATCTTGTAACTCAAATGGGCAAGAGTGCACACTAAGTGCCTTCAGCGCTCCCACCGAGGATGGGATGTTCAGCTTATTACCTCGGCTGCAGCAATTCACAGCCTTCATTACTTTAACAGTTTCAAATTCTATCTGCTATATTTTCCTTGCCAAATAATAAGGACTATAGCTTGTAATCCCTGGGGGGAACTGGTGTACAAATCAAAAAGGGAAGTGCTTAAATTCCTCCATGTGCTGCTCTGGAAGCAGCGTGGTCTGTTTGGCGTTCTTTACAACAAATTCTGACAGCTTATCCACTGCCAGTCGCACACACCTGTAAAGCAGATAGACAGCTTTGAAAGGTCTGATGTGTGCCTTTCCTTACTCAGCAAATATACACTCTAGAGTCCATGATGGTTGACTGGAAGCCCTTTCAAGCCTCACTGATTTTCTACAACATCCTATATTCAAACATAAAAATTGAGAATTGAGATGAACAGCAGAATGAGGTGCCTAAGCCGATACTCTGCCACTGGCAGACCGAGGTGAAACAACTCAGAAACTTGAAGCAACCTTTATTAGGCACCGTTTGAGTTATTTTTAGGCCGTCTACACTGTTAATTCACACAATAAAATTAAGAGCTCCTCTTTCAAAGGCAAGCTAATCCATTGCTCAGCAAAACAGGATTGTGCAAGCCTCAAAAAAAAAAAGAAGAAGAAGAAATTTCATAAAACAGATAACTGGCAGCCAATAAAATCATTGCAAAAGACATCTGTGCACTAAAAGACTATTGATGTTGTGGTACATTCCTCCTCCTCCCTCTTAGGCTCTTTGCACAGGCTGCATAATTTTGGGCATCATCGTTATTAATCTAAGGGCACAGAAACACTCATTCTCCTGCTATGTTTACGTCCAGTTTCTACTGAATGAATCACAGAACCAGAAAGAATTTAATTATCGTTGTATGCAGTGATAATAAATAAACTCCCTTCAGATTATCTCACTCGGCTATTTTTGTAAGGAATTCTTCTGCGGTATCATCAAAGTGACTAAGCTGAAAACTGTTCCAGTTTTAGGATCCAGCATATTAATGATCCCCCACTAATGTCGTCCTACTGGAAACATTCCCATTCCCCCCTGCAATAACATTATCACTCAGAATGTTTTTTTCATTTTACATGCAATGAAATAAGCCTGAAACCAAAATTTGGAGTTATTTGTTAGATGGTTTCATACAAACCTGGGGCACAGGCTAATCTATTCCACACCATTACACCCTCCTGCCATCATCTGCTTTATGTGGGGAAGGAATACAGTTCATAAGAAATATCTGGCAGCTGAATGCAAAATTTTTCTCCATCAAATTAAGTTTCATTCGCCGAAAAACCGCTGGCTGTGTCACATCAAAAAAACAAAAAACAAACAAACACTCTGTTCCCACTGGTAAAGAGAATTCCCTTTAATCTTTCCAGTGTTTTGTCTTTTGTTCTTAAAAGCCAGTCTCCTGCAACAATTTAAGATTTGGATCATGTCACAGAGGGTTAAATTTAAAACCACAAATTAAGGACGTATTAAACTGTTGCCACCTCTTACACTGCACTTAGCCAAATGCTAAAAGCATCATTAGACCTTTCTTAACCCCAGACTGAGGGAGCCGTTAGCCCTAAGCTTTCACTGGGACACGATCCCTGGCACATTCCAAAATGGGCCAACGCCGACTTCAGCCGGGATTGCTGGTCCTGCTCCGAAGCGGGCCAGCAACGAGTTGGCGGGATTATCCACTGAAAACTGGCTAAAGACAGAGCTAGAAGGTGCCAGTGTGAAAAGGTACAAAGGAAACAACAGTAGTCATGCATCATTCAGGAAAATAAACTGCATGTTCCAATGAACATTTACCTCAAGGCTATTAGAAACTGAGTGTGAATCTCATAGGCCTGGCCTTGTGTGTAAAAAGAGGCCAATTTGTCCCACTGTCAGCTCTTAGCCCAGTGCTACGGTTAGCCCTACACCAGAAATATGCAGTGTGAAAAGACTTCCGATGTTGTTGAAAGTACAGTGGCAATTTGGACGCAAATGACTTCCATGTAAAAAGGTAATTTAAAGGCATTTAGTTGCAGTAGAACTATCTTTTGTTGTATTTTGTTTAACACAATGCTATGTAAAAAGCCTAGTGAAGTGAAAGCTAATGATAAAAATGAAAAAGGAACATCACATAAGAAGAAACTCCAATTATACTTCCCAGAATTGATCAAACTATATGACCTATGCCTCATCAACTTTTTCTTTCTGAAGGGCCTTGTTCAGACAGAGCCGTTTCCTGTCGAGCGTTGCTGTTCTTGGCAGCGTCCTGCAGATGGGACTGATATTCCGAAAGACCACACACCATTTTAAAAGGGTGGATGACGTTTATTTTTTTATGAAGGGCCTGCAAATGCCCCTCAAATGGGTCAAGATATTTGCACAAATTAAGTTACCTACACATTTAGAGCTCCGACCTTTCTTCTCGGCCACCACACCACTTTTTGAAAAGAATAATGAATGACAAGGGTTCTGATCCGTCTCACGGTACAACCTTGACGTGACGATTGGTTCTTGGAGGTCTGCAGCTGGTGCACGCAGACGTGCGGAGGGCTGCGCGTGAAATCAAACAGGAAGTCATTAAGGCTATGTCCTGAGAGAGCACGTGTTAAACACACGTGACTGTGTGCGTACGTCTGTATGTGTGCATGTATATAAACAGCCGCAATCAACATGGCAAAGGCATGTTTCCTGGGCTGCACTGCAATGGTGCAGCTGTTGATTCAGCTGGAAAGTGTGTATTCGTGTGTGCATGTGTGTTTGGGAGAGGGATATGGAGGGCTGTTAACGGGTGTAAAGAGACTATGAGCGGAGTTAAGAGACTGACTGAGGGAACAGCATGCACCGATCCTTCCCCACGAGACTAGACAGCCATAAATTAGTTCATGTTAACAATCTGAGGGCTAACCAGCAGCTGAAGGGCCATTATACCTCAGGGCTAATACTAACATTACAACCAGGGCACTTCTGGAAATGCATCCTACTGTTATACATCATTATAGAAAAATTCAAACTGTATGATAAACACAAACATTTGTTTCAAACATTTTGTTTTGATAGCAATCATAGTGACTTAAGGCTCAAGTTTTCCTATTTTCCCCTCCGTCAGTGGAGCGAAATACAAGATGGCTCACTACTATAAATCAAATTAAATTAAAAACTCCTGATTTGGCAGCACTGACAACATGCCTGGCATTATCTGCACAACCACAACTTCTGGGATGGAGACATGGAAGGGGGATCAGACATGAACTTGCCAGTGGTTCAAAGGCATCGCTCAACCCAAATCCACTCCAAGCTCTTCTGCGGTGAACGGTTATCGGCTCAACGGGCCGAGCTTCTCATCCCTTCGCCGCTCCAAGGTTTTTACTTCTGCGCTGTTCTTGTGGTCTGATCACAGTCCAAAACTTTCACTGCACAGGAGAGCGCCGAACGGTTCACTGGCATTTTCTCCTCAACAATCAAGCACTTCATTTGGAGAGATGTCCCCTTGTTACTTTAAACTGATAGCAGTGACAAATCAGTGGATTAATTAATAAACAGAAAGATGAAATAATGCAAAAAATGGCAGGAGGGAGAAGGAGGAACGAGGGGCGAGGAGGAGGAGAAACATGTGGCGGAGAGCAGAACAGACTAAGAAGAATGTGGAACATGAAGCTGTTTGGCAGTGGGGACTTGATCACGGCTAATTTCCCAGCTGTGGCACCCTCCTGGTCCCACTTTGTCTGACGTTCTTTTTCATTGACTACAGAGATTGGGTGGACTTTGGTCTTTAATACAAAACACTGTTCAGGACTCAAAGGAAGTCCAGCAGACTGTGAGTAAGAGGGCTCGATCAACCACTCCAACAAGGGCCTGGGGAGAAAGTGTGGGGGTGAAACATTTTATCGTCAGCAACTCCACTGTTAAGTTTTGCTGCTGAGGAAATGACAAAATCTCATTCCTGAAGCCTATACAAGTAGAAGTGCGTGCATCAAAAATGACCATATGCTGCCTTATGTGTGTGACTTTATTAGTCTCACCGTGTGTGTGTGTGTGTGTGTGTGTGTGTGTGTGTGGTAGTGGTGTGTTCAGACAGGGAGGAAGTAGTCCAACTAAGATTTTCCATTTTCATCAACTTGAAGGCATTTCACACACCTCATCCATTTTCATTTAACAATACTGGTCCACAGTTGTGCGCGGTGTTTATTTGCCTGACTTTAATTGGGCATGTGCAGCGCGGTGATCACGCTATCAGAGGGAAACTTTACAGAGTTGTCCAAATGGAAATTCGACAATGAAAACATGACTTTAGCACTCCTGCTTTACAGCTCTTTGCCAACCCGCCAACCCGCCAACCCAAACAGCTGAACACTAATTTCTAATTGACAATTTAACCTCACGTAACCGCCCTTTCTTTGTATGAGCTGTGACAATATTTACGCCAGAGACTTACCATGACTGACAAAGTCAATACACAGACAGCCGCATTTTGTCAGAATAGCTGTGTGGAGCGATGCAGACACCTACACTGGATATCTTAAACATTGGAGTTATAGTCAAGCCAGAAGAGGCGGAGGCAGAACTACAGCATACCCTGTGTCCTTTTTTAAAATACCAACGAAGGGAATCTTAGGTGCCTGGTTTGCATTACTTGATTTTGAGAACTGCTTCAGGGACAGTTAAATTACCTCCTTCTTTGACATTAAACTCAGCTTCCTAACCTCAAAAACCCAATATGGAAAAATAGACTAAAGAGGAATGCTAAAACAAACCGCTGTCCATCACATCATTACAGGCCATTAACATACTATAGAGGGAGTTAAACATTCAGGAGGCTGGATTTAAAAGAAGGAATCCAAAGAGTCGCATAATTAACGAGATGCCTTCATAATAGCTGCTGTCAAAATTTAGGTAGTGTTTAGTGTTACTGTTAACTTGGGATTGTTGAAAACGTGATTGCTTGCAGAGCCATGGGATTCATTCTTGGAGCTCAAACCTAACAAATGGGGCACATCAAGGTAATTTTCCTTCCGAGTTAATGAGCACATTCACCGACTCTCCTAATAATGATGTTTCACAAATACAAGTGAACCGCGTCAGGAGTAGACTTTGAAAGGGATGAAACGGTCACTGGATTGATGATGAATGATGGTAAAATTCCTGGCTGTTAGTATTTCTGTTTCAAATTGTAATCATCATTAAAAAAAAGAAAGTTTTATTACCACACTATGAAAAACTCACATTCAGTTCTGTCATACTGTCCAGCATCTACTTAACAATCTCCCAGATGCAGGCGCAGCATTGGTTTGTTTTGTGTCCATGAAAACATGGTGGAGGGCAGTGACAGCGCTCCGCTGATTTTAGCGTGCTAATGTTTTGGTTGTTCTAAGAATGCTGAGGGAAACCTGATAGAACATGTTACTGTCTGCAGAATCACTGTAAAAGAGGGCAAAACATCACATCTAATGAGTCACCTTAGAGACTACCACTGACCAAGGTTAGTTAACATTTATCTCAGTGCATGATGTGGGGACTTTGGACTGGTGGAAAACATCATGGTTTCTCTAATTTGCTAATTGCTTGCCAACAATGTTGACTGAAGTGTTTCAGTGTTACCTTCTCTCCCACATGTTGTTCTGCTAGTGTGTCGTATGTCTGCAGATCCTCTTCGCCCATCATGTGACAACATCATATGTTTGTTTAGTGACCTGGTGACCTAACCAACAACATTTTGTTCATGTAAAACCCACACATCTGTGATCAAACTGGTAAGTGTGAAACAGTGCTCCAACAGGAATAACACTGGAGATTTAAATTGTGCATGAGTCCATTGAATGGATTCACAGAACATAGACTGTGTGAGTGAATAATAAGAACAATTAAAAAATGTAATAACTGTACTGACTAAATGCATAGTGCTGCTAATTTTACGTGGTTTTCAGTTTCAAATTGCTGAAATGGTTTTCAGTGTGTATATCAGTACCTTTTGATTTCTTTCAGCAAATTTGATCAATACAGTGATCATTATTGTGTTGGCTAATTCCAATTTAGCTAGCATCTGTTGCCCCTAGAGGTTGGATGAAGGCACTCACGAAAAGTATCGGCAAGAAAAAAAATGAAGTGTCATTTGTTAACTTATAAATTGGCTTTTCCACCAAAACAAAACAAAATCAAACGATCTTCTCTGCGATCTATCTGCGGTCAGAAAGCTGCTGCTGTCCGCCTTCAACAAGAACAATCAATCACCCATTTAACAGGTTACACATGGGCGTCCTACTGACGTAAAAACAATCAATCAAATGGATCCAAATCCCAATTCAATCAGATTATATAATCAAAATAAGACAGTTTCATAACATTTAAATTCATATTCCATAAATCATGACTCATTTAAACAATAATCCTGATTTAACTCAAGTAAACTCAAATATCATATCGTATGTTTTCATGTCTGAATCCAAAAACACAAAGTTAAAATACAATAAAATACAAAGTTTTGCAATTGTCATAAGGGTTATCATGATCTTGTTACAGTAACCCTCCTCTTATTAGGGTATGATATTACAGTATAATTTATATGGCTCAGTCCTAGTCAGGATTCATTTTAGAGATAAAACCTGAGAAAAGTCACTGCGATGCCACACATGAATGTTAGAGAATGATTTCAAAATTACAAACATTAAGGCTTTAATAAAAAAAAAAAACAAGAACTAATACTTGTAGTTGACAGACCATTAAGTTGTGATACTGTTACGTAACTGCGAAAGGCTCACAGTGTTGTGTCAGCTGTATTATAGGATCAGAGCCCTCGGAGGGACTCGATGTCAGTGTTCCCTTGTTTTTGTTTGTTGTCATTTGTAACTGTAAGTGACTGGAGGAGCACCTGACATCTGCTGCCATGCCAAGAGAGAAGGGCTCGCTCAGCGGGGCTGAACACAACCCAAAGACAAAGCATGTGCTGTCAAAGTTCAGTAAAGACACTCACCTTCTGAAAGAAATCCTCCCCACCATTGAGTCTCCCCTCAGAGGCAGCTGGAGCGAGACATAAAGAGAGAGAGAGAGAAAAATAAATTCTTAAAACCACACTGGGCCACTCAGGTTTATATACCAACGTAACCGTAACACAGCCAAATCACACACAGATTATCCAGACTCCTAGAAAGGTTATGGTATCTTAACTCTGAGCGGTGTTTACGGTGGATCTCCATTTCGTAGACGGTTGTTTTTGGCACGGCTACAGACAATGTTCATTTGCAGCAATGGGATAAAACGTTAACAGTCATTTTACATGATCCTAGAAATTGGACACAGCTTCCGTGTAACAAACTGATGGACACAGAGAAAATATTTGGGAATTTCCCGCAGCCAGTTAATTGAGTACACACACACACACACGGTATACACACACTGGGGTCAGCTGGTGTCCATTTTGGTACCTCTTACAAAAGGATTTCACACTTTTGAAAAGTCTTCTGTCAGCATACTTTAACACTTCTGGTACTACAGTATAGGAAAGAGCTGCAAAATGATGTGTAAACCGGCCCCAAATCACCTGTAAACAAAATAAGCAATTAGGCAAGCCCTGATGTTTAAAAGTCATTTTCCAAGCAGGTGAAAATGCCAAGAAACTCCCACCACTGCTAAAGTGAAGTTTGACTGAAACAGAGGGCCAGCCATCTATGCAAGCCAGGCCTGCGCCGGTCCAACACATCTGCAAGTCCTTCTAACTGTGGAAACTCTGTTGATGCAAAATACATATCGGCTCTCCAAGGACATTTCTCATGTTCCTCTGTCATTTGGGAACACGGGAAAGGTTTAATGATGCATTTCAGCCAGCAGTCTTCAGATGGATCTGTTGCTGTCAGTGCAAATCTGGGTCAGGAGCAGCAGCAAAGTCCATGTAGTAGCACAGTTCAGTCATGTTATGACTGATAGAAAACAGAAGTCCTGTTGTATTCCATCTGCAAAAAAAAAATCATTAAAATGACATTATTATTTCAAATCTAGAAGTGCTTATGGGGTTTTAATATCTGGATGGCTCACTTTAGTTTTTTTGAACGAACCCGATCAGCAAATGCTGAAATGATAAACTGACTAATCCATCAGATGACTGATCTGACACTATTTTGTTAATCAACTGACTGAGGCGAGGGGATTTATTTCTAAAGCAAAAATGAATAAAAAAAAAATCCTCTTGTTCCAGCTTTGAAATTGTACGGCTGAGCTGATTGTCTTTGTCTTATGTGACACCAGATATAGAATCTCTTTATGTTTTGTGATGTTGGCATTTAATCTGTCCCTATTTGTTATATTTTGTTGACCAAAAATACTTAAAGGCTACATGAAACACATTCACTGCTACTATATATTGCACAACCTAGACAAAACAAATGTGCACTTTGATCACAATTGGAACGGGAAAAAAAAAAATAAGAGCTACTCACGAATATCATATCAAACTTTACTAGAAAAGCAGTCCGTGAAGCACATTCCTCCACCAAGTCCCGACAGTCAAGACATATACGGCATCAAAATGGCTTCCCACAGGGTTCTCGGAAAGTTAAAAGGGGGAAAAAAAAAATCAAGACTTCCACCTGTTAATCCGGATCTATTGCAGAATTCAATTTTTTCTTCTTTGAGACAGTGATCGCTCTACCAAAGTTTCATGGGAATTTGTCAAGTAGTTTAAACTTAATTTGACAAAAATGGTCATAACAGCGCTATCTTGTGAAGCTCAACAGAAAAAAAAAAAAGAGTACAAATATTTCCTAAACCTCCTCCTTCATCCGGATCCGCTCTAAAATGTAATGTTTCTTCCTTGTAACATGCCCAACTCTTCTAACCAGATTCATCAAAATCCATCCAGTAGTTTATGTCTGACTGAGATGCTGGGAACAACCCCTCTCTCGTAATGTAAAGATATTGAAAAAAGAAAATTCCTGGATCTAGTCCAACATTTAATGGATTCCTCTCTGCCGCATGCCATCCACCCAGTAGTTTTTGTGGAATCCTGCTTAGAGACAAACAAACCAAAATAAAACAACAAACCAAACCGATCTCTTCACCTCTTTGGCTGAGGTAAATATTAAGCAGTGCTCATCAACTATGAATCAAGACTTTTACTACGTAGCCCATTCGTCGCTTAACCAAAACTAATAACCGAAAAGCTCCAATTCCAACACAGAGGCGGTGTGATGTAATTCTCTAGTCAGAATGCCATTTCTCCACTATATATTTACATGGCAAATAGTTATTTGGTGCACAATTTAATGCTTGAAATATCATATTTAACCTTTAATCAAGAAAATAATTGACAGGTAAATTGATAAATGAAAGTAGTCATTAGATGCAGGTCTGCATATCAAAAATATAAACTTCTATCTCCTCATCATTTCTTTGGTTTTACTGAATGATGTTTTTCTCCTCCCAACTGAAAAAAATTCATGGCTATAGGTACAAGACCTCTGTCGTGGCAACATTGTCCAGAGTCACAATGGCTAAAACCTTTCCTAAAGGTAGCTAATATGGCTAAAATTTGTATGCAAAATAGAAGTGTACCATGCCTGCAGTGAACAAAGTTCTGTATGATGATCACGAGAAACCCAGGTGTGAAAAGCATTGTCAAATCTTTTACCCCATCAACACCACACCTCAAGGCACAAACACAGAAAATAAAAACCCTCACAACAGAAAACTTTTCAACCAGACCAGACATTAAGGCCTGTGGCGATGCAGTAATGCCTACATCATTTTACAAGTGTTTGTACTTCTGAAGGCTGCAGAGTAAACAGGTCCAGGCCACAGTTTATGAAGAAAATGAGAGAGACTGGTCTGTTCTATCTCAACTTCACATTAAATTTATGCACATCAAGTCATCACTACCCCATTACACTGATTGATTCAATGCATTCTGGCTACTTCTTGGATTACTGAACAAAACAGATGAATAACAAATTAAGTCTAAGAAACGGAAACTGATTTTCATCAGGAGGTCACAGAAATGATAGAAATACAACAAACATGATCCTCAATCTTCTTAAACTAAAGCATAGTCTCAATGGAAACAAGAAAATGACCGACTAAATAATTCACCCACAAAATTAAATAAAAAAAACAGACAAGCCATTCAGGTACGACATATCCAATTTACATATCCAACACAGTTCTCTAAGAAGATTCCAACTGTTGTGACTCTGATGGAAAAGTAACATTAATGGGTGAAAAGTGTCACAAGTGGGGAAAATTTTCATTTTTCAAAAATCATTTTAACTAAAGAGGAGAGAAGGTGAAGAAATTAAATGATTAGTAATTCGAGAGAAACGTGAATGGGGAAGAAATGATTAGATTTTGAAGCAGATCTGGGTAAAGGTGGGAATCCGGGAAATTCTTTTGCAGCGCCGACATGGTATGCTCTCTTCAAGTGCCTTTATAGTTGTATCAGTTTTATTATGGAGGTAAAAATTATAGTTATTTGACTTTCAGGGACAGATTTTAAGATTTATAGGATGAATACATAAGAGGATCGACTGACAATGAAAATGAATGTTTGGGACGGCCCTCAATTAGGCCGACAGCTGACGATAAATTAATCTGTGCTGCATTTACACAAAAGTAGATATATTTGGATCATCGTGATGATAGTAGTAGAAGTGTTTACATCAAATATTTAGCTTAGAAAACATCCAGCTCTGAGGTACAGCAGCTGTGACTTCAGTGTTCAGTTCTTAGGTGGCCTGAAGTTGTCCAAGATTATGAAAGACCCCCCCCCACCCCACCCCATTAGTGGTTATTGCAAGTGTTTCCTGTAAGACATAAGACAAAAAAAGGAGTTCAGTTAACATCCAACAGATTTTCCTACAAAGAAAGAAAGAAAGAAAGAAAAGAGCAGGGTAGTAACTCTTGTTCTCTGTGGTCTCAGTATTCCTTTATAATCTAAACAAAAGTAAATCATTAAGCTAAAGTCTCGCCGGTAGTAAATTAATGAGACGGATATGAAACAGAGTACATCCAGGCCAATTAAAATGCCACTTAGAAGCATGTCGTTTGCACAAGGTCAATAATGCAGTTTCAGTAATGATGCTGAGCTGGATTCTTTGGATCTAATTACATGTTACACAAGAGCTGTTATTGATTTTTTTTTTAAACTCAGTGGATGAGAAAAAGAAAAATGACACAACCTCAGTATGTATACCTGCAGCATCCCTGGAACTCAGAAAGCACACAGCTAATACCATCAACCAGGCAGGTTTGCACAGGTAGCATCAGCATGATAACTACACTTTAATACTGGTGGTTTTGAAATGTAACCACAAAATTACATTTCCATATAGACATTATACCGCACGGAGCTGTAATCTCCTCTTCTCTCCAGTGCACATACAAAGATGCATTACGATGTTGATTTTAGGACATTAACTGAAGCATTTATTTTAGCATCAGCCTCTAGAAGGTAGCAGAGAGTTTCACACGTGTCTAAATCCCATGACGGCTCTTTCCCCCCCCCCCCCCTTTCTTTACTCCAATCAGCCTATGGAGCCAACTGATGAATTAAAACACAATCTTAAAAAAAGCTTCATTTGCTGTGTTATATGATCAGATATTAAAATCTAAGTCTGCTAATCAGGTCAAATGAGGCCCGATGATACGATTCAGGAAACAAAAAAAAACAACAACTAAAAAAAAACATAAAAGTTTGGCCTTACACCTGGTAACCACCAAAGACAAACACAAACAGCGTGTCAGCATCTTTGGCGTGCGAGTGCAGGGAGCTGACAAGAATGTGACACGGAAACACGAGTGAAAACATTCAAGCCATGTGCTTAGAGCACAACATCCTGTTGGCACATGTGTGGTGTGTAAACTGTCCGTGGGAGAACCAAGAGCAGAGAGAGCAGGGGTACGGCGAGGCATCACACCAGCTCTGACACAAGTTACGGCAGGAGACAGTTAGCATAACGATATTCTCTCTGCCACATCATGCATTTGTAGCTAATTGGAGATCTTAGAACAGACAGGCTCCCTTCATTACCCTATGAGCGCTAACCTGCGTCAAAGCCTCTGAATGGAGGGTTAAGTGTTGTGTTTATTGCTGGCCGTGATAAAAACAACAGAGCCAAAGAGAGTTTTATAGATTCTTTTTATAGATTAAAGAGGTCTCATCCTGTGCCAGAGCCAGAAGAATTGTGACAAGCATGAATCAAATGATCACAGCTACACAGGCTGTTGTTAGAGCAGTTACAGAAATACATTTCTGCACATTTCTTTGATTATGACACATTTAAGAGGAATTTCACCATACTGAGCACTAAAGGCTGCTTTTCTTGTGGGGAAAAAAAGCTTAAATCTTTTGTGGCTATTGTAGAGGGAGGTGTTTATCGTCTGTTAAATTGCATTAAGAGTCAGTGTTGGTTGTGATAAGACTACGAGTTTAAAAAAAGAGATGGAGGGAGTGAGTTTACAGAATCTCTCCATCTATGTTTGAGGCTAGCTGCTCAAGGCTGTATTAACCGCTATGGAGCATCACACACCTGAACCCCAAACTGAACTGTTGGGGTTTGCATTGTGGGTAATGTAGGAGGGCAGGTTTGAAAAGAAAATAAGAATGTGTGGAATAAAGCTGCATTCCCGCCGACTGTTAAAATTGGTGATCCCAATTTGTGAATTTCTGACCTCTGAAATACATGCAAAGCAACATAGATGCCTTGATGATTGGTCATGTCAATAGCCGATCATGTTCAAATAAATAAAGGTAAAATAGACTAGTGTGCTAATATCAATTATTACAGACTTCTGTACAAAAGCTGTAACGCTGTCAGCTTCACTTATATTTTAAGAATGCAAACATATCACATGCAATTGTAAAAGACTTGTTAAAATAGTATTTGTGGTTTTACAGTAACCCCTAACAATGGAGGGCACGATGATTAAGCACTACTATGTGATGGTTTTGCATATTTTAGTCAACATACAAGTTGAATGTATTTTTCCATCACTGCTGATCATTTTGTGTAAGTAATAGTTTGATTCAAGGGTGCATCAACATCTGAGATTGGAATGTCAGCTGCTGACCGACGAACTTTTCTATGCAAGAAACCACTAAATTCAAATATGGTGGTTGACAAATTCACATTCTTCAAAACATTCATGTTTGCTTGTTTGTCTCCTAGATTTGATTTGAAAATAACATAATAGAGGAGAGGAAGCGAAGATCTTTAACGTTTGTCTTTGCCCACTTCTCCAAAGAGTTGACAGGCATTTTACCACAAAAACGCATAGCTCATGCCTCATTACTTAGATAAGCAAGTAGCTATTATTCTGTCTGCCAACAGAAAAACCAAATTTAAATTATAGGCCTTCCTTTAGACAAAGTCGTCTGAAAGGTTGGACAAGAGTTGAAAAGCACATCGCCAGTTTAACATTTATTTTTCAGCACTTGGAGGCTTTGATTTATGTCAAAGAGGTTTTGTTCTGTTTCTCAAGAGCTACAAAAAGTCTTACGGTGTTTTGTTAGACCAGATTATACAAAGACAGTATAATGTAGTATTCCAACATTCCTGCACAGCAGATTGTAAAGGCGTCACAGCTGAAAAATGAAACAAGCCCCTAGAGGAAAGATCACATGTTACAAGATTGTGCTCTGGTTGCTTTTAAAAAAGTGGTAATCTCTACTGTCTATTAATTTGACATAGTAACAAACATGGCGGTTACAGTTAATCAGCTACACACGCTCTGATTCTCTCCATATCATTTGATGTTTCCAATCAATGTCACTGTATGTAAAGAAGTGAGACGTTGCAGTGAGCGGGAAGAAGGACTCGACGCTGGCAGATGGAGCGAGGTCTGGTATCCATTATTTTGTGCAGAGACCAACTTTCAGGGAGATTCCGTTGTTTTGACACTGACGGAATGTAAACAGTGTTGATTTCTACATTCATGGCTTCAATCCAGACACAACAATGAAGACAACAATAGAGACATAAGCCCTCATAAACGGATCAAGGCATTTTGAATTTTTTTTCACTATTAGCTTTGCTTAATGGAAAGGTCATGAATAAGCAAGAGTTCAACATAAGCAGAATTAAAGCTGACAAATCCATGATGAATCACAATAACAAGAGGACAAATTCGTTACAGTGCAGATGGAAGCTAATATCCATATGCTATATCACTCACTTCATAACCACCAAATAATAAAGGAGGAGTTTATACACCTGGTTACCCCACTATTTGTGCTGTGCCAGAATTATCAAGCAAAATCCCATCAAGTCAAAGGATTTCTATAAAATAAGGAGCTTTTTAGATTAGAAGTAGTAGAGGGAGGCCCTAAAGGCACCAAATGAATCTCTAAACTGCAGAGCGTTTTAAACCAAACCCACCAGACTTGGCAATAATCACAAGAGGTCTTAAGGTGAAACTTGGGACATTCTCAGAAAGGTGCATGCAAGCATGAAAAGGAGAAAGGTTCAGCAAACTTCTGTTTCCCTTGGATAGGATTTCTTTATATGACAACTGCAATCTTTGTTGCAAAGGTTTGAGATTTTGGTCCACCGTCAGCTCACATGCCTTAACTAAAGTGAGACGGATTAATATTTAAGCCAGAAATATGAGCACCCCTGGCTGAGAGGACGACGACTACCAGTATGAAAAAAAACACACATTTTGCATATTTTTTAGGAAAAGAGCGGGAGAGCATGATGTTTTCACAGCTCTGCAGTGTCTTTCTCTGCATCGGGCCCTGCAGTTCTCAGCTAATCAGAGGGCCTCAGGGAGCTGTAGCAAAACACAAATACACAAGCAATGCAATGCAAAAAAAAAATCCTTAGGTAATGATATATAATCATTAAAACATGCATTTTTACTATATTGTTTCTGCTACGTGCTACTGGCGCTACTCGGCTTGACTGGGCTCAGCTTTGGAATAAGGCTCTTTTCTGGACGTCAGTGTAGCTGGTCATCAAAGTGACGCTGTACGAAACTGCTGTGCTGTCATCTTCAATGTAAGACACACCTCTTGTGATCCTCTCATTGGCTACCGAAGACAGTAACATCTGCCCCACCTCAATAGACCACGCTGTGGTTTTTCAGGTTGCTTTTCTCCATAAGCATCTCCGTTGAATAAAAAGAAATTGCGGCCACTAGGGTAGCCAGGCAGTTTAAAAATGGCGGGCATGAATTTGTGCTGTGCAGAATAGTCAGTGTGTGCCACACATTGATGATGCAAGGATGATTCTCTCAGACCAATCAGTGGTCTGCAGTGTTTTTTACATCACCTGTTAGAACCTGCTCAACTTTTTTGGAGCCTCAATGAAGGTGATACCAAAAAAGTTGGTACCAGATACTTTTAATGGAAAACCACAAAAAGCTAGTAGAGTCGAATCAAGTTTGGTTGGTACCATGTAGTGGAAACAAGACTTTAAATTATCTGCAATCAATATATGGTTAATGTACAATTTTTTATGTTTAGGTTCAGTTTATTTCTATGTAAGAGAAAATCTGGAATCTGATTTTCTTCACCTTAGCACCCAAGCTGAACCTGGTACCACTGGCGAGGATGCTAATAGCTCCTCCGCTGCTGAGGGGAGGGACGCTGGCCCTGCCCCGAGCACTGACACAGCTGCACCCACCGACAAGCACAGAAAGTCAGGCTTTGACCCATCTCGGCTATCAGAGAGGAAATACTCCTCCTGGCTCTACAAAACAGATATAGGTCAGGTTTGGTGCAAAAAAGTAAATAAAAATGTACAATTAATTACTCCCGTACATCTTGAAGCACTCAGACCACAATTCAAGTCAAGGCAATGGCTACCACATGTGGCCAGGATGATGAAGAGAACTGATGGAATATAATAAATGTACAATAGCCTACCTATTCACTGAACATATTTATTAGCATAAACACAGAATGATATTTCCACCCCCCTAACCAATAAACCTAGGGGAAACACTGCAGAGTCATTTAAATCCTAAAGGCCTGTTCTGCAGGTAAATTCAACAACAAAGGAAACACTAAGCACAATCAATAGCATTCAGTCAGTTTGTTATTCAGCGAGTGTTTGGGGGTCTGTTCTCAACAATCGAGCCTTGACGCCTCACTTCAAAGACAGGATGTTTCTATAAGTGTCACCAGCTGACATGTAGCTGGCAGTAATCAGGCCGTTATCTAATTGAAAATAGACACTAACACTTTCTCTGTGAGCTGCTTACCCAAGTTGACATCTAAACAAAGACCCCAATGCCTGAGAAACACTTTAACTGCTTCTCCTAGACAACAGTAATCACTAATCACCAAGCAAGGATTGGGAAAGTATACACACAAAGCAGAACCAGCTGTCTGTTTTATGTGCACTTTCAGAACAACACTGCCAGAGAGGCATCCTGAGCTTTCAACACCGACTTCTTTATCTTTGTGAAAGGAAATTTGGATGTTATTAATATTTTTTGACACGCAAATATGCCTCCCACTACTAGCTCTATTTAAAAAAAGGGGGTTTTGGGATAAAACTGTCGTATTACTTGTTAACCTAATGGTTGCTTCTTAAGATTCACTGCAAACTTTGAAAGTAGCCTGCAAATTTAGATGTGATGCTTGTAAGTCTGAACAGTGAAGTGAAAAATCTTTCATCTTAGAACTATACCTGGTTTCCTCAAAAATGGTCATTTACTGCCCATTTTCTACAATACAAACAATATATTCTGTGACTACACACAACAATGTAACAAGCAATGTCATGAGTTATTTGATTTGGGGTTGAGAAGTCCTTTAAAGTTGTAATTCTTATGATTTTCATGAATTCCAACCCCATTTTTTAGTGAATTTACTGACATTTGTAAGCAGTAGTCATTTAATGTATGTATTATTATGAGTATTTTTCATTGTTCGTGGAAAAATCCACCGTGCCTTGAGTGGGTTCAAACCACGTACCTATGAATGACAGAATCACAGTAAATGATGGAGGTTTTTATTCTGCATTGGTATTTTTCATTTTATCTCAATGATGCCAGTGCATGCATTTGAAGGGCATCAGATTGCAGTTGCACTTAATATTAACATCTTTAATAAAACCCTTGCTTTGTATTTCTGCCAAAGCAACTTTTCAGCGACTGCTCGTTTTAATTTTAGCAGTACCCACAGTCCTAAGTAAGTAAGTTCAATTTATTTCAAGAGTACAATTAAACAAGACATCACCAACTCAGCAGCCATTTACACGACAACCGTTTCCCCGAAAAATGGAGACCTTTTGTTGCGTTTTGGCCGTCCGTTTACACGAGAACGGCATTTTTGGGGACGGAAACCACAACTTTTGAAAACGGGCTCCAGAGTGGAAACTTTTCATAACGCCACCATATCGGTGTCGTGTAAACGGGCGAAACGCAACTCTTGCTGAAAATGATGAAGACACAGCCCCGCTTCGTGCATGCCTTTTACGATTCCTGCCAGCCTTTGTCACGTACATAGACATCAAACAGCCTACTATGGCCAGAGCAACAACGTCGGACTGTCCAGTTTTGTTTGTGCTGCAGACTCTGTTGAGTTTATCAATGCTCTTCCAGAGTAGATTTGTTGAACCACCAATGTGATCTTATTCTGTGATGTTGATTTTGAAAAGTTACACCTCCAACTACATACATACAGCATTTTCAGTCATGTTTGTGGATCTGTGTGTAGGGGGATCATTTTGGAAACAATGCTGTGTGAACGCAGGAGGTTTGGAAATGCCAAGAACACTTCTTTTTTTTCCATTTCCAGCGAAAACGTTGCCGTTTAGATGGGGCCTTAATCAGAACTTGCTTTCAAACCGCTATCACTCCTCCAAGCTTAGGCAAACTACGCTAATATCCACATAATTAAACACCTGTCATTGCATTTCTGTGCTGAGCAGAACTGGCTCCTCGCTCCTCTCTCCTGCAGGGTTACTAAGCAACTGTGCTATCAAATAAATGCATTAAGTGCCACATGTTGCTTTCTGTCTAAATCGAGAGCCTGCTGGAGAAACTAGACTCTCTGACCCTGAGGTCACAGAGTTGAGACAGTCAACAAATAATTAGAAAGTGATAAAACACAGTTAGTTACACCACAGAATGTCACTACAACTTCAAGTATTTCCGTTATGACCTCAGATTAACGGTTTTATTTACATAGAGGCTTTGCTGCAGTCGGATCATCCAGTCCAGGAAAGAAGACATCCAGCATCAAACTGTTGCTGGTAACATGTTTGGGTTATCGTCTCTCCCTTTATCTCCTCTTCTGTGAAAGTTGCCAAGTAATTACACAAAACTGTACATTCCTGGTGCCTGGTATCTTCTGTGTTAGACCCCCCGGGGAGCATAGGGAGTCAGTCTCATTTAGCAGGGCGAGAGTTGCACCGTTAACATTGCATTGTACTATTGGGAAATCACTGACATTTCACATGCACCAGAATGTCAACAAATCAGCCAATCAGTGCAGGAATTTAGTGATGAGCATTATTTCCTCAAGTACTCTACCCTATTACTCAACCTCCAAGTCATCTCCTCTTTTACGTCCAATCAGAGTACTTTATGCATACAGAAGCTCTAAAGAACAGATCCTTTTGGGGTCTTTTATGAAATTCCTGCACTTGGAATAACTTAAACTAAATGAGTTTTTTTATCCCCCTACAGTGCAAGCAAATATATTCTGATATTAAACACAATGTAATCCCCACCCCAACACACCCTCTCTCTTTTGTTCAAGTGGAGAATATTCAGGAAATGGCCAGGCCTCTATGAAAAAGGTCCTCTTATAAAAATGATTTCTCTCCAATCAAGGCAAGTGGAGAAAAGGCAGACTGTGCTGGATGTTGAATGAGGAGAGAGAACAACAAACCAAAACCCAAGGTTCTCCAAAGATAAACACTGAAAGCTCTGGGGGGAGTGGTTCAGGGCTGGGTGGTGAGCAAGCATGTGCGTCTCTGCATTTATGTGTGTTTGGTGAGTGCGCACGCGTCCTGGGTAAGTCAGGGGTGCCCCTCCCCTCCCCCAAGAAACATTTCTAAAATAGCAACCGCAAACCAGACAGAATGTAAATCTGCACTTTGAAAAGAGTTGAAGGAAAAGAGCTTTGAGGGACATAGAAAAACACGTATTCATTTCAGCCCATTTACAGTTCCATGAGCATAGAAATGGGTCACAGCTCTGCAGCTCCACTCGGGACTGTTGAAATAGGACTCCTGGTTTTTATTTTCTTGAGTAATGAATTACAGGTTTTTCCACCGGCTGAAGCTCAATTATATTACAGCTCCTGAAAGCTTCATCATGCCTAGGATGAAGGAATTCGACGCGTAAGCAAAGTCGAATAGAATTGTTTAATTGTATCAGCATGTTTCAGAAAAAAATCTGCAAGAAAACAGAGGGGAGAGAAAGGGTGGCACCAGGCAACTGGACAAAGGGAAGGAGAAAATCTAGTAGTAAAATCAACTGCACCGTTTAATTTACAAACTGGAATCAATTATCAAAGTGCCACAGGTAGAGAGAATTTAATAGTGTAGATCCTTAAGTTTGTGTTGTCAAAACTTGGGCTGCACGGCGCAGGTCAAATGAATAATTCTGCTTAACATCTAGCAGAGAGCATTTTATTTCCTGATGAAATGAGCTGTTGTAAAAGTATATAAGTTGGTATAAGGCAGTATCAAATACTGTTGTCCAGGAAAAGCATTGCATCTCCATATTTGGTGCTACACACAGAGATAAACTGGCTTCCTTCAGGTTTGACAATAACCTGTAGGATCAAACACTTATACCACAGCTGTTTTTCAGGTTTGTCGACTTTGCGAATTTGTCGCTAGGTTTTCAGACCCTCCTAGTGATTTACGGACTTATCCGGACCATCAAGGGAAAGAAGAGATAAAGACATAAAATTCAATTATATTGTAATTAATTCCCATACGTGATACTCAGAGTAAGTGATCCATGGCTCCTACGCAAACCGTGCCGGGGTCTCTCCCCATCCTCTTGAGCTGTGTGCAGACAGTCAGCAGGTGTGGCATGTTTTCCCTAAATGCCTGTCATTGTACTTCACATAAACCATACACACCTCTCCTTATACAGAGCCTGTATTCATCCATCATAATAGTAGATATAAAAAATATATGCCATCAATACTCCCTCTGCATTCTGCTACACTGACAACTTGCAGAGCCTCGATATTTCACAGATTGAACTCTGTGTGGCAACAGACGGCGAGCCTATTCTCAACAGAGGTAAATGCATCTCGTCTTTGCTGAAATGAACGAGAAGTATTTTGTCCTGGCAGTGGTATGTACTCCAACTGTGGTCCACAGCTCCAAATTAAGAACGGGCACATTCACTACATAATACAAAAGAATGCACATAATCCGGTCAACATATGGTTTAATCATCACAATATCTTCGAATGACAGACGAAGATCTCATCTGAGGGAATAAAATGTTCACATCAAAGATTTTCCTCTCTGGAGCTGGCTCTATTGTTTTCCGCTCTTGACTTGATTTTTTCCCCCAAAGGCTGGTAATCTGAGTAAGGCTTCCCTCCAAGTTCCCAGCTTCTCCATCTTTACTTTGACTGTACACCACTCAAATGTAATGGCATCACATGACACGGAGTACTACATAATAAATAACGGTGAATTATGAAGATCAGTAAGTATTATAATATGGAATTAGTTATGCAGCCTCGTGTGCAACGTTTTAAAGACACAAAACTGAATATTACATCTTTCCCTGGGTTTAGCTGAGTTAGAGGTTTTAAGTAAAGATCGAAAGATTGTGTCGTAGTGAAAGGAAAAAGAGCAGGGAAAGTCCAACAACTCCACAGTGGATCCGAACGAAGCTGGAACAACAGAGCAGTGTTTAAATGTTCAAGAAGGAGCAATAAAAGGGGAAGAACGAGGGAGTGAGAGAGAGAGAGGGAGGGAGGGAGAGAGAGGGAGAGGGAGAGGGAGAGAGTGTAAGCCTGCAGCACATTCCCTAAAAGACACTCACTTCCTGTCTGAGTCTTACTCAGTGCCCAGGAGGAAGAGGATGAGGCCCTCACACACACACACTCCCTTCATTATATGGGAAAAGAAGCCAGAGAAATCATTATCTAAATAATTAAAGGGAAAAAATATAATAGCCACATTTGTAAGAGAAGGCCATTTTCCTCCCAAAAAATATACACTTGTGCAGCCAACAAATAAAGTTGTGTGTGAGAAATATTTCAACGCATATGCAGAACTGCTGCTAGCGTTGGCATCACATACACAACGGCTATTAGGCAAAGTAGCACTACCTATTGTTTAATATCATCCTGACAACATACTGAACATTCCTGTGACAACCTTCTACGTTCACGCGACCATATGCAACAGTTTTTAAGTAAAGAGACGAAGGCAAAGCTACACAGTTATAGTCTGTGGTTTAGGAGCAGGAAAACAAATTAGTTCAATGAAGAAAACGAATCACTTAGCACTAATTGTGGGTTGTTGCAGCAGTTACTTCGCAAACATGTTGTTAGGATGTGATGTGAGCACACACTGGCCCACTAGGACGTTGTGCTTAGACAACACTACGAAACTCTGATCATTACCAGTCTGAGGGGTGAAACCCACAACCCTTCAAGCTCTTCAGATTAACAATACACAAGAATAGATTGGTGATGTACACTTTAAGAATCCATGGAAAAACTTGTTGGACATGTAAACACTTTGTTGATCCGAGTTAGAGAAAATGTTACCTCTTTCCCACACTCATTCCAAGTCCCCTAACTTCATTGTGAAGGTAAAAACAGCACAAAAGTTCGCTTACACTGTTCCCTGTACACATAAAACTATCTTTTAAGCCTCATGCCTTTCGAGGTGTCCAAGGTATTAACTTGGGAGTTCTATTCTAGGGTGCCAAAAGTACAACAGTAAGCCCAGATGGCTGTCAGGGTTAGATTATGTTGTGACTTTACACACCGTTTACTGATCCAAGTCCAGGAACCTGCATTCCTGCCAATGAGACAGTAAATTTGTAATTGTTGAGCAGTTAAACTTTTCCATTTTCCCCTGACGTTAGGTATGCCAGAACAGGGAGGTGAAATATGACTGATCCACAGAAAGGGCAGTGTGGAGATGTGCAGATGAGTCATTAACACATTAGTGGACACCGAGTGCCTCTGACTCATTTTTATAATACACAATTTATGCAAGTTGTGAAAACATGGCTCTCCCAAAGTCTGATGTCCCACTCTGACCCCCTTTCTGAACTTTCTGACGACAGCCACTTTTATCATTAGGAAAACTTTTTAAATTCATGTTTTAAAAGCCAATAATTGTTACTGTAGCATTAATTCAGACACAGTAATAGAAACGCACTTACAGGAGATCAGATTTCTGACCATACTAAAATATGATGGTCTGTCTGCCTTATTACTTAGCCAATTATTATACAACAAAAACAAATTAAATATAATAAAATGAACATTAATGCAAACTTATACTGCAAGTAATTCCTAACTTCATAACTCAGACAGGAAAATATTTCACATGCAACATTTATGAATAGAAAATTAGCTGCAAGAGCTTTGTGAAGTTTTAAGACTAATTTCCTTTGTTGAAGATGTGCACGCTTCCTAAAACCTTTCAAAAGATTGTATCTTGCAGGCGGAGGGAGAAAATAGGAGCAGAGAGATTTCATAACAATGCCACAGCTCTGTCATTTAAACTGACCAGACTCTTTGTCAAGAAGTACATGGCAAAAGCATGCAATCTGTCAACAGTGTCATCTTACACTGCAGCTAATGTGAACCTGCATCACGCCAACATCCCTAATCATACAGATTAGCTGGCTTCTTATTGTATCAATGTCAACACCGAGATATCAAAGCCAAGGAAAAGAATCCAATCTGTCGACCAACTATGAGTCAGGTATAATGTACACCATATAAAGAGAATTGACCACCACAGCCCTTTATCATTTATTGGATGTTAAAAACGTTAAACTGCAGCAATTAAATTTAACCCATGCATCAGAAACAAAATGCATTTAATCCTGAACTGCAATGATTAGTCCATTGATTAATTGGAGAAAAATAAACTCTGTACAGAACATGTCTGTTTAGGTTGCCATCCCACGTTTTGTGGAAATCAGTCGTTTTAGCATAATTAGGGAAAATGTTGGGGAAAAAGCCCTATTTAGCAATGTTAATGAAAGTGGACAAGAAATCCTGGAAACATTTCATCTATTTAAAATTAAATATGCTCAGTTTGTTTTTTCCTGGCTCATGACCCATCCCTCTCCCAAGTTTTGTAGACATCCGTTCTGCAATTCCTTCAATTCAAAAAATCTAATTCAACCCAACAGACACGGGTCTGTGGAGTTTGCTTGTCCTGCCTGTGTCTGCGTGGCTTCCCTCTGGCTTCCTTCCACGGTCCAAATCCATGCAATAAACTGCAGGTGAACTGGCGACTCTAAACTAAATAGGTGTGAACGTGAGAACGAATGGTTGTTCCGTCTCTCGCCCTTTTTAAACAGAAATCAGGCAATAGTGATTCTCTACGCCGCCTTGGTTTATATACACTGGACAAAGCAAAGGTGGCAGAACATCTCCCCAGTGTGTGATTGCAAGCCAACGCCCGCAACACTACGCCACCTGAACCTGGTACCAGTGGTGAGGATGCTAATAGCTGCTCCGCTGCGGAGGAGAGGGAAGCTAGCCCTGCCCTGAACACTGACACAGCTGCTCCCACCGACAAGCACAGAAAGTCAGGGTTTGACCCATCTTGGCTACCAGAGAGGAAATACTCCCCCTGGCTCTACAAGACAAATATAGGTTAAGTTTGGTGTAAAAAAGTAAATAAAAATGTACAATTAATTACATCATACATCTTGAAGCACACAATGATATTTCAGGATTATATATATATACTCCTTCATTGTGAAACATTGTTATACATTAAGCAAGTAATGGATTAGTCAATACAATATATGGTGGAATAATAGAGTATAAAACTGACAGTCAGCTGCAGTTTTGATATAATAAATACATCCCTATTCTTTGTGCATTTTTTGAGTATTGACTTTAAAATTAAGTCCAGACTTACCCCTGCATTTGAAAAAAAATCATCAGTATATCTGTCTTTCACTCAAATCCTTTTAGCAGAAAGATGCTATCCATAGGCAACAGTGCACAGATGTTTAGCTACAGTGTGCACAAGGGGATTTCACACCAGTGAATACTAGTCACGGATATAATATTTCCTTAAATATAGTTTCAAAGCAGAGTATTTTTTTATAGAGTTTTTAATGACCAGCGTATAAAATATATAATATAAAAAAACCCAGATAGTATCCTCGAAAAGCAAACTAGTGCATACATGTTATCTCTGAAGCTGAGATGATGGGAAGTGATTGCAGCACGATTTGACAACGTGGCTCTTTGCCGAGAGTCGAGCACATTCAACTTTCCAGGGATAAGAAGCCAGATAACGTCAAAGACAGTAAAACACCAAGTCAAAATACACTGTAGCTCCCATTAAATTATTTCACTACAGTCCAAACTCTGTCGTTCTGAACATGATGTACTGCATCAAAGTTTACAGCTTTTCCAATCAGAACGCCGCCAGATGTTACAAATCTTTGACCCAACTGGATGAGAGGAAAACGGCGACTCATTGGGACTTAAATGTACACCTACAGACGCAGACGAAAAAAGAGGATGACTTTCTCTGATCCGGAGAATTCAAACAAATCTAGATCATGAGTAGAACTTTCAAAAGTGCATCAGATGCTAGGGTTGTGTAACATCCACTAAGAGATAACCAAGCTACATGTGATGCAACCAGGCATCCTGGATTCTTCCTTAAGGCAAGAGGCCAAAGGTCAAAGCACTTTCACAGTTGAGATAATGTGGTATTTAAACCTGAACCTACAATTGACCAGAACGGAGACAAACACAGCAGCTGTTTCTATTCCACAACCCAGCTGCAATGTCAACAAGAGAAATGTCAGCATGATGTCATGATGCAGCGATTGGGAAACAAGATGTTGGCAGAGATACAAGACCAAACTAACAAACTGTGAAGTCGTAGTAGACTGGATAAGATTATGTACAAAAATATGCAGACGCACAAACAGACACATTTAGGCAAGACGTGGCTCATGGTATGTCCGGGACACTCGGATTTAGGGCCGGCCTCTGGTTAAGTTGTTTTCCTGGAAGAGTTAGGAATGACATGGAGCTTTGAGGAATGTACCGAGCTGAGAGGCAGCAACCAGGACATTCTCAAGGGGAAGTACTTGTGTGCGTGCATATGTCTCTGTGTGAGATAAACTCGGTAGACCGGCCGCTCGCTGAGAATTACTCCAAATTTTAAGGACAAATAAATATTACTGATAAACAGCTATACTCATCGGCAATCTGGACACACTTAGCGTCATGCTCGTTTAATTACAGTAGGATTATGAGTGAGAATATCCCTCCTCGGGTTCTTTCTGACTGCTTCTCAACTCTGATTAAAAAAAAAAAAAAGAAAGAAAAATCCAGCACAATCACATAAGGCTCTAATATTCCACACTCGTGTGTTTTGAAATGTGTGATAAATGACCTCAACCTCTTACCAGAGGCTGGCCAGCCCAGGTCTTTCCAGGCCTGTCACCACTTGATAGAACCTTTCAGTGTAGCTTGCGTGTCATTAGTGGTGTAATTGATTTCACCACAACACAACGCAACGCCACACACGGTGGACGTCTTTTTTAAAAATGAGGGAAAATGATAACGTTCTAAATGTTATTTTCTCATGAATACTGTCGCTCATGTACTCGCATGCAGCAAAATTACTTTTCAGCGAGACGCCACATCAACTTTAACTTGATTTTTTTTTTTTGGTTATAAGACAGTCGAGACTTTTCAGTGTCAGTTTTTTTCTTTTCTTTGTTTTACTAAGAAGTAAGAAAACTGCATGTTCAGGTCAACTTCAGTTTAGTCGAAAAACAAAAGCACACCATGGGAGTTAGTGTAGCGACAGCTTGTGGTTGGCGCATGTTACTACCTCCTTCAACACAAACCGACATCATTGATGACTGTCTCGTGGCTTTGACCGCTCAGACTCATTTCCAACACTTTTTAAGTAAATATGCACGTCCGTATGACTGCGAACTCAAGTACATCTTTCGTGGATCACTTTTCATATTTTCTTTTGTTTAAGTCTGGTGCCAATAATTTTAAATCCAAATTGACTCCACTTAATTGCCTTTAATTGATTCGAACCAGATCACGCACACGATACGTCTGATTTTCTGCTGTTCACTGCCAACTAGGAGACCCTAAACTACAAGTTATCAAAGGTATTAAGTACAGAAAGTCACTTTTTTGCTTCTACAGTACAACAAAAATGCTGTCAGAGGGCTGCGACCCTGTGCAGCTTGTCGGAAACAACGACAGCCGACAACTGCATGAGATGAAACGTGGACAGAATATAACCAGAAAACGTTTCAATACTTCAATATACCCACCACTAACTTTGAACTTGGATTCTTTTTAATTTTTTTTTTTTACCTAATAACATGATTTCCAACTTCTTACGGTCCACCCGAAACCTCTCCTCGGTCCACTCCGGATCTGGCAGCGGATGGGGTCCGCTCAGATCCTCCTCGGATCCCGGGAGAGGAGAGTCAGTGCTGCGCTCGCTGTTGGAGCCATGATCCGACTGCTGCAAGTATCCGCTTAAAGTGTCGCACTGGGCAGCCATGGCGCTGCGCAGCAACTTCTCCAGAGGCCAGGTTGTCTGCCGAGTTAACGGAGCACCGCACAGGTCACAGCAAACACTTCAACCAACTCCTCGGGAAAGTTTCACGTGTCATCCGGCAAGCGGGGGAAAAAAAAGTAGGACTCCTCCCAGAAACACTTTCTTGAGCATCTAACTCCCCCTGGGTTCAAAGTTTTTAAACGTGTCTGGACATTTTGCTCGAAATTCATTAAATTAATGTTTTTGTGGGACCTGTGGCGCGCACAACTTTTACGTCTGATTTGCGTGAAACTGTTGAGGGATTATAGTATAGAATAATATATAATATATAATTATTTATTGCAAACTAAATCATAATTATTATGAGCTGAAATCATTGTTTAGTCACTTTAACACCACTAGATATGAAAATAAAGTCACTACTAGAATGTCACTCATTAGAGCACATACATTCACCAACAGACAATTCAATGAAGCCTTATTCAAAATTAAACTCATGGTCCAGCTACCATGATTTAAAAAGCAGACTACCCCCCTATTAAAACATATTTAAATCTGGTGGATCCAGATTTTTATTTGCATCTGCACCAAATTGCACACACTCATAGAAATCAACTCGATGTGTTTTTTCATCAAGTTCCATGTATTATTACCTTCACCAAGGAGGTTCACCTGTGTCCATTTGTTTGTTGGTTTTTCAGCAGGATTACTCAAAAACTACTAAATGGATTTCCATTTTCTTGGGCCAGGGTAGATCCCATAAAATGTTGGTGCAGATCTGGATAAAGGGATGCAACTTTAACATCATTTTCTTCAATGTTGCAAAATAGGGTGGATCCACCAGATATGAAAGGTTGGCTGTTACAAATGCAGAAAACTTAAATCATTGTTACGGGGTGATGAGTTAATTTTGCAGAAGGGTTGGTGGATGTATGCACTCTACTGAGAAAAATAAATCCCTGAGAAAATAAAGAAAATGTCAAAAACAATGTTAGAGAAAATGAAAAAAAAAACTCAGATCTGTCCTTTATTTGAATCCACACTAAAATTTAATGGTTTCTATTCTGGCCCAAGACCCATCCTCCCACCAAGTTTCATGGAAATCCGTTGAGCAGTTCTTGTGTAAACCTGCTGACAAACCAACCAACCAACAAAAATACATGGGTGAAAACATCACCTCCTTGGTAATACATTATCAAACACAAGGGCAGAGGCTTGACTAGAACATTTATATGCAATTCAATCAGGCTGAGAGTTTACAATCATACCTCATGCAACAATTCATTTGTTTAGAGAGGAAACATTACACATTTTGAAAGTTGGTAAAGGAAAGCTTTCCAGGAAAGAGAAACCAAAAGAAAGGAGGTTCAAGCAAGTGAAACAGATTCAAAGGTGGGTTCTAATTCAAGAACAAAGGTGTTGTAAGTGTGCTGATGCTAAATAGAAGAGTCTGTACTATAAAGGCAATTGAACCAGTGATGCATACAACAGAACGTTTTAAAAGTCCATATAGAACAATAATTCTGGAGTTCTAATGCTCTGACTATAGGTGTATGAGTTTTCAGTGATAAATGAACTTTCTACATGACGTTTTCCATGTTAAATTTACTTTTGTTTTCAGCTGCTCTCTATTTACAATCGTCTACATTTTGTAATCTTGTGATTTGTCCTCCACAATAGGAAACTGTCAGACCAGTGGCTTGTGATATACCATCATCATTATTCCTCATACTCATACAAGTATCACTTGCTGTGTCAAAACTCAGGTAACCTCATGTTGATAACCTTTATCTGACATCTGGAGCGTTCGTCAGAAATCAATGTAGGCGTTTTCTTTGACTTGATGTCCCCCCTCATGTTGTCCTCAGCCTGCTTGTTGGGAAACTTGATGTAGCTTTCATTTACAGTACCGTCATTTCTTTACATGCATTGTAATGCAGTTTTGTCTTATATGAATTGAAATATTTTATATGTGCTGTTAACCAGGGCGTCATTGCAGACGACAGCTTGCTCTCAGTGGCCTTCACTTTACAGCCTTCAAACAGAATTAACCGTGGTGCTGCAGTACCACAGCTGTCCACTCCTTGCACGTCTAGACTGAAAACTTCCATCATCTGAGGTTGAAGGTGAAGATTATCATGTTACTGAGAACTTGATTCAAATTTTGAGAAAAATATTAATTGCATTCAGCTGTGTAAATATTCAAAATATTTATTTCAATTAACAGGCGACTAAAGTATGTTTTTATTCTGGCAGGCCAGTTAGAAAAGTGATTGACAATCGTTATGTACTACATGTATAAATACCATTTCATTACCATATATAAATACGGCTCAATTAATGAGTGAACTCAACAGAACACGGCAAGTCTGTTGCAACCAGCAGAGGTAATGGTACTGGGTGGTCTAATTTTAAGGGACAGAACATCTTTTCTCATTTTCATCACACTGCTTAGGAAAGATGCTATAAAAGCCACTATCCACATGACTAACAATTTCCTGAATGGGCCTGAATAAATATAACACAAAAAATAAGTTGTCCAAGAAGCTGCCTATGTAAAAGGTTTGCTAAGTAAAAAGTGAAGACTGACACCTAGTGGCCATGAGAATTGAATATGAGGCAAAGTGATATGTTGGCGATACAAAATAAATGCTGTAGCCTACATACTAAATATTACACTGCAGCACAATAGATCAGAAATTCAGTTTATTCATGTGTATTGCCAAGACACAATTTACAATTTACTTTTTGATTACATTTTTGATGCAAAATTCTGACAAATACATTTTGTATAGTCTTGTCCAATCTATTAAACAAAAAATACAATCAGGGCATCTCACCATCACCACAATAACAAGTAAAAAAAAAAAAGAAGAAGTATAAGAAAAGTAATATTAAATAATACAAATATAATAATAATAATACTTATAATAATAATTGTACTACTTAAGGAAAAGAAAACAGTAAAACCAATTAAGTCAAGTAAAGTCAGAGTAGAGAAAGCACCCCGACCAAATAAAACAACTTAGCTAGTACCAGTGTCCTATTTTTGAGGTGTTCAGGGATGAGTCTTGTCTTCATTTCATTGCATACTTTTCAGTCCATTCTTTGGCTATTTTGTTGTACCTGAAAAGAAAAGGGAATGAGAAAACAATACAAAAGAGCAGTTGATTTACATTTTTCTACAGCCAAATTCTTTGGCCTTTGTACTCACTGTGTCCTGTCATGTTTGTAGACATGTGCAATGTCTGGAACTAATGGATCATCTGGATTGGGGTCACAGAGCAAAGAGCATATGGATAGTAAAACTAGAAAAAAAAAAGAACAAATAAAATCAGTAGGCACACAAGTTTCAATTAAATCAAAAACAACTTTTTCAACTTCTTTGCACATTCCGTGAATACACCACTTTGGTTCCATGCACCGTCATATAGAAATCCCATTAGTTTGAGTCCTTGAAAAGAAAAAAAGGATTTTTACACTCTACTTTCAGCATTTTCAATATCCCCCTGTTTACTAAGAGGTTCATTTTTGGATAATCAGCCCTGAAAAGCCAGCTACCCTTGTTCACTAAGGCTGGAAATCATTCATTTGGAAGAATGCAGATTTGGTGACAGCCCAATAGATTGTTTCAATGCCTTGCCATGTTTGATATAAGGCATGTCTGACATTCCATCCCATGTTATAATTTGCCAAATGTACTGTAATGTCAAATTATATTAAACAAACCTCTATTTCTTTTATTTCAAAGTAAAATTTAAGCCAGATTCAGATTATTCAGAGTTTTGGGTTGATTTATTCCCGATTTGGTCCTCCCAACAATCGGTGGAGAAACCTGGTCTGAAACCTTGGTCGGTACCAATGTTCAACCCAGATTATCTGGTAATGTGAGGCGTTTATAAACCCAATTATAAACCTCCCAAACTGCCCTCAGTCTCACTGTGGCCATCCTGATAGTTTCAAACATGTTTGATATTTATGATTTAAAATCTGAATAATCAGTATTTTCCGAGCTGGACCACCATAGCCTTGTTTACATGAGATTACATGAAGTGGTGCATTGCTCCCTCATGCACAATGAACTTAATATTCTGTAGTGTGATGCATCATTATGTTCAAATCTTGTAGTACTTCAAATCTTGAGTACCACCCTGATTCAAAGAAGATGGGATGCTGTGTTAAGCATAAATCAAAATAGAATAAGATCTGTGAAACATTTTTAACATATACTGTATTGAAAATAAAATATAAAATAACAAAAAGAAAAATAATGTTCTACCTCATGAACTTCAGTGATTTTTGTTAATATGTCCTAATTTTGAAATTGATGCCAGCAACATGTTTTTAACGAGCTGGAACAGGAGGCAACAAAAGACTGGGAAAGTTGTGGAATGATCAAAAACACCTGAATGGCACATTTCATAAGTAAACAGGTTAATTGGTAACGGTATATGATTGAGAATGAAAGGTTTTAAGTTGTTGTTTTTTTTGGCATTTTATGCCTTTATTGGACAGGACAGCTGAAGAGGTGACAGGAAATGTGGGAGAGAGTGGGAGGAAGACATGCAGCAAATGGCCACGGGTCAGTATCGATCCCGCGCCGACCGCTAGAGGACTACAGCCTCGGTACACGGGGCACACGCTCTGACCACTGCGCTATCTGCGCCCTGAAATTGGAATCTTTGAAAGGCTTAGGCCCATCACAAGCAAGCAAGGATGGAGTGAGGTTCAAAACTTGTGAAACACGGTTTTATAATGGATACATGGGTGCTGGTGAGAAAATTCTTTTTGACTGAACTTTTTTTTAACTGGTCTCCAGGCTGTGTGGTGAAGCCACAAATCCTTTTCCAAAGTGTAAAGGATTCATCTTCTTTTTGATTTCTATGTAAATGAATTGTAATTGCTTTTTTATTTTGTCGAGGTGCCTTTTATGCACATTGAATTGCCTTGTTGCTGCAAAGTGCTATACAAATAAACTTGCCTTGACACTTGGAGGCATGAATGTGAGTGGTATATTCTACAGCAATCGCTCATGATATCTGGATTATGTAGAAATTACTAGTACATATTTTGCATTGCACCCTGTGGGGGTTCTGATGGTAAATATAAAAAAAGGAAAGCGGTATGACTTTTTCCACTAGTTTTTATTTCTATTCTGAATAAAATATAAAATATTACTTCACATTTCTGAATTTGTGAATAAACTGAAACTGTAACAGAACTGAATTTCAAATTAGCATGTTTTATTGCTGATAAATCACAATATTGAAAGGTAAAAGGCAATCCCATCTTCAAATAGGTGGCTCAGTTAGACAGTTAAAGCTATGCGCTTTGTAAGGTCCTGATGAGACAGATAACTTCACTAAGCCTGGGCAGGAGAATACCTAAGTTAACAGGCTCCAGCTAATTTGGCCAATGAGAAAACAATCCTGCCAGTGACGCATTTTACCTGCGCTTTTGAACCACTTATGTAGGGTTACATTTTCATTTGATTGTGAGGGTCTCTTTTTCCCTTTGTTGCCTATTTTTTGACCTGATGAGGGCCTACAGAGATATTTTTAAAAAGAATATAATTACATGTTGCTTCTCTAAACTCAATAATGGGCCATTCAGTGTCAAATCAGGTAAGTCTAGCACCGAGTCAATTTATCAGAAAACGTACAAACTTATCCTTTAATTATGTCACTGTGATGTCACTGTGTGTTCTGACAACCTTTCTATCAGCGCCAGCATTAATTCTTCCAGCCGATTCTGCTACAGAAGCTCTCTCACACTCTAACCCTGACCCTAATCTATCCCACTCACTGAAAGGTGCCATGATAACCAGGTAATTCATTACATTCACTTGTATTGTCAGTGGTCATAATGATATGGCTGACTGGTGTGTGTCCTGAGAACTGAATATTTCCGCTTGTATTTAGAATTTAATTGCTACCGTCACGGAGCCGGTACGGCGTTAGTGCGCGCTCTGTACGTGCAGGTGTGTGTGTTGGGGAAACCCATTTTTACAGAGCACCCTCACTGAAGGGTCGAGCACCCCAGACCACTCAGGAAAAAACATTTATTGCACTTACAGTAAGGAGCAGAGTTGTTGTCAACTCGATTAAAACTTTCTCATTTTTTTTGACGGAAGTCCGTCTGTAGACGGAACTCTGCCACCCATGTGGATATTACTACATGGGCTTCAGAACACTTTGCGACATCAACTTATTTGCAAATTATTTATTATATTATTACTATATGTTGATTACTATACTATATGACTATATGTTATTCCAACCTTTTTGGAATTAGAGTTGAACAAACTAGATCCTCTGTAATGCTGCTTTAATATACTATACAGATAAAATGTAAACACACAGACAAAATGTAGATGTTAGTTACCTTTTGATAATGTAAGTGCAGGTGACCACTGTGACCTCAAGATGTCAAGGCAGATGCTACCATTACTGTTTATGTTTGGGTGGTAGATTTTTGTTGTAAAGGAAACCTGAAACGACAAACAAAGCAGTTATAAACAAAATAACCTGTTTTCAAAGCATTATCTGAAGGTGGCTGGTGTCTCTCTGAAAGGAAACAAAAGAAATACCATTCATCTTATGAAAAGGGTTGCTTCTAATGATGCATTATTGATGAATGTACTCCATAAAATGTAGAAAAATAGTAAAATACGTCGGCTACAAAAAGGTGAGGTGAGGTTACAATAGAGATAATCAATCTATATGAAAAATAACCTTACCTTTGGTGGTTTGAAAGGATAATCAGTGGGGAAATGGACAGAAAGGAAGAATACTCCTCCATTATATGGGCTGTCAGTCTGAAATAGATGGGTAACAGGTTGTTAAACTATGCCTGTTATTGCATCCTTTTGGGCTAATTCACTGTGTGTGGTGATAGAGCAACCATACATTTAGATTATTATTTGTCTCACTATTTTCTTTGTTCAAATGAAGACATAATAGTATCCCCCTAGTCCTATTGTCTCAATAATGCCATGGGCTTCAGTAAAGAACACTGATGTTCCAGTCTCTGCTCTACACATAGAATAGAAAGAGCTAAACATAAAACACTATTGTCTAGAGATCTAGAAGCAGCTTGGTTTAAAAAATCTGGGAAATGAATCCAGAAAAGGCTCACCGGTCCCATGATGCTAGCCTGCCAGTGAAACACTAAAGGAAACAAAGATAAAAAAAAAAACAATCTATGAGAATATTATTGTGTATCAAGCCAAATCGGATGCATAGCAACACATAGCCAAAGCACAACAATATTGGACAGAAGGCCAAAAGGGCAGTTTACTGGGTACACATATGGGTAGGAGGCTTAATATAAAACATTGTTTTAGCCAACAAATGGTATTAAGTGAACTGGTGTAACAGTACGACGGTCGACTCACCCAGACATTGGGTTATGGTTAAGGGAAAGAAATACAAGGGAGGAAAACATGGTTATGTCATACAGATCTGATAAACTACGCATGCGCCAAGTGCACCCGGTAAAATGCACCACTCCCAAAAGAATTCTTTCGGTGTCAGATTGCAAAGTTAAAAAGTAAGAAAATCACATGCTCATACAGGTTATCAGGCATTCTCACACTTACTGTCTTCCGCGTGAGGTCCAGCTGAACAGGAAACTGGAGGATCTTTCTCTAAGTCTTTTAACTCCTGTAGAAAACAAATTTAACTATTGACATTTTCTGCCGCAGTACATTACTTCCAATAACTTAACAACGACGTTTAGAGTTTGCCCAACTTCACAAAGTGTTACCGTTTAACAACCCGTGAACAAAATCTAAAACTGGCAATGAAACCACACTGAAAATCAATCAGGAACATACTTTGTGCAATCGAACACAGCCAGGCCAGGAAGAGCTGGCAACGAAGTTATCGCATGCAAGTTTAATTGCTTAGCTAAGCTATCTGAATTCTGTAATATAATGTCGACTGACATGAACAGCAGAAAATAAACGCAGCCCTATGATTTAATTACCAACGTTATCACATTGAAAAAACATTGGTATAATAACCAACTACATTAGGTTAGTAAACAAATGCCTAACGATGATCGAAGAGAGCTAACGTTATAGCGACACTTCCGTATCGCTCCAACCTTTTCTGTTCATAAAATAAATTAAAAGAAGACGAATATGCTTCTCCAACCTTCCTTATTCTTTTTAAAGCCATGGCAAATCTTTCAGACGAGGTTAGAAAAGATACGACGTTAGCACTGACAGCTGTCAGCTACAGCTCCTCTCACTTTATGTCAACTCGTTGTTATTTGTTTTTTGACAGTCCGATTATCTCTTTTGTTTCCGCGTTTTTGTCCAACGACGAAGATTACACCAGTGCATTGTGGGAATTAGAGTTTTTATGTCACTTAAAGGGACCGCTCACCGAAATGTGTGGGTACAATTCACAATGCGAAAAGGGCAGTATGCAGTTTAGCTCGCAGCCATTATTCAAGCAATGCAGTTTAGCTGGATGCTTACACCATTTTTAGCATATTTACCTTTTCACCTCTTCAAGTAAACCTGTTCTATTCATGTTCCTATTTTCAGTCCAATTTTTTGTCGTTCATACTTAATGTTGCCCATTGAAACTTTAAAATATACCACATCTTTTATACAATTATCCTGTGAGTTTTAATCAACTTTAAAAGTCCATTCATACCTTTAACACATTCACATGTGTATTAAAAGGTTATATAAAAAAGCTTTCCAACACAAAGGTCAAAACAACCTTTTAATATATAATGAGATGGATGCTAAACTGTGTTGAAACACAATGAAATAAAATTTATAACACATGCAACAATGAAAAAGGAAGAAAATTTGAAATCCAGTAACCCTACATAATAGTAATTAGTGACCTCCTAATTCAATAATGGAAATGAAAGTGCAGCAGAGAGCATTAATAGGCTAATCAACCAAAAGCACAGGATAATAAAGATTTCTTTAATTTTTTTAAAGTGCATTTAGGATTATCAGGAAGCTGAAGAACTGAACTCTGGGACAATCTGATTGTTGTAGTAATTGATTCATCATATTTGGAATGTTGGTTGAATGTGGTTTGGATGTTGTTTTATTAACTCATTCTTCTCAACTATCCCTTAAATCAACAATCATATAATTTCATTATTGGGGGACTTAAACTGCGTGCTATGCCAAACATTTCCCTACAGTTCTTCTTCGATACCAGATGTCTTAAATAAAACATCCCCATCTATTTCTAACTTCAGTATGGGTTAGTCGACCCCTGACGTTTTCTTTTTCTAATAGTGAAGGTCCTTTTCTTCTTTTCACCAGCCTCCAGTCCTCTCAAGAAGTGGTAAACTTTCAAAGATTGATTACTTTATTTTAAACCCAAGGATTATACCCTCTTCCAGCCCTGTCACATACCATAACATAGTGGTGTCATATCTGATAACATACCTCTCTATTTGGAGTATCATACCTCTGTTTTTGGAGTATGTTTTGACGGAGTGCATTCTTGATATACTGTACATCTGATCCCAAATTAAGTCTTTTTCTTGAGCAATGCTCTACCAGACACATCCTACAGCTCAATATGTGAAGCGATAAAGGTATACTTGCACTGTCAAACAGCAGAAAGATCAGAGTGTCCAAATTGAAGGAGCTCTAAACGTTTGCCTTCCACTCAATGTGCTACCTCATGACAGGTTACTCAAATAAAACCTTCCTTCACAGATCACAAGGGGATGAAAATGGCTTTGTGGAGTTTTCTGCTATCTTATATTCATCCAACTGCAACAAAATGGTCAATAAATCAGAGCATTTATATATATAAATGCTCTGATTTATTGACCATTTTTCAAACTTATATATATTTCAAATTTATATATATACAGTATATATATATATTTGTTTTTCCTTTAAGAAAATTTAAGAAATGTTAGACGGATGAACTTGAGTGCCCTATGTCTTCTGATGAGGTTTTGGTAACCATCAAAAACAAGCAGTGTGGTGCATGCCCTGGACGGAAGAGGTTCCCCTCTTTAAAAGTTTGCAGAGGACTTCTCTACATTACTTTAATTGATTTTAATTTGTCATTTTCCACAGGCCACTTTTCTGAAACTCTGATCCAAGCATCCATTTGTCATGTCAAAGCCCTACAGGCCTGTATGTCTCCTGAAATTAGACTGTAAAATTCTTGCTTAATCACTCACAAGGCAGCTTAAAGATGTCCTACCAGATCTGGTGTTACCCGACCATTGGGATTTATTTGAAGCTGCAGCTTCGACTTTAACATCTGTAGTCCCTGATATTACTATACCCTGGACTGTCCTTAGAGACTGAAAAGGATTTTAATCAAGTGGGGAGTATTTGTTTGTGGTCATGACAAAATTTGGATACTGCCAATGCCAATTGTTTACAGGGCAAATACAGAGCAATATTATTAACAAGCTGTCCCTATATGCTGATGATCTCCTTCTGTTGTTAGCCCAGTGTCAGATGATTTGGGAGGTTTTCAGGCTACAAAATGAATAAGCTAATTTTATTATAATTTCATTTTATTTATATTCCCGTCTCAGCCTTCCTTTCAAATGATTCATCTCACAATTTAGAAGTGCAATATGAAAGAAGGTGAAGAAATTGACACACAATAATCTCATTTTTGTCATAAAATGAATGGATTGTTACACAACTTAAAAATAGGACCTTCCCCAACTTTCCTACAGTAGTTGCCTATTACAGCATGTGCTCAGATTATAAAATAAGGACAGATTTTCTGGGGAAATGCTTATATGCATGCTCCTGAGTGCCTTTGCTGTCTTATAGTCCACTTCATTACAGCACACACAATGTGCAACACTAGCTAATGCTAGTTTAGAAGTCCGGTCTAGGGCACATATCTCATTGCCACGGACCACGGACATGGAATTTTATCAAGAGTATTTTCTAGAGGGACCCTCAATAACATCATCCCGTATATCAAATTTTGTGCTGTAAGAAACATGGCCATTACAAATTGGTGGCTGCACACTGTTCAAATTAATACACACTCATGCTATTATTGGAAGTTTTACAGGCATGATCATTCGAACATTTGATAACACCCATTACCAAGTGAGCTTAAAGCTACCTCTAAATATAATGTATATCAGTCTGGGAAAAGGTTAACTCACTTCAGTTGATATACACAGTCATGTTATGGTTTAAAACCTTTTATTCTGTTGATGGTTTTACAACTGCCCTTGAAACATCATCAGCAGTAACCTGCTGTCTCCCTCTGGGCAGCTCCCCCTCCTGCTTCTTCTTTCTCTGTGTGAGCATGTGATTGTCTGCAGGTCTGCTGGAGTCAGGGTGCAGCCACCTGCTGCACCTCATCACCATAACCAAGACATCACCATAATCAAGACATCTACATATACTCAGATCTGCCATCTCCACTCAATAGTTTCTGCTACAGTTTGTGTTCCCATGCTCCAGCCTTGTTAACATTTTTTTTTTTTACTTACTCTTTTTGATTCCATGACTTACTTTGTTCTCCATGTTCCTCATCATCCTGCCGATCCTGACTCTGGCCCTGAACCATCTTCCTCATCTGGTCAAGCCACCTGTTTTGTCTGGACTCCTGTCTCTCTTTCTCGGCTCCATGTTAAATCAATTCCCCTGGGTATCACTCTGAACCTGCTCTCTCAGATTCATAATAATAAGTTAAGGGAGTGGCAGGGACAGCCTGAAGTCCTGGATAATAATGGCAGTGACTTGGCCACCGCTGCCAGCCTGCCAACCAGAGAGCGTTGAGGATAAAGGCCAAAACACCCGGTGAAGGTTGGGTACCTCTGATGACCTCGTCCAAGACTAACGCATTCAGGGGATGCAACCAGCTCCAACAAGGCCTCCACCCCTGGCTGCCCCCCCCACCGGCTCCACCGTCTTCCACTCACAAGCCCAGGTGCCATTAGGATAGTGCAACTACCACGGGATTGAAATACCTAGTCCTAGGATTGAACTAATAAGTTATGTAATATTAAAAACAAATAGCTACAATGAATGATGTAACAATACAAAGCAAATGTATATTAATAATATTTGCTTTCTAAAAAGGCCCATCACAGATAATAACATTATTGTAATGTTGTTTATTTTTACAACACTCAGTATTCTCTCTTATGCCATATCATTATTTTGACAATTTCCCAGCGGCTCACTCAGGCCTATGGAGTGCAAGCATGAGCATGGGCAAAAGGGTGCTGACTGCCATTCACTTATCAGCCACTGGTGGCATTAATAACAAAGGTTTTAATAAAAGTTACACATGGAATCTTTAAGTGTTTAATTTGCGGTTCCTTCCTCTTTTCAAATGCACTTAACTTCTGTTAACTGACCAGTACAAGCAGGATTTGAACCATTGCTGTATTTTTGCCTCTGTTATTTGCTGGTTGAATTAATCTTGTCATAGTGAATGCTCTCCCTAGATTCATATATTTATTTCAAAGTAGAACTGTGTGCATTGCTAAAAAACTCTAGTGTTACATTATTGTATAATTAGTTAAAAGCCTACAGATGCAATCACATGTCAGCAACACTTGTTGTAACAGGCTGCAATGGAGCTCACTCCACCTCTTTTATGGTGCTGCGTGTTTTAAGTGCATTGTGTTTAAGCTTCATGTAGGTTTTTCTGAAATGTCGTGGAGTATAAAAATAAAATTGCATAAAATGTAATCATACCTAAAAAGAATTCTCGAGTTGTCTAAATAACTTTCCACTATTGATTAAGGAAAAATTGACCAGATCAAATATCCCATTCCTTTTCAAATGCAAACAACAGTCTCTGTTTCAGTCGTCTCTAGTTTCTCCTACTGGTTCAGAAAACATGGAAAATGGATATTTTGCCCCTACTTGACCTCTGATAAAAATTGAGATATAGTTCAAATATGAACACACCACAAGTCTATCCCAGCTTTCAGAACCATCGTTTCACTACGTTTCACCATCAATGTGAGATGGGAAAAAAATAATCTGTCTTTTGATCGGCTTGCAATCTATTCTTCACATGCGATTGGTCATGGATTGGTGCGCGTTCACGGCGCACCGAGGTAGCGCGCATGTGCTTCTGAGCATCGTTTGGGAGAAGAGGAGAGGCGAGATAGAGACAGAGAGCTGTACCACACCAAGTATCCACCGAATGTTTGCCTCTTCGCGTTGCCAATGAATAATCCTCACATTCCTATGTCTGCCAGTTGACATACTGAACGCGAAGGACCAGGCTTCCACCACTGCGGGGATTCAGGAGTCCTCAGGCAGGCTGCGCGTATTTTCAGGTAAGATACCCTCCCCGCTTTTCCTCCAGTGACCGATCGCTCCGTTTGTTAGTGTATTTACGCGCTATTCCTGATTAAGAAGAGGGACGGGCGCGGGCGTTTTGCAGTAGCTGTCCAAGGTGCTTAAATGGACATTGGCTTGTGGTGAGAAAACATCGGAGCTGACGTCCGCATGCTAAGAGCAGGCTGCATACTATATGCTATTTAGTGTTGCAAACTAAACCTCCTTAAGATGTCGTGTGGGTGTCGTAAGGGGAAGAATGATTGTTGTAGCTGTAACATGCATAGGATTTCCGTTACATTTGCACAGCCTTGCGCGTTTTGACTATGGCATCTTTAATCGAATGCATGTGTCTAAGCTGCATTGTAGACGAGCCCACCTCCTCCAGGGACGGTATGTTGTTTTACTGCATTTGCGTTGTCAGGGTACGGATCTTCACCTCGCTTCATCTCACAGTGTGTAATCTTAAAATGCATTGTAGGTGTAATACAGGACGCGAGGATTGCTGCCGAATGCTGTGGTGTCAAAAAACAATGAAATGCTCTCACTCTTTCTATTCCCCATTCGAGGATAGGGTGACAGTAGTCCTACATGGTGCCAGTCGTTGCTTTTCAAGTTGAACTTTTGCCCCATTCAGTGGAGATTAACATTTTTTAATGCCTTGTGCAAAAACAGCTGCCTTTCTAAAAAAAAAATGTCCTTGTTAAGACCTTGTGAAACGCGAACACTGTAGCCGATCAGGAGCTCTACACATCTGTTCCATGGTGAAATGACAATTATTTTTAAACGTGATCAAGGCCACAAGTTATGTAAATTGTTCTCTTAGAGGCAACGCAAGGGTAAGACACGTTAAGGCTCCATTGTTCCTTCTTTTTCTGTCGGACCAAAATATCCATTCTGTCCACAACAGGAGCACCTGACATTTCCTGTGGCAGATTTACTTACTGGATCATGGCACAGACCAACAGCGGTGGGCAAGGCACCAACGGGGTAGCGGATGAGTCCCCCAACATGATAGTGTACAGAAAGGTAAGGTTGCTGCTATTTTTAGTCTGCACATGTGTGTGTTTTTGAAAGTGAGCGTGCGTAACGTTCATGCATACATTTACTTGACAATGAGCTGTGCGTTATGCTATGGCCGAGGGTTGCACTGCTTGATGAGGGCGTGGAGAGAGGAGCGTACACACACACACACACACACACACACACACACACACGCACACACACACACACACACACACACACACACACACACACACACACACACACACACACACACACACACATACGTGTACTGTAGTATACCACAATGACAGACATGCACAAATTTCCCCAGTAAAAAGCATCAGTGTTATGGCGAACATGCTAGAGGTGTATTTTGGTCACCGTTAAATCTACATTAGAGAATTGAGAGATGAAGGGGACTGAAATGGGCCCCTGCTGAGACACCTTAATCTAACACTGCTCTAAATATCAAATAGATTTATGAAATAATAATCTGCAGGGAAGATATCTGTTTACTTTGAGACTTGGGATATAATTACAGTTTTTAATTTAAACTTTAATGCCTCTATCGTGAAATATAGATATATCTGTATATGTATATAAATGCATGGAACTCTCGCTGGTGTGCACTGATTTGGCTTTGGTGTTTTATTCTCTCTGGACAAAAACAGCCAAATTTAAGATGAACCTACATTATAAAAAGCTTTTCTTATCATTATGAGATATGTCTGTTCTCTGACGGCGCTATTACTGTTGAGTACTTACAGAAGTTTTCTGATCAGTTTTAATATAGTCTGTGCTTATATGTAACTTTACTGCATATACAATCCAATGCCTAATTCACCTCACTGTCCTGCTAATTTATGCAAAATTATATCTTATCACACCGGAGCAACAACAGCTGTATGCATGTGAGCTATCTACTGTTTTACTTCACTCTCAGATGCACCAGTGAGGTGATCATGTCCTCATCTTACTGTACTTGTGGATGATTCAAGCGTTGAGTGAATTCTTTCATTTCGTTCTGTTCACCCTTCAGCGAACGCTCCCATTCCATCTGCGATAGCTTCTGCACACCAGGACGAGGATAAGCTAAGCATGATATCATGGACTGATGGTATTTTATAGCACTCACAGTGTGTTAGGCAATGTTACTGCCAGTGTGGGAAAGTGTTGCTGTGCTTGTAGTAGAAAGGAGGCTTTTCTATTTCATAAGTCACAATTTACATGCAGGATCTTCCAAGGCGACAGGCTCATAAACTATAGATTGTTCTAAATCTAAAATCTGTCTTAACTCCTGATTTTGACAAAGTAAAAACTAAAATAATTTAAGGCTGGCTGCTGAAAGTGAAAGCTGCAATGTAAACATACGAGCTAGACTGCTTTTTTTGCATTCTTGGTTTTACAGATCCTTCATGGCAGGATCAACAAAGCAGGACTCATGAATCAATAGAGGGAGAGAGGAAGAGACATCAGATGTAATTGAATAGCTGTAAAGACCTCAAGTCAATATTTGAATCTCTTAAGCAGGATGCAACTAGTTTTGTTTTTGTTGCTGCAGCATATTTTGATTTTGAAATTTAACAAGAGACACAATTTCTTCCACTGCACAGATATAACTTAGAAGGGAAACAAAAACAGCCACATTCATCTATTCTCATTATTTGGCTGACTTTATGAACGAAAAGAGGTGTCTGTTCTCCTTTGTTTGACTGAAAATCATTATCTTATAATCATGTCTTCTCTGCATCACTTTCAGCATTGCATTCGTATAGGGACAGTCCTCACATGACACTGAAGTGACAGTCTATCTGTCTTCTCTGCAAACACAAGTAGTCTTAAAACATAAAAATAGCTTACTGCACGTGGGCATCGGGTTCAGTGTAAAATTATGAATGACTCATATGCATCATGGAAGAATGCATAGGAATAATTACACGTATCAAAGGAAAACTGCACATTGCGCACATATTTTTGGATGCTCCAATGCTGCACGACAATTTGAAATGCACGGCCAAGATGAAACAATACGGAGCAGTATAGTCGCTGCAGTGTCTCGTGAACAATGCTGTCACAATGCTATGATGATTGCAGTCTAGACTCAGCTTTCATGAAGTTTTCATACATCATCTAATACCTCACTTATCACCACTTGACCACACAGCTTGACTCTTTGTGCTGACTGACCTAAATTCACTGCGGAATGAAAGAACAGGGCGAAGGCAACAAGGATGAAATTGCGTTTCTGGAGTTGGTATGACTCAACTCTATACTTGAAAGGGTGCTGTCTACACACATGTGTATGACCAGCTGCCCCAAAATGCTTCTCAGATGGAGACGGCTTAGTAGAGGTGTTGCAACCCACATTTAGTGAACCACATTAAGACGAGGTGGGAAACGTGCTTTTATGTTCCATTTGATGCTCCGATGTCTTTACAGCAGTACCAAAAAATACACAGTAGAAATGCTCGCACTGATATTAAGCAAATGGACAGCTACTAGATGGTTGACAATGTGCTCGTAGTGCATGCTGGTAGAAGGATTATGTGACATGAGCAGAGGGAGTTTCATAGTTGAGGACAGTAGAAAGTGGTTTGATAGTTTTTCCAGTGGGAGAATAGCTATGTCCTTTCACTCTCTCAATCTTTCTTTCCCTGAGGCCTGTCCACCCCTCCAGCTGTCATTAATGTCTAATGAAAATGGATGGGTGAGCTGAGGTGTTGACTCCTTTGCTGTGCAGATGCTTGGAGAGATCCTTCTTTTTCTCATGGACGCATGCACAAGAGCACATTGCTTGAATGCACATATAGAAGTATTGAAAATGTAAATACACAAGTACACACGTGACATTTATACAGATGATTGACCGCTTTATTGACAGCAGATACAGGTGACCCGGAAAAGTTAACCAGCATCAATGTATATCAATCCATGGGGGATGCTAACGAGCGAGATGTCAGAGCTCATCTGGTTTGTCATGAAATGCCAATAAAACATCCAGTGTTATCACCCAGTTGGTATACACCGCATGTCTGAGAGTCTAGATCACCACTGACTCTACAAAGGCCTCTGTGATGTTACGCTGCCGTACGTTAACCATGTTGGGCTTATATCATCAAACGTACCAGATTGCAGCACATGTGTGTGTTTTCTTTCATTCCTGCTCACATGTGTGCACCATGAATAATGCTGTGATGCATGTGTGAGCATGTGTATGTGCTGTATGTAGGGCAAATGTTGCTGAGAGTTCTGAATTTTTCATGCAATCCTAAAACAGCCCTGGCGATGTTCAAAGCCACTCTGCATGAGGAGGGAACATCTCCCCTCACCAATTAAGACATTGTGCATGTTAATGTGTGTGTGTGTGTGTGTGTGTGTGTGTGTGTGTTTGCTGTTTATAATTACATTAGTGGCAAGGAAGAGGAATTACTACACATGATTCAATACAAAATATATCATTGATAGTTGTAGTAAAATATTTATGTTCTCTCTTCACTCATCACATTCTTCCTCAGAAGGATAGAATCCAGTCTCCCAACTGGTTTTGTCATGTATTAGACTTTACAGCCTCACCTGTTCTCTCTTTGCTCTCTCTCTCTCTCTCTCTCTCTCTCTGCTTTTCTCCATCATTTTTCTCCACCGACATAACATTTACAGAGCTTATCAAACTGCACAACAAAAATATTCACCTCAGAAGTTACTTGGCTGGAATGTAATAATTTAATGCCAAGTTAAAAGAATTCCACTTGCAACTTCACTCCTGAGAGGATTAAAAAGAGAATTTTTTTTTTCTTTTCCAAATAAATGTATTTGCCTTACAACAATGGCAGATTTTCCTGTAATTTCTACAAAAATATTATTATCAGGACTACTTACAAGGCAAAAAACGATGTTAGGATTACACTCTTTCCAGTATACTACAACCACTGGAGTCTAATCTTTTCATGAGGTGTAGTATCTGACAGCTGAGGCACCAGCCCACACTGTTTAAATCCGAACTGCTGACAGGCATCCAGTAATTGTTCTTCCAGCATCCAGTTTGGCTTCTGTCTCTGTGTATAGACATTAATCCTGTACTGTATGGTTATTTTCTGTTTCTGCACACAAAATTGTTTTACACTTATCTTCAGTCAATATTGGAGAATATTGCTATAAAATCTGGTGCCCACATAAAAGTCAATATTGTGCATCTTTCAAGTAATTACTTTTAACCTCTTCAGATAAAAATGATGTAAAAGAGTGTGTGAGTCTGCAGTTATTGTTCTCACACATTTCACCACTTTAGAGTCAAGTTATCTGTGGGTTTTATCAAACCATGTCAGATAGCAGAATACATTATGTCATGCTAGGGGGTGGCTGTGGCTCTGAGGTAGAGTGATCGTCCGCTTATCGGAAGGTTGTTGGTTCGATCCCCAGCCCCATGCAGTCGGCATGTCTAAGTGTCCTCAAATTGCTCCCAGTGGCTGTTCCCTCGCTGTGTGAGTGATTGTGCAAATGGTTGTCACTCCAGATGAGCAGGTGGCACCTTGCATGGTAGCCTCTGCCACCACTGTATGAATGTTTGTGTGAATGGGTGAACGCTGGCTTGTGTTGTAAAGAGCTTTATAGCGGTCAGTCAGACTTGAAAGGTGCAATATGTGTGTTCAGGTAGCTATTGACTAACTAGCATGGAATGCTGACATGGTTTTGCAGTGTTTCCCTTACAAACATTAGTAAAAATTGAACTAGTCCCCGATGAATATGGCACACTCCAAATCATGATCACTCAAGATAATCATCACGTAATTGATTTCGTACCATATGACCTAATCCGACATTAGATGTCACATTTAGAGCTTTGACTACTGTTCAGCTTGCTATGTGGAAACAGTATCCAGTGTTTAGGAACTACAGAAGAAAACCCAAACATCCTTTGCATATAACATATAACAGGAATTACCCTCTAAGAGCATATTCATTTACAAGCTTTCCCTCTGGTTATGTTAGCATTCTCTCTGTGTTTTCAGCTTCAGGGAACTCTGTCCTTCACACTTCTGAAAAAAGGTGTTGATGAAGCACCGTGAGATTGCACCATTTGCCCTTAGTGTGGCTCAGTAATGAAGTAGTGAACAAACAGAGATGACAAACAGTGCAAAGGTAGTTGTGCATGCTATTGATTTGTCAATTGATTAAGTGGCCGTGTACAAAAGATCATTTTACGGGAGCAAGACTGTCCCTCTCCTCTGCTTCACTGCAACACGGCAGTAATACAGTGTTGTTAGATGATGCAGAACTGCAGCCATTTGTAATACACTGGGTCTTGGTTTTAGACTACTACAAATTCAGCAGAGATGTTTTCATTTGAAAAAGCATTTTTCTTTAATCTGTATCTGTTCAACCTACCCTATACCAGCCTGCCCTCTTATCAAAGCAATTTCCAAACCATCCTACATTTGTTCATAATACGAAGCTGAATACATTTTTCAGCTTTTTTCCTCAGTTAAGAGCCAGATTGAAGGGTTCTTGTACAGCCTGTCTCTCTCAGTCTGCAATCAGAAGATCAGGAAGACTGGGAGAGAGAGACGGAGAGAGAAGGGGGTGAGGTGGAATAATCTATAATTGCCTGATCAGAGAGAAATCTTTGTGTGTGAAGTGGGCCTCTTTGTGTGTCACCTGGCCAGCCAGGCGATCTCTCTTTCTGTGTATGAAAACATGCATGTTGGGTTTTGCACACACTGCTGAGGGAAAGTGTGGGTGTTTGGCAGACACGGTTGGATAGAAAACCAGCATTTATGGCTTTGTGCGTTTCAAAAAAAATCCGCTTTGCCTATATTTGCTGACATCGATACCTAAACAGCAATTAGAGGGGCTGGTATTAATGACACACACTTCAGTCAATGGAGGTGTAGGTCTGGTATGTCACACTACTGGGGGCTGAGAGACCATGCATGCAATTCCATAAATGCCATGACCACTAAAGACTGTCTTGTTAAAAACAATTTGAGATGAATGCATTATGTTATTATGTTAATGTGAGTGCATCGTTCCTGTCAGTCCTACTTTTGTTTTTTAATGAGACATAATGAGCAGGAAGAAATGCACACATAGAAGATATACTGTACACAGTAGGTGGTGCGACTAGAAGCCAGTCATGACTGCTACTCCATCACTGACCACTTCTCATAAGTATTCTTTTGTTGGGTTCTTTAGAATATAATATTAGTTGCTATTGAACATTTAAATCCGAGTGCTTGTTTTGGTTGGAGCTATGAATTATCTTTAGCTGGAAACCAGAGCCACTAAAGTGACACTCTGCCACAGTTTTCAGAGAATTGTTTTCAATTTGCAACTATTTTGCAATAGGTTTTAACATAATGCTATATTGATTATATTTAATAGGGGGGAAAAAAGCAGAAATGACATTTTAGTGGCCTAATTAGCAATGCTTCCCTGTTGAGCTGCAGCACATGCAGAGTGAACATATCTGCAAAAACATTAATTGTAAAGTTTAGCTTTTTTATTTTTTGTTATTCCTGTAAGAATTATGTTTGTTTTCTTTTTGTTTTCTGGGAGTTAGATAAGAGGATCAATACCACTCCCCTATCTATCTGGTGTGCCTTCCATCACCTCTAAAGCTCTCTAATTAACATCTTAAATGTGCTGGCACAATTTGAATACATGTGATATAATGTGTTAATTACTGAGCTTCAGAGGTGCTGGTGTGCATATTCCTTTTCCCCCCTCCACGTCCACTCTTCATGTTAAAGCCATGCCTAACCAGCTGCTGGCTCCAGCTTCATACTGAATGAACAGATAAACTTTCTTACATAAATCTTTGCAAGAGAGCAAATAAGTGTATTTCTAAAAAGGTACGACTATTCCTTTGAATTTGTGGTTATTTTTAGGCTGAGAAAACTGAATGATCATTCAGGTCATGGATAAACAAGACAAAACTCAACATTTACTTTACTTCTAATATAAAGACAGGATCCAAACCAGAAACTCCAGTCTCAGAGTCAAACACCCTGTTTAGACATAAAACTCATTAGGACTCACTAAATGCTGCCATTGAACATAAATCATGACTCGCATGACTAAAGCAACTTTGGTGCATCAAAGTTCAAAATCTTGCCATGTTTCATGTTGGACTGCAGCATTGATAGATGACGGATAAAAGGTCTATTAGTGGACTTCACTGGGTGCTGGTTTGGGCTTCTCTGTGAAGACGGTGTAAAGATAGTGAGGTCTGCCTTGCTCTAAACTCTCCTCTCTGCCACAGCTGGAGTCTTTAGTCCTGTCTGTTAGGGTTATATAAGGGTCTAAGGAGCCTGGGCATTAAGATAGAGGCTGACTCTGCCTTCACTTGTGTCTGATCATTTAATTCCAGCTCAACATTTAGCGGAAGATTACAGGAGAGGCTCTGCCAGAGTTGTGAATGAATCATCTGCCATAGTATGATGGTCTTAATGAGGACAGAGATGCCCAGTTAGGACTAAAGAGGACATGAGAGAATGTAGGGCGAAACAGACAGGATAACAGTTTAATCTGAATTTCTTTGCTGCGTTTAGTATAAGCAATGGGCATGTGTCTGTGCATCCATTCAAAACATCGATTTGTGTTTGTTCTCTCATTGTTTATTTCTTCGTCCTTCCTCTCCTGACCACCCACCTCTACATGCACCATCTGCATGAGGTGTCTACTTCTAATGTACCTCCCATCGGTTGCCGGGACGGCTTATTCCTTCTCACACTCCGTCCACAGAATATAAATTCCTGCGTGCCCGTTTGTCTCTTTATCTTCATGTGTCAGACATTCTGTGTCTGTTTATCGTAGAAGCCCTGCACCCTGATTGCTCGTCATTTTTTAAAGTTGCATCTCTTCCAAATATCCCCACTTCCTGTTGCATTTAGCATATACTGGGTGATTTCTCGTCATATGCAACATATTTTAAGTCGACACCATTTCCTGCTGTGACTTAAATCAGAAAATAGCTGTGTTAAGTATTTAAGATCTAAACAATGTAAACATTGGTGCATATTTTTTAGAATGCAGCTCCAGGTGATGGTTATGAAGAATGATTTTGGATAAACAGAAACAGAATTATGATATGTTACGTGAACCATGACCTATGACATCATCACCTAATTTCTCCTGATTGCAAAAATTAAAATTTGAAAATGCCAATGCTTCTCAAGTCTATGAGTACAACCACCAAAGAAAAAATAAACTGTTGGGAGGAATGCTGCTCTTCAAAACAAGCATTATATATTTCATAGCAGCCTCAAATCAGTGCTAAAAAGCTAAAATTATATTTTCAGGTCACAAGCCTTCACAAGTAAATATAAATAAGAAATCTTGTTATCTCTTCAGAGTATTTCATGAACTCCTTTTACTTTTCTGTATTTCTGCGTCTAGACTTACGACAACATTTCTCTTCATCCTAGCACTTTTTCCATCATAGGTCCCCTCTCACTGGTGTTCACACTTTGCCCTCTCCTATTTATATCCCCCTCTCATCCTTACCTCCATCCTTCCACTCTCATGTCCTCTTTTGTTCAGTTTCAGGTCTTTGATGTTTCTCATATATACTTGCTCACATCACACCAACTTTCTCTCTTTGTCCCTCTCACCCTGACACGTGTGCATTTCATTCCCTTTGTACCTCTCCATCCTTACGAGCGAAGCATCCATCCTCTTCTGTCTCTCTGTCCCCCTCCTCTCACATCCCTCACCTCTCTTTGAAGTCATCAGAACCATAGTTGGAGCTCATGCCACTCCAGTGCAGCTTTTATCTTCACACAGAAAAAAAAAAAAAAAAATAGAGAGGAATGTATTTATGTATAGCCAGTGCACAGTCATCTCTACTCCTGTGTGAAATGATTCACTTGTGACTCATGGCTTTATTGGGAACTCTCTCTAAACAAACAACCAGTGGATGTGGCATTTTCCATCCAAATTGACTGTAACTGTAACTGAGAGTGATGGCCTGATTGTCCCCTCAACAACGAGGAGTCCGTCTCCCACGAGCAATCATGTCGCAGTGATCAGCCTGACATGACTGAGTGTCATTGCACAAATCCAATTCCACAAAAGTAATGAAAGACAAACAGCAATGGTTCCAAATGGTGCATTTTCATATGTGTGAGACGTACAGACGGACACACACACACGTACACACACACGCACACACACACACGCACGCACACACACACACGCACACACACACACACACACACACACACACACACACGCACGCACGCACGCACGCACGCACGCACGCACACACGCACACACACACACACACACACACACGCACACACACACACACACACACACACACACACACACACACACACACAAACTCAGCTTGCAGGTTGCAGGGTGCTAAGCAGCTTCCACCTGCAGCCTACTGAGGCTCACAGCTTCACCCCATTAGTTCAGCTTAGCAAGCACAGTCAAGCACAGTACAGCCTAGTCTAAAAACCTCGGGTGCCATCTTGATTTAAACTGCCGCTGCTTCATCCTCATCATGTGTTAATCAGTGCTAAAATGTAAGAAATGATTTCCAGCCATAAACAAAATGTGTATTTGGCTATATGTGTAGGCATCCGTCAAAAGTTTCACAGGACCAACCTAAAAATGTTGAAGCCATGCAAAATTACACCCATAAATTCTACTGTGACATAGTCTTTAGTTGTAGTTAAACACAGGCAGCTAAGGAATTATGCTTGATTTGAAATCCTATATTATTTACATATATTTTCATCTTTAGGTGGCTGTGGCTCAGGAGGCAGAGCGGTCGTTCACGGAACAAAAGGTCGGTGGTTCGATCCCCAGCTCCTGCAAGTCTAAAAAGACAAAGTATCCTTGAGCAAGATACTGAACCCAGTTTGCTACCCGGGCACCGCAATGTAGTGGCAGCCCACTGCTCCTCAGGGATGGGTCAAATGCAGAGAAAGAATTCCCCCCCCCGCTGTGGGATTAATACAATATCTAAAATTAAAAAACAAACAAACATGATGAAAACATCATGGCAACAGTAAAACATGAGGTAAATTAGGATCTATGTGGAGGAAAGCTGTCCTCATTACATTCATTCAAAATCTGTCTTTCTTGTCACCGTGGCTCTGTATGCAACATGATTAAATACAGCTATGCTGATATTCAGTGGATCTTAATATGCAATCTTTCTGTGAATAGATGGTGATATGATAAGAGCTGCATTTAGCCGTACTATCTGTGTATCTTTCTAGAAATATTTCAATACATCTGAGATGATTACCACAACATTTTGTATAGATATATATACTCACTCATATATATATATATATATATATATATACTCACTTCGTTTATGACCAAATACCTGCAGAATGAATGCCATTTCTCATCGGTCTCAGCTGTACTGTGTGTCCAATGCTACAGTAAGTAGTAAATGCCAGCATGCTAAGATGATGAATATTATTCCTGCTTGCATGCTGATTGTACCATTTAGCTCAAAGCACAGCTATGCCCCGCGGCCTCGCAGAGCTGCAAAATAACACAACGTAAATGTGTTTGCGTGCGTACGTGCATGCTTTTCTGTTTATGAAAGCATTCGTGGTATTTAACGATCCTATTATGCAACTCTGTCCAGCAGCCTCACAGAGCTGCAAAGCGACAGAATGAGAATGTCTTTATGTGTGTGAACACATGCTTTTCAGTTTATGAAAGCATGTATGCTACGTAACTATCTAATCATGCGACTCTGCACAGCAGCTTCAAAGAGCTGTAAATTGACATAATGTGAGTGTGTGTGTGTGTTTGTGTGTGTGTGTGTGTGTATGCATGTGTGCTTTTCACTATATTTATGCTAGTCCATGTATATAAGTGAGAAAATCATATAGTCGAATCAACACGTCTATAAAACAATTTCAATCAACTGAGCAGAAAAACTTACGTGAATTGAGGGTTTATTGCAGGACTGTATTTTAGCTATAGGTGTATCAAATGAACTATAGCGACTGAGTGTATGTATACACACTATACTACAACAATGAATAGACTCATACAAAACTAATCACTCTCGGTTATCACTTGTGACCAACCAGAATCATGTGGCTGTGCATTTACTGGCAGATAATCTCCCCTCTCTCCGTATTTTCTCGGTATCTTGCTGCTGTGTTTGGGAGATTTCTCGGTTTTAACCTTTGGCCAGCGGATGAGCGGCCTCCAGCCAATGACACCACGCAGGGTGTGAAGTCTGGACTCTAAAAATGTAGCATGGAGGTGACATTGTTGTTTCCTTCTTTCTCCTCTACTCTGTTTGTATCGTGGATGTATAAAGAGCTGCAAGTCCGTGCGCCTGCTTGACTAAGGGCGGGGCTGAGCTACACACAAACACATGCAGAGCAGTTCTTTACTGCACTATGGTATGTGTAGTATGTTTCTGCGTTTTGCTGTGTTGTGTGTCTTTAACTGTACTGCAAAGAATGTGTGTATTTCCAGTACATGATTGGAATGTTGTATTCATTAGCTTGTGTTTTGTCTATTTACAGGTCTTCTTATGTTGCAACATGTTGGTCCTTGTCGTGCATCATAGTTTTAAAACAACAATGATCTCCGTCTCCGTGTTTTATATATATATATATATATATATATATATATATATATATATATATATATATATATATATATACCAACATACCCGTAAAGGCATATCACAATGAGGGTGTTCACCTTCCATTCGTCTCTTAATAAAGATGGACAATACAACACAACAACAATACTTCACAATATCCTAGCACATGGTCTGAGTTCACATTTACAAATGAGGCTTATATAGCCTACAAATGCGTGCTATTTGAGATGGGCTCTTAAGCTTACATTTGAATTATTTTTGCATTACAGCAGAATCACATTTTCTTTTAAATGTTAATAAAAGCTAACAGCAAGTGCGGCTAATGCCAAACAACAGATGAAAAATGGCTGAACACACTACCAGCGGGCTGAAATAAAGGATAAATAGTTAATAGATAAATAAAAAACACTGACGCATTAAAACAAATTCTTTATTTGGACATCACATACATTGATGACTGAAATAACTTAAAGGGATCGATCACGCATTAGTGTATGTCCAGTCTCCCCTCATCCCTCCCAAGGTACATAATACCTTTGTTTTGTACATCCTCGGTCATCCCAATTTTTGTTGTTCTTTCTACATTACATTTGCACCTGACTCCAAGCACAGGTCTTCCTTTGTAATTGATCAGGCTTAACCTGCGATATTGTGGTTGAAACAGCTCTCTGAGTCCCTTCTCATCCCTTTAATGTTGCTGTGACGGGACATTGGCTCGGCTCCCCTCCTGGAGGGATGGTCTGGTTGAACGGTCGAAAGGTGCCATAGTGACAGTGATCAGGCCCAAAAAAAAATGTAGTGCTCTTAATCAAAACCCTGCGACTCCTCCTACGTTACCACAAAATTATCTGATTAAAACAAAAATGTAGCAGCCAGCTGCTGCGTCTGAATGCATTGCTGTGGCGGATCAGGGAAGGACACGTTGTAACCCAATGCAGAGGTGAACGTCTGAATCGGGGTTTTTAAAAATCTCACTTTCTGCCTCTGTGGACATAATGAATGAAAATGGAGCTTCTACATTTCTTCACCATGCAAGTCATTTTCCAGAAGGTCCATTTTCAGTAACCTAAAATGCACAAAGACCAAATCACACCAGAGTGCTACTTTTCAAGTACGTATATGGACAAGGAATAAAAAGCAATGTTACACTGCTGTCGAGTCAAGTCAGGGTAATTTTATTTATATAATCCAAAATCACTCATCATAATGCAGTCGGCTACCTTCTCTACTGATTTAATGCTAATATTAACCTTTCCTTTTAGTCATCCTTCCTTCTTTCTACACTGTTACTGCGACTTTTTGAATGATCATATGACTTTTACTCTGCTTGGTAAATCAGGGACTGGTTCACAGTGTTTCCATCTCATAATAAAGCCTCACCATAGATCTGGTGGATATGCATATTGGAAGCATTGTGTCTTCTTTCTTGCTGTCTGCGCTGAACTAAAGATAAAATATGTTATCTGAGTTTGAGCAGTCGGGGGGAAAAAAACCTCCCAACAAGGTCAAGTTTAACAATGCATTAGGATACGGTGGGTATGGTCTCTCATACTCCTTGCAACAGACTGATTTAATTTGTTGATATTAGCTTCCCTTGCCTGCAATGCCAGAAGAGCCCTGTTTCTAAATGGAAAAGGTGGTATTGGAGCAAGTGAAAGAGGATATGTCAGCGTGAGGATGGATGCGTTTGATTCGAGTCACCACAGCTTGACAAGATTTTCTTTTAATGAAGCCGTCCTGCATGAATGTATGAATGGAAATGATTTATTGTCCCCAGTGGCCTCATTGGCTACATTGCTGTCCTCTAAATCCATACCATTTCCTCCATTATCTCTACCTGTGTTTTTGCAATAAATTAATTGATGAGCAGTGATATTTTAGAATTAAACAAGGAAGAAAAACTAAATCATTCCCAGCCGACCGAAAACAAAGAGAGAAATGCCGTTCAATAATTAAGTCCCAGGATGAAATCTGTGTTTACAAGTCTTGGGGTGTATCCTTAATTCAGATCCAAGATACAAGTTCCACATTAATAATGTGATGAAAACACATTTGAAACAAAGTTAGAGGATATTTATTAATGAAAAACTGATTCAAGTCTTTATTTCACAACAACTTGATTACTTTAACACAGTCTCCAAAAAACAAACAAACCCCTACATGTTGAAATTTGTTTGCAATGAGCTTCATCTTTTCATTTATGATTCTGAAGCATCACCATATCCATTGTTTCTTTGTGATGATGGTCTGAGTCAATATACCACGAGTGACTTGTTGTTCTGAAGAATCCAACAAAGCCTATCTTCCATCACCTTCATTGCTCCGTTGTTCACTTGCCACTTGCGTTATGGGTTCATTGTCTATGACTGCTGTGTCCTCTGAAGTATGCATGTGTGTGTCCCATCAGATTCCCAGTTGCTATCTTGTCTCTGTTCTGCAGACAGGAGAAGGCAGAAGAATGTCAGCACTGCCAGTATCCAGCTGCTTTTTTCTTATTGGTATTCGGGGCACACGGAGCTGTCCTGAGTGTCTGTTGCACGTGCCAAGGAGGAATGTAGGAAATGAGGGGATGGAGAGAGGAGGAGGAGGAGGGGAATGAGGCCCCCTCTGTCTCATGTTATGTGGAACTAAAAATAGACAGCATCCTCCCTTCTTTTCCATTATTAGTGCATCTCTGTTTCCATATCCAGTGTCCCTCCCTGGATCTCCTTCTCTGTTTTCCTCTCATCCTTGTTTCTCTGTTTGGTCTAAGTAAACACGCACTCTGGTGCCTGATGATAACACTCCTCAAGTGTAATGCCAGACAGTTTGGGCATTGCTAACGGGCTTGCTTTGATGAAGGATTAACTATACGGGGGATTTCATTTAAAAGTATTCCCATTCCCAGACCGTGCTGTTTAATGACCAAAAATAAAGCATGATTATTAAATGCTTTCAAAACACAAATAAGTGCGGAAATCTCACTCTATCACTATGGTTTAATGAATAATAAGTGCATATATGTCATTGTCTGTGCATGGCTGATCAATACATGATGGGAAACTTTTTTTTGGGTGTGTGCATTTCACACTACACTTGAAAGTGATTCAGCTTTCTTCTTCCTTTATCAACTAATTTATGATAGCATGCTGTTTCAGTGATGAAATCATGGTAGGTGGGCAGGAGGGATATTGGCTTTCAGTGGATTATGTTCTAGCACATGGCCAACCTTGGCTTAGTCATCGCGCCCACTGCCCGCCCACCAAAATGATGGAGAGAGAGAGAGAGAGAGAGAGCGAAAGAGAGAGAGGCCTTGCTCTAACACCGTTCTACCACTAGGAACAACAGATTATAGTAGATTTACGAGTGCTATTCCAACATGAACCAGAAACTGATATGTAATAGTAATGAGATTAATACAAACAATAAAGCCGACACTGCAAACAGAGGTAATACAAGACAAATGAGTGTGTGCGACTATGGGTTATTGGGCCTTTGGCCACCTGCATTACCTCAGTATCAGGCCTACATTTGTCACTCCTGAGCCAATAAAAGGACAGGCTGTTTTATAGTATATCATTTCCCACACATAATTAGTGTCACCATCTTATGGAACAGTGGCGTTAAACTAAAATTGCGAGAGGTCCAGTAAATCAACCGTCCTACCCTGCTGAGGTCAAATACAATCTAGCCAATCCCTTTGATGACAAAAGTTAGTAATCGGCCAAATATAAAGGCTTATTTTTCCTCCCCGTTGTCTCAAAGGCTTTTATGGTCCAGATAGAAGTCTCACACGGTCTGGATTTGGTGTGCGGACCACCAGTTGGTGACACCTGATATAGAACACATATATCTATGGTCAGGTTGACTCTGTCCACCTGATAAATGTTAGTCTAATATTCATTAGATATATATAATATTCATTAATAATCATTAATCATTTATATTAGTTGTCTCTTCCAGCTCCTGAGAGAAATATTTTATAGTCACTAGTTGTTGACTATAGCAGAGCTTTGATGTGAATAAATGTACATTTATTTCATTTACTTGTTAGATATATGCATTATAGAAATAAAACACCACTCTGGACAGAAAGTGACGAATTTGAACTTCAGTCATGTTTCAGTTCAGTTGACAATAAACAAGCCAGCTGCTTGCAGAAACACATACAAAACTGCTAAAAGGTTTGTTACATCCTTTGTGTGAGTCCTCTACGATGATGGTGAAAATTTAAAGTGACTACTTCACGATGAAAACGTCATTACATAGAGATTTAATTTGCATTAGAACTTAAGAACCTATACCTATTGTATACTACTTTACAATGTGCTGTAGATGTAACAATCACAAGATGGCAAAATTTGGAAGAAGTGCATAAACTGCAGCAATGTCAAACAAGGGTACATGATTTTTTTTTTCCTAAGGAGTGGGCACTACTTTTCAATGCTTGTCTCTTTCTCTCCAGTAGAGTGTTGTCCTTCAGGGGGGAGAGATGTTGAGGAGTCGAGGGAAATATTTAACATACCTCTACAGCCATATGCCAGGGACGGTGATTCTCTCAGGACACGAGGAGGAAGGAGGCCTTGTGTTCCCAAAAATTCTGTAGAAGCTGATGAAAGTACTGTAGGGGAGGTCACTGTGAATGCAAGTAACTGTTGGCAACCGCATAAAATTGAAATGAAATAGCGATAAAACTGCCCGCCCATCCAAACAGATGATAAGCAGTAACTGCTGCTTCTGCTGATGTGCATGGGAATTCTTTACAAATGAGTTGTGATTATTACACTTTCAGCGATGGAAAAGATGATGCACTACCAACCAAGTAGTATGTTATGAAAGCTTTTAATGATGTTGGATGTGTAAAGGGAGCTGGTTTAGGCTTCAGCGTCCTCTGGATGGATGAAATAGCTTGAGACAGACATAAAAAGACTACCGTACAACCGATCTCTCTTTCACTCAGGCATAAACGTCAACCTTACCTACATCTGATTAAATAAAGACTCCATTCTGAGGGCCGTGATTGGTTTTTGATTCGAATTTTCAACCTGGAAATATACCAAATATTGATTATATTAGATGCAAGAAGTGCATCATGTAGCCTATAGCTGCAGCATCAAGCTCACTCTATGTCCTCACCACCATGTTTAAGTGTTTATCGGTGAGGTTGGAGAGTTTCAACAGAACAGTAAGACCTATCATAAATAATGGAGGCTAAGCTACTTCCTAAATCTTACAGCAAAAGCGGAGCTTAATAGATACAGTCTGTTAAACTCCAGTTCTACTGCAGGATAACAGTATCACAGTTGAATTATGGGGTTGGGAATAAACATGGCAGTATGCTCAAAATGAACTTGCTCATACGATGTGTCATCCAACCACATCTGAAGTGTCTGAAGTGTTTATAGCTTTTTCGAACAGCCACACTCACAGGTCGGGTGTCGCCTGTCTCAGCCAGAGGGCTGAAATGCAAAAAGAGGGGAAATCACAAGAAGAGACAGAGGCAATTGTGTGAAATAGAAGAGAAGCTTGAAAGCGAAGCTCAAACACTTCCTGTGCTTTGTCACCTTTGCACACCTGGACATTTTCTGTGTGAAGTGAGTGTGCTTTTTGAGATTGTCATTTTCAGAAAGTTACAGACATTGTCAGATGAAGCCCCCTCACTTCCAATGGTGGGAAGGTGTGGGCGAGGAACTAGGGCTTCTGTTGAAGCACACTGACGCCTTTTATGAGTTCAATATCCATTTCTGGCGGTTAATTATCACAGTGAGGTTTACACTACCTCTGGTGACAATTTCAGTTTGTAACATATTGCATTCTGCTGATTTATGATATCTGTTATTTTCATTTCCAGACCTGTGCAGGATACATTTGTAAGTTATAATTCATACTATTTCATTTCCCATGATTGAATTTCGATCATGGGATTATTTCTTGCCCAATTCTTCATGTTTACCTTTGTTCATCAACTGAACAGAAACAGAGAAAATAGACAACACACAAGCATATTATGTGTTGTATGCTGCTATATTAAATGTTCCCTGTTCAGTTTTGGTTTATCTTATATTTGCACACATTTTTGTGCAATTTTTGTGAATTTTGTGATGTTGGTATCAGGTAAAGACATGCTGCAGTGAAGCAACACTGACCAAAGGAACACAAAATTAATTAAATTGACAAATTGCTCAAAAGTAAAGAAGAAAAAAAAAAGAAGAAAAATAGAGCGTGATTTCAAGTATTGGAAAAATTATGAGGTAATTAAGCACATTTGTTAGACCTCAAGATCACACACAATGATAAGAGATTAGATAATTAATAATTAATTAATTATTATTATTCTGAGACAAGACAGACGGATAAACTTGAAAATAGTGCAAAAAACCCCAAAACAAAACAATTTGCTACAAAAAATATGCTTTTACTAGGCACAAAGAAAACAACACAACATTCAGGTAACCTTCAAGGTGATAATAACAGCTGTGGAAGAAAAGATAAAATTTGTTTGCCTGCAAGTGTCGGTCTCTCTTTCATCCATCAGCAAATCAGACCAATAAGTCAGAGCAAACCATCAAAAGGCTTTCAGTCACACATTGAGGAGCATTTCAAAGCTGAGGAAGAATCATGGTTGGCAACATTAATTTGTAACCATCCAAATAAACCAAAATATGTAGTAAAAAAGCCAATTGTATTTACTTTCCATCACATCTTCCTTATCATAACACATCTGCTCCTGCTGCTACTGCTGCTGTGAGCAAAAGTGTTTCAGAGTGGCGTCAGGTTTTTCTAATCACACTTGTCCATTATGGAAATAATGAACAAAGCATTACCAACTGGTGCATTATAAAGCACTCTGTGATATTAGGTGTGAGAAGAGAGAGAGAGAGGAGGCAGTGAGGAGGCATAATTGTCATCTAAAATATTCATAAATCTATGCAGTTTGCTGGAAATACAAAGACACAAGCTGCAAACGGCAGAGGAGCATTTTGCCTGTACCTTCTAGAATGTTATGTCACTACAAATGACATATAATGAAGAATATAGACAACAAGTTTTCGGAGTGATAGAACATCGTGAAGTACAAAACAATAAAGTGACATCCCAAACAGATGGCTCGTTTGATTGATGGCACCATGGAATCTGATTGTGTACACAGACACAGAAGTGTGTTGATGGCTGCCACGGAAAGCAAGGATTATTAAGCACCAAACCGCAGATGTTAAATGGCTGATCACCGGTTTGCAGAATCTGCCTCACAGCATATAGAAATAAACCTTCAGTTTGGATGGAGAGTAATTACCTACACTGCAGGCAGTGTTGTCACCTGGACATCTGTTCCTCATGTTCTATGATCCGTGCCTGCTGTTCTACAGACTGTTGTCCATTCCCTGTCAGCATATGAGAGTTGAAGGTTTGGATGAAAAAAACAAACAAGAAAAAATCAATTGTTTTTTCTTTGTTTTGTTTTTTAGTGACAAAGAGACGGTGAAAATCAGAGATAGGCGACCGTAAGGATGAGGGATGGAACTCAAGCACAAATGACAAATATTTGTGAGGATTTGATACTTACACTGTCAGTGAAAATTTCCTTAGTCCAAACAATTGATCAATTGGTGGAGAAAGTAATTGGCATACTAATTGGAAATGAAAATAACTGTGAATTGCGGCCGTATTGATAAATGGGAAACAGCTTTTCTTAGAATAATCAACACAAACAAGGCAGGACAAACAATAGACTCAAACCTCTCTCTTTCCTGTCATACAGCAGGTAGGGCATCTAATTGGCCTGAGGCAAATTAAGCTTAACTCTGCTGTAGCACAAAATAAAACACCTTAATTAACATAACAAAAAAATATTACAAACAAAAGGAACCATAAACAAACATGTTTTTCCTCCCTTACCTATTGATAATATTTATCTTTCTCTTTCGCGTTGACACGCTCTGCCCCGGCACCGATGTGGCCTCAACCACGTTCTTTCTTCTACTTATGAATGAGCGATAGCGAGCTGCCAGAGATGTCCTTGTGATAGTGGTCACAGACTGTGTTGCTGTGGTAACTCGGAGACTTAAGATTCATGGCATCTATTCAACAACCTTGTCAGCGTAAGCTCAATAACTTCCCCCACCTATCTGCAGGGTAATTTTATTTTAAATGCTCAAATGATGCACTGCTGCACCTGTGCAGGACAGAGTGTCTCACTATGTACATGGCCACGACTTCATGTCAGTGCACAGAAGCCAGTTACTGGAGCTAATGTGTTTACTGTTCGGTCTGACTCTTCCCAGTCGAGCACAAAATTGCAGTTGTGCAACAGTGCATGCAGTATGTTGCTTGTATAATTGCAGGTAAAGTGCTGATATCTAATTGGTTGCAGTTGGGTGTTGTCATGGCATGAGGGTTTGATTTCAAGTGCATCATTCGGTGCAAATATTTACAGAGACGACTGACATTAGGAACTTAGATTTAAAGGAAAAAAATGCACTTTCTCTACAATTTTTGGTTTAAAAAAATAGGAATTACAAGAACTTTTAATCTTTACATTTTGTCACTTATGAAGGTTTGTTCTCACTAATGCAAAGACACAATGTGATGCATTTATAGTATTAACATAATGAATTCAACAAATATATTCATATTCAGTGTTTACTTTGACCTATATATTATATGCAGCATAAATAGCCTACAGATAAAATTGTGCATCCCTTTAGTGAACCCAGTCCTATTTATGTAAAATTACAGAGAGCTATTAAAATGTTCTACTTCACCAATATCACTGATTGATTTATCTGACATCCTGCAGTGTTATGCTGTTATTTGCATGCAAGGGGTTTGTAATACCTACAAGGCTGTAATCATAAAAATGAGTCTTTTTCTGAATAATTCATTTAAATGATGAAGATCGATGTGACGGTTTTCGGACGGCTTTGAGTTTTATCATCCAAAGGGTGCTTTACATTACTACTTCTTTTCGCGTTCTACTGTCTGTGATTGATTAAAAAATGTTTATTGCTATAATATAACAGCTCCATCATGCCTCAGCAAAGTGCTCCAGTCTAACAAAGGCCATTACAATAAGAATTCCTCTGGTCAGCATATCTTCCCTTGAGTTAAGTAGTAAATGAGCGGTTGACCTGCAGTACAGCCCAGGAAAAGTGTGCATTTATCATTTGCTTATTTGTGTATGTTCAATGCCGCTTGATAAGTAAAGAAAGTATTCCAGTTGAAGATAAACATTATAGTCTGTCACTAGAGATTTAGAGCTCATATAAGAAGTGATAATCCAATTAAAGCTGTTTGTAAAAGGTGTTTGAGTTCATGAGATTCAGCAGGATCCACACATGCAGCCTCTCAGTGTGAGGTTTGCATGTTCTGGGTTTCCTCTGGCTTCCTCCAAACAGTGCGCTGTAGAGCAATGCGGGTGAATCGGTGACTCTAGATTGCGCGTAGGTGTGAACGTGAGTGTGAACGCATGTTTGTCTCTCTGTGTGTCGGCCCTGCGATGAACTGGGGACTTGTTCGGGATGAACTCACACATTGTCAGCTTGGATAGGCTCCAGCCCCACAGCAACCCAGCAAAGGATACGCTTTTATAGAAAATGGATGGATGGAAGTGCTGAGACTTCTCATCACCTAAATCTAGGCCACCACTGAGGAGGAACAGCATCACCTAAATATTTAATCACTGTGTACAGAAGACACAGGTGCAGAAGTTAAGGTTACAAAGCTATAGACAGAGAGGAAACCTTGTATATTACAGATAATAATAATACCAGCAAAATGATATTAGCCAGTGGTAGACTCAGGCTGCCTCAGGGGTAGGGGGGGGGGAACTAAAAGCTACACCTGCTGCATGTGGTGGGGCACCAGGGCACAAGCTTTTGTTGCATATAGGGACGCATGAAGGGCATATCTTCACATTGTTTACACTGCAAGGGCACCGTGGGAGCTATTTCATCACGTTTGTCCAGCTCATAATGAGTAACCATGACAATGAAAGTGCAAGTCATTGAAGATGTCTAACCGTATGCCCTGCTGGTATTGTGGCCACGCAGGCCCACCCTTATCCCCCAACGTATGGCATGGAGAATGTTGGGTTTTTTGAATTTTCTCCATTATGCAATAACACCAATCTGTCCAGAAAAGATGTGACTCATTTTTGGTGACCTACAGTAACACTTTTCTATCCTATAATACAGCAGTATTGTAGACCTTTGACTTATTTATTATCACAATATTGATCCTATTAATAGTTATCATGTTAATCTGCTGTGGTGCAATTTATGTAAACCACTGTAGTCCCTGAAGTCACTCTCAGACTCCAACATAAGTTCTACCTTATTTATGGAGCCAAGGGCTGCAGTTCAGACAGAAATGAGATCACGCAACCCCAAATACTAGTTTTTCTACTCAAGCTGTGATGCTTTATTGCTACAGGTTCTGTTCAGTTTGCTCTCACATCTGCCATAGGCAGCCAGACTTGAACTGGGAGTCACCTATATTGGATGTTGTATAATTTTAAAATATAGTAATCCCTCACCTCCTGACCGTTCCTAATATTTGCGATATATGTGTGCATCTCTAATTCTGATCGCTGTGTCTTCTGTGTGTCCTGCATCGATGGGAATGCAGTATCTATGCTGTCTGTGTGTGTTGATGCATGTGTTCCTCTGTGATGTACAGTATGAGTCATTTTTTTGTTGTCGAGAGGAATATCTGTTCTCCTCATGTAGACAAACTCAGGCTCAGATGACTGTCAAGGCAATTGTGCTTCCGGTTCAGTAACATTCACCTGTCACAGCACAGGCAATGAGACTAAGAGAGAGAGAGAGGGGTGAGACAGTGGAGTCAAAGGGGTAAGGAGAAGAAGAGGAAAAGGAGAGATCGACAGACGGACATGCAGACGACTGTAACAGTGAACCCTTCTACCGTGTGTGTGTGTGTGTGTGTGTGTGTGTGTGTGTGTGTGTGTGTGTGTGTGTGTGTGTGTGTGTGTGTGCGGGTTCCTCAGCGACTGCTCCCATGGTGACTTTTAGTAACAGTCTTAATTTTACTTAACATGTGAACTTAAACTTCAAACATGAACTCAACACACAAGCTTTTCAGCTTCAGTCTCTCACAGACTGCAGGGGCCAGACTCTGTGTGCGGCAGACTCCAGTCTCACAGAGCCACACCCTCTCCAAGTCCACACCACTGCCATTCACACATGCTCAGTCTAAAATTGTCTGGGTCCATCTATTGTGATATCAGCTGTTCCCATCACCAGGTCACATCAAACCAATAGACTTTGTGGTGGTCTTAATTATCACATATCATCTACTGTGATAAATAATTGTATTTACTTAATTCACTTAGTCTCTCTTGATAGAATTCAGGTTCACAGCTCACACTAAGTTCATAGGTTACCGAAAAGTTGGTTATTTATGGTGTGGAAGCTAATGGCTACCAATTATACCTAAACAATTGGGCTTCACTAGTGAGGGACGGTAAACCTTTCACAATAAACCTGGCGACATTCTGGCGTATGATTTTACTTTGTTAGTGATCGAGGAAAGATTAGACTCTGGTGTCGTCTACTCTGTTCTGATGAAGCCGTGGCTGCTGACTGACGTCTATGGGATTATTTAGGAACATAATTCAGAAATACTTAAAAACATATGTTAACTGTATCTTGAGTTCATAACTACACGTGTATTTTCATAATGAGCATAGCATTGCATTTTATTTGGCAAATCCCGTCAGCATCGGAGCTAATGAAGCAGTGAAACACGCTGCTGTAAGATTTATGGTCTATTTATTATTCATTTTCAAGAGATTGCCCCTTTACCTGCAACTGCATTTATTACATTTAGCTCCATTTTCACTAAATGTAATAACATAGAGTGAGCCTACACTTTTGAAAATTGTACGCTGTCAGCAGTAGCGCTACGCGTAAACACACGCTTGCAACTTCAAATGTGACACCGGCAGTCACATCACCATTAGCAGCTGGTTACTGACTACTGGTTATTGTCTGACTCTTTTTGTGCTCACTTGGAACCAGGTCAAAATCATTTCATGTTGCCAGAGCCAGTACCGACCTCCTTGTTTAGAGCCTGAAGCTAATTCTTCTTTGGGGCCCTCCTATATGTCCTTTGATATTACCGCACAGTCACTCATGACCCCCCGGTTCACCTACAGTACGACCCCACAGTTTACTCCATCTGTTAAAAAAAGTAGATCTATAGGGAACAGAATGAGACATAAACAAACAATTGTTCTTATTTTTAATACTAATTTATTAATATAATAATCTCTACAGAAGTTAATGATAGAGGATACTAACATTTACATAAGTAGGAAATTGTGGAGAGTATGAAATGTAGAATATAGTAAAATATATCAAGGAGCTTTGGCTGCAGTTTTATCGTTCAAAATAGTCAAATAAAACATGCGTATGTGCTTGTCTGTTATCTTTTTTTGAGCTGTAATTCACCAGACATTATTGTTGTTTATCAGACATATTTTTTTACATGTACAAATCCTAGAACACAGTCCTGGAAGTGTTTGGCATTCAAGTAAGACATACGCAGACCACGAGATGCACTGCTCAGCTAGGCTAGGAAGATAGACAAGCGAGATAGAGATGCACTGCCACATCAGCTTAATGTTGTTGTTATTTGCTGACATTACTCTTGGAGAGTAGACAACACATGTTTACCTGATTGCTTATCCTGCAATTCAATCATATGGTCATTTAAAAAAAAATTTTTTTGTGTGACCAGGATAGATCAGCTGCATCCTCCCACTGAGGCTGTAAACACTGACACCTCCTTTGACACGAGGGCGGGACTTGCATATACTTAACAAGGCCCTATGCAACTTGGGTCGTGTGCATATAGGCGTGTCAGGCTCTGAAAGCTGCTGCTGAGAACACCAGGCGAGGTAGACAGGACACGCTGGTTAAAGGAGTTTATTAAGGACCGTTATGAATCACACAGAACCTGGTATGAAGAGGGCACCAAAGAGCTTGTGAAAAGTGCTGGTGCAGAAGAATAAATCATGGCACACCAAAGGATATAAAATATAAGCTGCAGCTGCATGCTGGTGAGTCTCATCCCACTACAAGGACTGGTTCTCATCAAGCACTGCGGGTATCTTTCTATCACTTAAACGTAGGCAGCAGTATAGAATAGCATCGCTTTGTAAGGCAGGAAACTATTTCATGCAAACCGTTGGCTGTGCAGCAAATTAATGCACATTAGCTTACTTGAATCGTCAAGGTCATGCTAATTTACAGGAACTTTGATCCGTGTTTCATAAGGCAGTCTATTTTTCTGCATTGACTCGGCCACAATAGTGCTATACTGTCACCACATACTGTACACATTGACATCTTTACCTTTTAAAAAGAAAACATAGTTACAGGTTAAGAAAGATCCTGATGTGCTTGACATAGAACCATTCTAATAGATCAACCTTTCATCGCCTCACCTTTCTTAGAAACAGCCAATCAAATAAGGGGCATATGGTACACTTATCAAGGGCTAAAAAAAAAAAAAATCTAAAGAGGTCAGCATTGATTTGCAAACCCAGTTTGCAAATGTTTTTTGCTCCAAATGGTGCTTCAGAACATTCTGATTGCACCCTAAGTGCCCTTAGTGATAGTTTTTGAAGTGCTCGGAGCAGTGCGCTGAAGCCCAGTGTGTGGTTCTATCCAGGGCTTTTGTTAGTCACTTGATATGTAATGAGTCCTGTGCCATCATTATTCAATAATTCTCACTGTGCAGCCAAAACACGTACCCTTATCTGTTAAGAGGCTGCAGAGATGCAGTCAGACAGCTCTGGGTGGGTGGATGGTGGAGAGAGAGAGAGAGAGAGAGAGAGAGAGACTCTTGCTCTCTTGTGAAAAATGACTTTCCTCTCTTCCTCGCAACATGAAGCCAGAGAGCATCCTGACTTCAAGAGCTTTAGATCCTGAATATTCACGCTGGTGGCATTTTAGCATGTGTAGGCGGTGAGGGTTTGCAGAGATAGGAGAGAGTGTGTGAAGTATTGATCAGTGTTACTGGTGTCCTTGTTTGCTCTGTGTCTCACAGTGCCTGATAGCTCTCACAGAGAGAGAGAGAGACAGTCAGACTTAGGCACAGAGAGAAGGTTGGCGTTGTAAGGGGTACTCATGGAACGTAATAATGCATATGAGCATAATCAGGATTCATTTAGAGAGATATTTTTAATAACAACAAAAGGAAACTCGGATCCACTGATAATTAAAATTTTAGATGTCAACATTTTGTGCAACAGCTTCTATTATGTTTCGGTCAAACATTGTTAGTTTCTTTTTTGAGTCCTTCTTTGAGATGTGCTTATTTAAAAACATTTTTTTTTTTTTTTACATTTAACCTGCCTTGTCTTGATTCAGTCAGGGACTTGCAATGTTTGTCAGTAAAGTCAAAAGCTACAAAGCAGGCCAGAAATCTTAGTGTAGTCATGGACTCACTTGAATTTTAAGTCACATTAGGACAATTACAAAGTCAGCCTGCTATCACCTGAAGAATATAATGAGTATTAAAGGAATGATGCTTCAGCAGGATTTGGAAAAACATGTTCATTCATTTATTTTCAGTTTACTCGACCACTGCAATGGTGTGTTTACAGGCCGTCTAAAAAAAAATTGATCACACAGTTGCAGCTGATTCAGAACTCCGCTGCTCGAGTCGTCACTAAGACCAGGAAAGTGGATCATATATATTTTACTGGCTCCCTCTCTGTCAAAGAATTGATTTAAAAATACTGCTGTTGTTTTAAATTTCTAATCTGGTGTTCAGTTATTAAACATCCAGACTCCCTGTGGTCATCTGGGGCAGGTCTGCATTCTGTCCCCAGAGTCAAAACTAAACTTGGAGAAACAGCGTTCAGTTTTTTATGCTCTACATATCTGGAACAAACTCCCAGAGAACTGCAGGTCTGCTACAACTCTGTTCCTTTATATCAAGGCTGGAAATCTCTGTTTCATTCAATTCAGTAATTACTTATTAGTTCTTACACCACACGGTAACTTTAACTGTTGTATTCCTTATCTCTTTTGTTTCAAATTCCACTTTTTAAGATTTATATCTAAATGCTTTTTATAATGTCTTCATGTTTTCATATTTTGTATTTTATGCAAAGCACTTTTTTTTTTTTAGCATTGTTGTTGAAATGTGCAAAACAAATAAATGGGTCTTGCCACTCCAAGGAGAGAAAGAGGTTAAAAGAATATGCTGAAATTGTCTGGAATTAATCGCTTTTACAAATTAAAGTTTTTTTTTCCCCTTCTAATTTCACCATCTCTCAGTCTTGCTGGCCCTTCAACTCTCCCCCAGCGGCTCCTTAGTTGCAGTATTTTGCTCTGTCATTGTCAGTGAGGCTCCCATCACTAACTGGGATGTTCTTAGTGTCAGGATCAGCCAGAATTATAGCACCCAAGTGCAGACATGACAGAGACACAAGGGTGCAGTTCAGATATTTAATTTAAAACCAGAATAAACCAGACAAAATTACAAGAGAAACTTCCTAAGAAAAAACACGAGAAATAACAAGGAGAGATCGCTGGAGCGCATGCAGAAGAACTGAGGAATTGGCAACTAAAGAAGGAGAAAACACAGACTAAATGCAGACAGGTAAGGAGAGGAGATAAGGGAACAGGTGGCACAGGGAGGAGGAGACAATCACAGGCAGATGAAAACAATTAGATAATCTCAATGGGGGGGGGGGGGGGGGGGGAACCAAAGACAGGAAGTGCAAAGTAAAAACACAAGGGAAATTAAATTTTCAAAATAAAACAGAAAACAGAAAACAGAACAATGACAATAACCCTACAAAATAAGAAAAACAACCAACTGAAACCAAAAGCATGACACTCAGCCCCAGGGTATTTCACCAGCTACACATTTCCATTATAACATTATGCTACAATACTAGCACATGAGCAGCTAAACCAACGTAGTCACAGATTTACATATAAAAGTCAGTATTTTAAATGATCAGAACTGTCCTCACCAATTTGATCACAGAAATGAATTTTCTCTAACAAAAAAAAAAAATCAAATTGTGTTACCTTTGCCTAGACATGTCCCACTGATAAGTTGTGTGTTTGTCTTATAAAGAAGAGAGGAAAAAGAAATTAGAGGGGTGATCCATGGAGTCGGACCTTTGACAACAATGTAACACTTAAGTGCAGTGCGCAGTCAGCATATAGACACCACACACTGTGTTACAGGTAAGCAGTGCTGTTTTTACATCATGGCTGCTGGACTCGGAAAACCCATTTCTACTGCTTCTGTTCACTGTGGATTTTTGAATGGAGTTTAGGATGATTCATTGATGAAAATCAATCATCGATCGATTCAATGGCTTACAGGGTCAAGAACCCTCTGAGTAGGGAAGCATTGCTGTCTGCAACAGCATTACTGTGAAGGGAAGGAAAAACATTCTACATATATAAGCGTGGGGGGAAATTACGCTGTTGCCAAACCATTTCATTTTGAGGTTCAGACACTGTAATGAAAACACTCAAAATAATGAAACGTGAGACCTTTGCCCATGACGGCCTCTTTTCAGATGAATCTTTCAGTAATAATGCTATCAATCACTAGCAATCGCTAACTGGCTGTGTTAAAAATGAATAAAACTTGATAGAATCGCTTTAGCGGAAAGAGAAACAGGAAATAGATCGCTCCAACCTATTCACATTCTGTGTGTTTGTTATTGCAGCCCTATTTGTGCAGCACATCAGTGTTTTTTGCCAGGTCATTGAACTCTGTGCGCATATTTTCCATGTGTATATTTTTACACTTGCGGGAGAAGTTGCTGCTTTGCTGCCTTCTGTGTGTTCGTGGAAACATGGCTGCCTTCTGTTGCCCTGCCTGCCAGGCCCTGGAGACAACTCCCAGTACATTTCTGTCTCAGTGACGTGTGTGAATGTTTATGTGTTGCATTAGTGTCTGTCTGTGTCTATTTGCCCTCAGTGCAGCCGTCGGTTCAAATGTGTAATGAATACACAAAAAAAATACTTGTGTTTGAAATGTCTTTTGAGTGACTATACATTTTTATTCTCTGATGTGCAGAGTTGGGATGCGTGGCTGTTTTCAGACACAAATATGTGCGATTCACATACTGCAATGTGCAATGACGAGAGATTTCTCAAATGAGATGCAGAAATCTGACAGCTGTGATTTCTAGTCACCAACTGCCTCACCACACACTCTGTCCCCTGGAGACATGGCTGAACCTCACAGGAACCTGTTTGTGTCTGTTTACCTCTCTCCATCTGGGTCTCACACAGCCCCCACTTACTAGTTAACAAAAAAAAGTACTCACTCTCGCTCTTTCTCCCCCTTCCCTCCTCTTCTTTCCCACTGTCTGTGTTTTCTATAGATGGAGGAAGTAATAGCACGCATGCAGGATGAAAAAAATGGCATTCCCATCCGAACAGTGAAAAGTTTTCTTACCAAGATTCCCAGTGTTTTTTCAGGTAAGGCTTTAATCTCCTCTCCCCTCGTTTCCTCTCCTCTCGCTTTCTCTCGTTCCCCTTTGTTTCCTCCCCCCCTCCTCTCTTCTCCTCTCCTCGGAGGATTTCGAGAGTTATCCATTTTACATTTCACACAAACAGTGCCAAAATGTCAGAAGGATCATTTTGGATAGTTGAGTTTTTGCAGCCTCATAGATAAGACTGTTGGACTTTTCAATTTTACTGTACAGAAAGATGAAAATAAAGATGAAAATAAAAATAAACAATGTACTAAGTCAGAGGTATTCAAATAAAATTGCATCAGTCAACCCTCCTCCATGTGCTCAGGTCCAAAAAATGAAATCACAGATCTACAGCAAATGGTGGCAGGGTCACAATGTCACATTCGCTCGCAGATCCACCAGTAGAGATTCAGTATCTGCCCACTTATAGATCTGTCTATCCTCCTGTGAAAATGTGGTGACACGTCTGACCAGAAAGTTATTCTGAATGAAATGAAGTTTCCAGTCAGATTCAGTATGAACTCACCATGAGAGGAAACATCTCCCTCACCCTGAACTCGTTTCATTTGTTGCAAATGTGTTCAGTCCTGTTGGAGATCCACTTTAAAAAACATCCATCTTCCTCTGCAAAGACTGGACATCTGCTACCAAATGACACACAGATATGTTTTTGCCTTGTGATTTCAAGTTGAGGTCATTTAGGTGTGATGTCATGCCAACCAGGAAGTCCATAATATCCATTTCCCTCTCATCTTCCAAAAACTGAGCAAACTGACTGACCTTATAATTCTTCTGTAGTGCTGCTCTATTGGGCATTACCACTAATACCATTTGAATCATAGACTGCTGCAGATATGCAAGGTACACTTTTGAACAGCAGTTGTAGCAGCATAGCCGCATTAGGACCTATTAGGACCCAGATGGCTCTACTGAGCTGGCCGCATCGTGCCTGTTAAAAATCTCCGTTGATGACAAAAGCTAGAAATAGCCTGTCTATCTTTTCTCCCGTTGTGTCGGTCCGGATGGAGGCTTCTGGCGGTCCCGATTTGGCCCCCCGGTCGGTCAATTAGTGACCTGGTATGAAGTGCTTTAATACAATATTAAATTTACAGTAATACAGTATCAAATTAAAAACCTGTCTCAGCTATTATTATGGAGGATTCATTAACATGTAGTAATGACATAATAATCCAAAGTCTTACTGTTACTCCTTTGCTGTAAGTGCTTGTTCCTGCAAACATGTGCTTTTCCATCCAGACACCTGACTTGTCACAACAAGTGATACATCCAGGCTCTTTCGACATGGGTGGCTAAGATGAGACACATTCCAAAAAGGTTGTCAGGGAGCACCAACAAACACCAGACACAGATATTAGCTTTAATGATGTTAGTTAAACAATGACAAATGGTTTGGGCATATGAAAGGCAGCTGACAGACACCTCTTGCTTTTTCTTTTTTGATGCCAAGCGTACTGCAGTGTTTGTTTGTGTGTGCCTTCATTTAAAAACTGTGTAAAAACTTTATTGATTATTGATTTAGCTGATGGATTGTATTTGTAACTTTGTTACCTAACAACAGTGCTACACTTACGCTTCTTCTGCATGTCTATAAACAATATCATGAATAACAATTATATTTTTTGTCAAAATACATGTACTGTCCATCAAGATATGGATTTTTATATATTTTTATTTATATTTGAGTTTATGTGCAAAAGACTTTCTGAATTCTCCTCAAGGATCAGTCTTTAGCCCCATGCAGACAGCACTTTCATTGTGGGGCTGATGCAGCTTTATTCTGCCCCAACCTTCTGTTTGAACACAACGATGGCGTGATGGGTTTCATTCAGTTTGTTCCACCTCTGTGACGCCTGCGGAGGTAATAACAGTGCCGAAACAGGTGTCTGTATGAACGGAGTGCACCAGTGTGGCGGAAGGGGTGTGCCATTGTAGTGACGTGTTCAGGTGTGCAACCGACACCAGGGGGTTTAAATATGCTGTAGCAACAGGTAGTCCATTATTTGAATAACAAGAACAGAAAATGAGCGCCAAACTGGGAAGATAGTGACTTTTATGCTCGCTGTTGCGTTGTATACGTCACACCTCTTAAGGTTACGGAACGCCGGTATGTGATGTGAACGCACACACTGCGGTGGCATTGTGACGTCTTGGGTTGGTCCAGTTTCAACAAACCTAAGGGGTCACAGAGAGGGGAATTTGTTTCTGCGCTGTTGCACAATACCTGTCTGACAAAGGCTATTTATGAGCAAAGGTGAGGAGAGGTTCAGAGAACTCTCTGCACTTAAGGAGCAAGGTTGAAAATCAACATTGAATTCCAATGACCTTTGATCCCTTAGGTGGCACTGCATTTAAAACCGACGTGATTCTATGAAGCATATTAGTACATGGGCTCGGGAACACTTTGGAAAACCATTGTCAGTAAACACAGTTCATTGCTCAGGAATGCAAGTTAAGTCTCTATCATGCGAAGCACAAGCAATAAATCAACGACATCCATAAAAGGACACTGAATTCTCTGGGCCTGAGTTCATCTGAGATGGACTGACGAAAAGTGGAGAAGTGTCTTTTCGTCTGATGAGTAAACATTTCATATTTGGAACCATGGTGTCCTCCAGGCTAAAGAGGAAAAGGACCATCCAGATTGTTAAGAGCACAAAGTTAAAAAGCCAGCATTTGTGACAGGGTGTGTTTGTGCCCATGGCATAGGTAACTTCCATGTCAGTGAAGGCAGCATCAATGCTGAAAGGTACATACAGGTTTAGGAACAACATATGTTGTAACCCAGCCAAAGTCTTTTTCTAGCCTATTCCTGCAAGACAAGCCAAGTCACATTCTATCAGCTTACAACAGCGTGGCTTTGGAGTAAAAAGAGTCCAGGTACTAGACTGGTCTGTCTGCAGTTCAGACCTGTCCCCCATGGAAAATATGTGACGCATTATGTAGCAATGCAATGCAATGAACAATGGAGACCTCAGACTGTTGAGTAACTCAAGTTCTATATCAAGAATGGGACAGAGGCCAATTTCAAAACTTCAACAGCTACTGTTGTGCAGTGTTGTTAAAAGAAAATGTGATGCAACACAATGTAATGAATGAACCTGTCCCAATTATTTGAAAGCATGTTGCAGGCATCAAATCCAGTATAAGCGAATATTTATGAAAAACAATAACATTTGTCAGTTTGAACATTAAATATCTCGTCTTTGTATTATTTTCAATTGCATTTAGGGAAAAAAATTATTTGCAAATTTTTTGCATTTGCTCCAACTTTTTTGGTTGCGTTTTTTTACAACCTCTTAATATCATGTGTCATACTTTTTTCAAACATTATTTCTCAATAATATGATCTAGTATTATTTCTCAGATCTGCATGTTGTCCTTTGTGCAATCATTTTAATATTTTCTACAACAAGTATCCAGTTTGCCATTATTAGGATCATTATTGATATTTATTATTCTATATTACCGTATAATAACGTTTATTATACTGTTTATATCATTGCCACCTTCTGATGTGCACACACGCTTGCTCTTGCAAAAACACCCACGCACAATGCACAGGCCAATATATGGCCATGGTATTAATCAATTCGGAGATCAGTCTTGTTAGAGGATTACCTTACACATCTCATTTAAGCTCCCTCTTAGAAAGTGGGTCAACTTTGATAGTGTGAAAATGGGCTTGTATTAATGATGTTAATCATGGAAAATCTCATCCGTGGGGGTGCAGAAAAGTAAGAGGGTGCAGTGAAAGAGAAATGGAGAGACAAATGTATAGATATCTCAATGGGAAGAGAGGCACAGCGACTGACTTTCCCTTTGAATTCCCTCGTGTCTTCATTTTGCACCTTTTTCCTGCCTTCTGTGGCTCTCGTCCACTCAACACACATTCACCTGTCGGCATGACAGGCAGTAATAATAGCCTGGAAATATATATTTACTCAAAGTGCCAAAGTCACATGTTGTGTTGGGGTGTCCAGATTCCCAGGGGGAAGTGCATGCTGATTTGTTTTTCTGAGATGTGAAAATAATTCAGTTGGGCTCTCAGACGGAGAAGATGAATTGCAAAATGGCATCCATCATAGAAAAGATGACGTACTAGTCATCTGTAGACCTTTACTCACAAAAGGGTTTGATGACTTTACCTTCTGTTTTTAGAAATGGTACATATATAGTGTTCTGCCTTGTCTGTTTAGTTTTACATTATACACTTCCTCTCCTGTCTGAGACCTGAACACTTTTACGTCTTTGTTTCTGTTTGTGAAAGTGGGAAATATTCAGTGTGTGCATTGAAACACTGAATTAGATTGTGTTTTTACTATACACAGTGAATGTTTCATTATGCCACTGTACCTCTCTGGTCATTTATATTAATGGGCTGCAGCTTAGAGAGGGTGTCAGTAAAGAAAATTTGGTAATGGAGAGTCTATTTGCCACCCACACAGTGCAAGACAACAGGCTTTGGTTACTGTACTGTGATGATGGCAGGGGGGGGTAGCGTTAAGAGTGTCATTGTTTTTCCCTTTCATTTGCATCTATATGCAAACGGTGCTTTAGCACACTATGAATATATATTAGGTATGTCAGTGACTCATACATCTGCTCTCTCTCATTTCAGGTTCTGACATTGTACAGTGGATGATCAAGAATCTGGACATTGAAGATCAAGGTATGGAGATGATTGATTTTGATATAGGACTGACATTTTCAAATTGTGTCGGAATAGATTTGCCGAAAAGATGCTGGGATGCTGATATTCTAAAAAAAATGGGAAGTTTGCTATTGTAGTTTCATCTAGACCCTTTAAAGCCCCAGTGTGTGGGATGTATGGGAATTTAGAGGCAAAAATGGAATATAATGTTCTATTTTATGTTTTCTTCAGTGTATAACCCCCTGAAACAAACAACCATTGTGTTAGACTTTGACTTTGACTTTGACCCCTGATGATGAGAATATTCTGAGGTGTAGTCTCTTCTCCATCAAAGATGATCCAAAGTATAAATTGGAGGATATCATCGTTCGTGCCGTTAATTGCAGGCTTGCTGATGTTACTCAGAGCAAGATGAGGGGAGAGGTGCTGATCAGATATTGGACAACATTTAAACCCCTGCAGTTGTTTTTGTAGCCGTGTCCAGTTGTTGGTTGGTTGGTTTTTCAGCAGGATTTCCATGAAACATTATGCCAGAATAGACCCCATAAAATTTGGCGGCAGATCCAAATAAAGGGAAAGCTCTTGAATTTTCTTTCCACTTTCTTTAAGCGAGCTGTTTTTCAACAGGGCTCTGAGTTTGATTTTGCATAAGGCCTCACTGAATTGAAGGGTATTGTTGGGCCTTGTTAGGGGTCTTTGCTCTACTCAGTGTCATCCCAGTTAATGGAGATGTTTTCATTATTCTGCTCTAAGAAAGAGGAACATCTTTGTGTCTTTGTGGAACCTATGTGCACAATTAACTTACTGTAAATATAAGTCGACAGTTTTGAATTCTTCTGTGATCTATCTTTTCATGTCCTTGAGCCACACCAGACACTGCTGTTCTCGCTCACATTATTATACTTTAGTCTGTCTCATTATTCTTATTTTATTCCAGTGAAATAAAGTGGAACCAGACTGTCTGAAGGCAGTGGGCAGATCATTCACTGAACCCCTCATTACACATAAAATGACTCAAAAGTATCAATTTTGATTAATATGAAAGTTTAAACCGTTTGCTCACTTGAATTACTGTAAAAATGGAAAGTTAGTTAGTTGTATATGTATATGTTGTTTATCTTATGTGTGTTTACTTGGATATTGGAATGTTTATTTGTGTGAGTGTGTTTTACAGTGTTGGTCTAATTAACTCTTTGTGCAGCCACTTACGATATTAAGCTGCGATCAACTCACAAATCCTTGGTTGTTGTCTTTTTCTATGTTTGTCAGTCGTGCAACTTGATATCATTAAGGTTTCGTTTATTTGTTTATGCATGTGAAGGATTTTGGGACCTATAGAAAGCAGTTAGATCCTGGTAAAACATCTGCAATGTTGGAATTTAGTTGAATTTTCCTGGGTGGAAACATTGTTCCTGTGCTTTTCTGTCTCTATTCTTTGTTTTCGTTTTTTCATTAAGTGAAGAAACTTCTGAAACAGTTGCAGATAAGACATACTTTTTCCTCATGACTCAGGCAGCACTGTGATTAATAATGTATTTGTATCATGGCATCTCTAATACAAAAAGATAACCAATCACCAACAAAGATTCAGTCAAATCACTTAATGTGCTAAACCAGGCCTAAAATTATTATTTCTGAAGTCTGGCATTTCCACACACGTCATTCCCAAAAAGCACATTTACATTAACAATCTTACATTTTGTGTCACCTGCAATATTTAAAATGCTCCTCCATAACAGTACTCTTGGTTAAAATGATCAAACACTGCAATTTTATAATAGCTATGTGCTTGTTTATGATGTTTTTTCGTTCTTATCTGTGCACTATTTTTCCACAAATAGGCACAAAACACGTTGCCAGTCGCCCTGCAGCAGTGAACAGAGTGCGATTTCAGCACGGAACAATTTCTCCCGGGGCTGGAAGATACAGCAAGATGAAATGCAATTAATTTGACTCACAGTATGATAGCAGCATGGTTATTAAGTAAAGGCAGATGAGCTCATATCAAACTTGACTAAGCATTTAATCAGTATTTTTCACTAAATGAATGCCACAAATGTTATACTGAAAAACTTCAGATGAACTCATTAGCATCTTCTTTTTTTTGTGTGCAATTTCTGTACTCCCCAATCCTATTTTGAATATTGCATTTGATTAGCCAACTCCAATGTTGGCTCCACAGTTCTTCTCAAAAGTTTCAGATCTGTTTTAGCATGATTCAGCACGAAGTTTTCATTTTTAACTCTTTCAAACTGTCATTGCATTTCAGAATGTTTCAGAATGAATGCCATTCATGGCTTTTCTAAAGCCTGTTGGTTTTTTCTGACAGGGGTGCTATTATTCCTTAGCATGCACCACACTGCAGTCTGCAGTAAAGATAATTTCATCAGTTAGTTACCACATGCAGCCCAGCTCTCTCCTCTCAGCTCCGAGGGTGATGGTGAGTCAGTGTTGATGAAATGAAATTTTAAGAGTTGGGTTGGCATATTTTGAAATTGAAGCTGATCAGCTGATGTGGCTGCGAGTGACAACTGAGCTCGACTTCCATGGCCTGCCTGAAACTAACGCTCTGCTCCATTTAACATGTCTAAATACAACAACATGAATAAAACTCACCACAACACAACACGAGCCAGTCAGTTAAGCTGTGTGTGAGTGTATGTTATTAAGAGGGTGAGTTTCTTTTAGAAGACTAGCTAAGGAATATCAAATAAGTCTCTGAGGGAGGACACAAGGCTCACCAGAACATCATGAGTGGGTGCATGCTGTTCGATACAACGGTGATTTCTTCTCTAACCTTCTTTGAACCTTCCCCCTCATGAGACTCGGCAATCGCTTCTGTAGTGGAGCTCTTCAGATGATCTTTTTCTTTCTCATGAGATCACCCCTCTGCACACTGATACTGGCACCAATGTGTGCAAGCTTGTCACTTTCTTGAAAAGAAAAGGTTTATAAAGTGCTATCGATGTTCCCTCATCTGCCTCCTATTTAGTTCAGTTACAAATGGTATTTGTATGAATTCATTCATCTCGGCCTAAACTGATTGAAACCAGTTATGAACAAGTCCTCAAATGCTAAATAATCATATTTAATAATAATAATTTAAAAATGTAATTTAATATTAATAATTAATAATATAATATAATAATTAAATAACAGTACCAATACAACTATCTAGAAATATTAAATTACAAGTAAATGTCCTGTATTCAGAAGTATACCTAAGAGAAGTATAAAAATATTAGCAGCAAAATGTACTTAAAGTGTCAAAGTGAAAGTACTCATCCTACCTGTGACTGACATAACATTACATTACATACATACAATTATTGATTGATTTATTGATGTTTGCAGTAAGTAACATTTTACTGTTGTAGCAGGGGTTGGGTTTCATCTTAAAGGCCACAAATTAAATCTGAAGGACTCTTCCATGATTAATGTATTAGAAAAAAACAAAAAAAACAACAACAAACGCCTGACCCATACATTTCCTTTTGTTTGATTGGGCCTCAAATGAGAACTGTTAAGATCTCACAGGTATCTGATTCATGGCAAGGACTACATGCTGTTTTATTTTTTTTACAAGGAGTCAAAACCCTGCAAGATTAAACCGTTGGTTTAATAACTACCGTGTTGTATTTTCTCGTTTTATTTTAATCTGAATCGGCAAGGCAACGAGAAACAAAAAACACATAACTTTGTGTGAAATGCAGTGGAGTGGAAGTAGAAAGTAACATCAATTGGAAATACAGTACCCCAAACAGAATATAGTGCTACTTGAATAAATGCACTTTGTCTCCATCACCTCAAAATCTCCAAGCAAAAACACATATACTGTTTAATGCAACCAATAATCAAATGATGGTATTGTATTACAAGACAGAGCCTCTTCCCTTGTCTTTAGGTGAAGCTCAGCTGGAGGAGTACTTCCACAGTTCACTTGGCAGGGCTCCACTCTGCTGAGTTTTTGGCACAGAGCTGGTAATGTGATAAAATAAAAGGGTGTTTTCCCCCTGGACTTCAAGGTTGGCCTTACTTGACAATTTGACTCATTCCAGTCCATGTCTTAGTCAGCTACAAAGCTTATAGAAAAGCATTGTGCAGGTTTAATGAAAGAAGCCAGAAGCTCCCCTGCTGCCATGGAATTGATCTTTATACTCTTACTGGAAAAGCAACAGCAAAACAACCTTGGATCATTTTTTTTAAACCCTTACAAAATCCTCCATCACATTAGCCTGATTTTGCATGTTCAAATGTATTCTTTTGAGACCATCATTCTGAATACTTTATATACAAATGGATGGTTTACATATTCGTAGTGGATACTAAATTAGCACTTACTGCTCGGCTTTATCAAATGTTATCCATCTGCCTTTTAATTTGCGCTGGATCATATTCTAAATAAGAAATAAGCAAAACAAACAAACAAACAAATAGAAAACAAATATGCCATTCAAGATCCTTTCTTAAACAGCATCAGAAAAATGTTCACTTCCACCTCAACAAAAGCAGTGAGACGGAGCAAAGCATCCCATAAACAGACACTCAACCCTGTTTGAACAATATTTGACAGCGAGCTCTAAATGCACTGTGCTGGATGCCATTGTTTAGACTTTGCTGACTTTAAATTCATCCAAAATTCATCTCATCCTAAAAAAGAACACAGAAAATTACATTTTTGAATGTATAATAAATGAAAATGTGGATGAGTGGATTTTTACTCGTAAATGGCCATCCTCTTGAACTCCTCTGTATTTTGTGGATAGATGCAGATGCAGAATGCAAGCCTAGCCTGTCCCTGTGGCTCTCGTACAGTGAATTATATAGATTCATGTGGGACAATATTGCTGAATAAGAAATAGCGGCTAACGATTAATTGTTTTATTTATCAGTGAACAGTTTAAATAACTTATGAGTCATCATTTATTAATAAATAGAGCCCAGTCACACACATGGGCACACACACACACACACACACACACACACACACACACACACACACACACGCACACATGCACACACCTCCATACTCACAAGCATCCTGACCTCTCAAAGCTGTGAGAGTCTCTTCAGTGGTAAAGGAAAGGATCAATATTTATCTCAGACACACATTAACCCTGTGCATGTGGATATGACTGTGTGTGTCAGATAGTAAGAGAGCAATCTGTGCATATTTAATGCATGTGCACACTCTCCAGTTATAGCATTCATAGCTCAGCCTATTTACACCATTTCATGGGCTGCACACTTTTATTAGTGAGTTTAATAGTATTTTAGGATCACAATTGGAATAACTGGGATTTAAGCAAAATGTTCACTCAGTCACCCAATGGGAGAAACAGACGCTGCTGTATGAAGCAACATATAAATTGCTTGCAATGACAGAAAAGTGTCAGAATTAACAGAGAATTGTCTGCATTGCACTAAACATGAATAATAGATGTCGACGCTATGAAGGGGTCACAGGTAGGGAGCAGCAGGAGGTAAGTGGTGACTGAGGAGACACACAGTGGATGATGATTACATGTTTTCATTGTCTGATGGCTCTAAATCAGGGACAACCAAGTGGAGCGCCAGAGGGAAGCAGGTTTTCTGTCCAACCAAGCACAACAACAGCTGATTTGATTGATGACTTCCGCCTCTGTAGGAAGACCAATCAGTTAGGTCTCCTGCTGTGCTGTTTGGCTGCAACAGAGATCTGCTTATCCCTTAAAGACGTGTCAGAGATTATCGGAGCAGCGGCTCTTAATTTGTGTCATGGTGTTCATTCTGGTCATTATGTCAAGGGTGACTAACTAGGGGATGAAAGGTGAATGAAGTTAATTAACTGGTGGGACCATAACAAATAAATAAAAAAAGGCATGCTGCTCAGGACCTGTGATGAGGATAATCAGGAAGTCTTCTTTTAATGAAGAAGTGAGATTCCACAGCAGACCCATCTTTTATTGCTCTAAATGAAATAAAGGGCGTTTTTAAAGAGGATAAATCAAACATTTGTGTTTAATTAAATTAAATTGAATTATATTACATTATATCATTATATTAATAACATTACTAACATTATTGGTTAGTGTAGCTGAGCACAAAGAGTGGAAACAGGATAAAGCTTGGACACAAAAGGTAACAAACTACAACTTAAGGGCAGCCAAGAAATATTCAAAAGCATTCCCTTGTGCAAAACATCACATTTTTGTTTCTTTCACTCCAGTTTATATTTGGATGTGAAAAAAGAGATGTAATGTGTAAATGTGTGCTTTAGAGGTTCAGGTACCATTTCACAGTCCCTGGGTAGCTTTTTCCCATTTTCAGGTGTTTGTGAGTTAACTTGCTGCTGGCTGTTATCTTAGATTTTTTTCTCATGTTTTTTTTTTTTTTTTTACCTCCACCTCTTCCTCCCTTATGTAAGCACTGGTGTTTGCTTGTTTGTCTGTCTGTCTGTTTGTTTGTTTGTCCTGAAGACAACTCAAAAGTTTAACGGAGTTTAATGAAATTTTCTTAAGGGGTGCATGGGCCAAGGAAGTGTTGATTCAATTTTTGAGGCAGATAAAGGTATGGATGCAGATTCTTGATCACTTTTTCATTTGCTTCAATTTTGTGAGATGGACCCTGTTAACATTTTACCGATATCATGAAAAAAATAGGCCATTCAAAACAAAAAATACCTATTCATGGACAAGTCTTGATGTTCCACCAGTATTCAAATGTGGGTCCAGTTACAGTTCATAACGCAGATGTGGAAGATTAATATATTGATTTGAAGGGCAGCAATATGTTTCAGGTGTTAGTGACAATGCTGTTTGTGCAGGTATGTGCTCTCTGAGTGCTTTCCAGATTTCTTAGTGCTAAACTAAACTAACCTGGGTGTAGCATTTTATCCAAATATAAGTGAGAATGTCATCAATGTTATCATCATCTGCCAGAAAGCAATTATGTTTTGTTTTTTTATTCCTTTAAATTTTAAAATTCAGAGTTTATCAGAAAATTGACATATTTCCTGTGAAGCCTGACATTTTACATTTTGTTTACATTTTTTATTTCATTAAAAAAAATTTTTTAAAGAGAGTAAAGCAACATATTAAATACTAATTCAGTGTTTGCAAATATGTATTTCTTTTATTTTCTATTGAACATTTACATAAACCAGATACATTAACCTTGTGTCTGAACTCCAAAATACAGATCTATACTTTTAACAGTAACAAATTAAACGTGTGAAAGACTTGTGAAACTTGCTCCCTGTTCAGGAACAAAACCTTCCTGCCTGCATCCATTTCACTGAACACACAAACAAAACATTCTGACAGATGTGAGAAGTTGTAAATTGAATTTTTTTTGTCTGTGTTTTCTTACAGTGGAGGCTCTTCATCTAGGAACTCTGATGGCAGCACACGGTTACTTCTTCCCCATCTCAGACCACGTCCTCACTCTCAAAGATGATGGCACTTTCTATAGGTTTCAGGTGATATTAATAATGCTCTGATTCCAGTTTGTCTTGTGATACATCTATTAGTCTCTAGATGTCTAAGGCAATATTTTGAAAAAACCTTAAACAAGGAAATGTCGTCATAGTGCTGGGATAAAGGACGCTCAGTTGAATGAGTCTGGTAAAAGGTAGCATTAGAAACTTTTTTTGTAGGCTGTTTTCTTTCATCATCACTTTTATTAGAATATTGTGTCAAGCAAGGTTTATCTCACATTATTCTGTTTGAACAAATGTCTTCGCCTATGACTGAACAAAGAGAAGAAATACATTTATTAGGTTTGACATATACTTCCTTGTCATCTCTATATAAAACATTTTTATGTTGCTCATTCCATGATGTTGAAGATTAAATACAAAAAACCCCAAAAGAAAACACATCAACTTTTAATGTCAACACAAGACTTGACAATTGTGATTTTTCTGTAAGCTCACCCAAAAGTGTTGCATATAACTAAGGAAAATGCATCAATGCCAACGGTTGTTTCTGTCAGTAGCAGGCTTCACTTTGCTCTCTTGGTGTTAAGCCATTCCATACTGAGCTGCTTGAGGAGGATCAAGGTTTACGTTGGTGTCGCTGAAAGGAGCTTATATTCTTTACATGTTGTGCCGAGACGTTCATATGTGACTGTGTGCTCACCTTGCATGATAATGCATGCTTTGGTTGAAAACATCATGCGCTTAGTTGTATACTGTCAGCGATATCAGGTTTCTTATCGTTTTGTTTCTTCTTTTGTTTTCTTTGTCCCTTCAGACTCCATACTTTTGGCCATCAAACTGCTGGGAACCAGAAAACACAGACTATGGTGAGAGATCTTATGTGGTCTAGCTCCTACTTTGTGCATTGTGCAGAATGTACTTCAGAGGGAAATGATACAGAATGTTTGTGTAGCGCATAGAATATGTGTTTGTCCAGTCGATGTGTCATTACTGCTTATGTAAAAGTTCAGAAAGATGAAAAGACTGCATCTGGATTGTAGATAGAAACATAAAATGCCCATAGGTAGAACCACTTCTATAGTGCAATGGGCATGCAGTAACACCGTGTGATTCTTATCATATTTATATATATATATATATTCCAAATCATTTTTGAAGACTGATTACAGTGAATGAAACCAGGGATGTGCTTGTGTGCATTTTTTATTATGGAATGGAGATGCGTTTAAAAAAACATTTTAATAGTTGCAGTCTTGCAGGTCTTTCAGACAATCTAAACTTTTTACATAACCTTTTTTTCCCTGTGCACCAGCTCCTCAAAGTGCTGTAATCACTATATTTATCCATTCCCACAGACATTTATTCCCCATTGGCGGAAATGTTTTCTATCCAAAGCACTCCACGATGGAACAGGAGCAATTTGGGCTTCAAAACAAATCCTATCTTGCCCATGGACATACAGCCAGAGTCAGGGGATTGAACTATCAACCTTCCCATTAGTGCTTGACCCATTCTACCTCCTGAGCCACAGGCCCATTTACCAGTTGTCTAAACTGTAGGAGAGTAAAAAGGGATAATGCTCGTTGTGGGGATAATCCTAAAAGTGTTCAGGGAAGTTAGAGTGTCTCTGAATCACATGAATGATGATCCCGTAATGAAAACAGTCTAATGGCATAATGAAGCCTCCACATAATGGTCAGTTAACTAAGGGATGAAGGGATGATGGTAGCACAGGAAGACATCAAAAGTCACACAAAGGCACACACAGGCAGACTCACACAACCACACACTGTAACAGATGCTCAGACGCCGTACGCAGTCGATGACCTTTGTGATTTGCAGGCCAGTTTAAATGTGCAGTTGAGAAGATTAAATGAGAAAACAAAGGGCCACTTAAGGCTGTTAAAACCAAGCTGAGATCCCTTTGTTCCTCGATCACTAATCTCTCTCTCTTTCCCTTTCTTTCCCTCAGCTGTTTACCTCTGCAAAAGAACAATGCAAAATAAAGCTCGTCTGGAGCTTGCAGACTATGAGGCGGTAAGTGAGAGAGATCTTTTAGTGTCAGCGCTCCCCTCTTCACATATCTGTTCTCGGGTATTATCTCTAGCCTTTCTGTTCACACTGAACGCGAGAACATTTGTTTTTTTCTGCACTGCATTATTTGTAACTTTCCTTTCACCAAAGCTGTTAAATGAACCCAAGCTGATGGTAAAAAAAAAGTTGAAAACACTCCAAAAACAATTTATTTAATATTTTGCCTCCTCAACTATGCTTGTGTGGAATTCGATGCCAGCCGTATGTTTCAAACAAGTTGGAACAATGGCAACAAAAGACTGGGAATCCTTCCACAGGTAAACACACTGCAAAAAACAATGGCTAATATACAAGAAATAAACACTGCGTTTGAGGAGAAAATGGCTTAAAATGACTGAAATGATCTGGCCATGCTGCAAGATAATTTAACTTGTCACGAAATCTCAAAATAAGTTGTTTGTCTAGAAATAAGTCAGAAGATAAATTAAAAAAACTAGTAAATAACTTTCAAAACAAGATAATTATCTTGTGTTTCCAGATCTAAGATTTTAAATCTATTGGCAAGTACAGAACAATTTGCAGCTTAGGTTGTTTCAGATCAGCTGATATTATCATGTTTGAATATGAAAAGGTCATTTGTTCAAAAGCATGGATGGAATGAGGCCACCACAAAAAAAACACTACCTGATACAGTATTACTACATGGGTTCTGGAACACATTGAAAAACTGTTGTCTCTAAACATAATATGTGTGCAAATAATTGCATTCTAATGTTATCTAAGTTTTACAGTGTCCTTACTGTTTTGTAACTGGGGTTGTACTCTGGCTTGTATTCCTTTCTATGTGAGAGGGGATCATTAAAGATGGCATCCAGCTGTCTGTTGTACACATCACAATCAGCACAGATCTCCTTTTCTCTCCCCTTTGCTCCTTTTTGTTTGTTCTTCGCTGTAATTGCAGGAGAGCTTAGCAAGGCTACAGAGAGCTTTTGCAAGGAAATGGGAGTTCATTTTTATGCAAGCAGAAGCACAAGCTAAGTAAGTTTTTCTTTAAGAACCACACACGCATTGTTAGTGAGTGCTATCATTGTGATATGATCAGTCTGAGTTCCCTGTACACTTCAAAGATGAGCTGCACATTAAACGTGCGATGAGTCATCAGGTCATATGTGTGTTGGAGTAAGCTATGTGATCTGTAAAGACGTTTTTTTTTCTTTCTTTCTCTCAGAGTGGACAAGAAAAGAGACAAAATAGAGAGGAAAATTCTCGACAGTCAAGAAAGAGCATTCTGGGATGTGCACAGACCAGTGGTGAGTGAGATCAATGATGCCCTCCTCGTTGTCACCTTCGCTTTTTATTGATATCATTGCTGGCATGATCTTCATTATCATCATCATCATCATAATAATAAACTTTATTTGTATAGCACCTTTCATAAGTGAAATGTAGCTCAAAGTGCTTCACAGCAACGGGTTTACATGCACAAAGTGCTAACAATGACAAAAAGGACTGAATTAAAATAAATGTAAACTTGAAAATAATGGAGTAGAAATGTGCAAAAACAGGGATGATAAATAAGAAGAAGCCAAAATGAGAATTAAAAACAAAAAAACAGTGTATACAGAGTAATCGTCACAATTAATTAAATAGAATGCATAAAATACATAAAACCAAGCAAAGACAACATATAGTGCAGATATCAAGATATCTGGGTTCAAATCCACCTGGACCTGGGACTTGTCTGTGTGGAGTTTGCATGTTCTCCCCGTGTCTGTGTGGGTTCTCTCCGGGTTCTCCGGCTTCCTCCCACCACCAAAAAAAAAAAAAAAAAAGCAATATAGATGAATTGGTGACTCTAAATTGACCATAGGCATGAATGTGAGTCTGAGTCTTTCATAGTCTTTCTATGTGGCCCTGTGATGAACTGGCGACTTGTCCAGGTTGTACCCCACCTCCCGCCCAAAGTCAGCTGGGGTAGGCTCCAACCCCCCCGCAACCCTACGCAGGATAAGCGGTGACAGAAAATGAATGAATTTTACGCTGACCACACTTTGCTCCACTGCTACTTTCTACTGAAATACACTAGATAAGGTAAATAAATCATTTCACAGAAAGAAGGGATGCATCAAGCTTTGTGATGAAGAAATAACATTTTGAAAATGTTGCAGTTGCAATATAGAGTATGTCATTTATAAATAATCTATGCTTTCCTGATTCCTCTGAAACACAAATGGTGTAAAGAGGTGAACACAGTGTAAATGTGTATTCCTCTGCCACACACATAAAATGCCACATCGATAACTGTCACAACACATCAGCTTCACGGCTGCTTTTTATCTTGGTCATCCACTCTTGCTCAGCATTACAGCAGCATCTGGTTTGCACAAGGCGCTACAGGCTCTCTCCTGCTGTATCTCTCTGAAAGCCGCCGCTCCATGCTTATTGGAAAGTATGTTCAATTTATGCGTCCTTGGAGCAACAAAATCAATATTAATTCAAATCTCACAGTGACACCATCATACTACTTGGGTAATGTTCCTCTGGAAAAGACCTGAATTAGACTACTTGTTTAATCAGCCAGAATTTACACTCTAAGGCTCTGACTCCCCACTGGTTTACTTGTTTTTCCAGAATTGGCACATTCCAGTCTGTCATATTGTCCTTGAGACATCTCAGAATCACTTAACACCCTGGCTAAGCAAAGCAGATTTGATTAAGTGACACCGCCGAAATTACACCTTCATCCTAGCGGCTAAAGCATAAACACCAGCCGTTAAAAAAAAAGTTTTTTAAGCTGAATTGACTGACGATATTCTTCTGTTCTCGCAGCCTGGATGTGTGAATACAACAGAAGTCGACATAAAGAAGTCCTCCAGAATGAAAAACCCCCACAAAACCAGAAAGGTACAGTACAACCTCCCACTGATTGTAAGACTACTACTACTACTACTGAGAGATTTTATTTAACTTGTTTGTATTTTGCCTTCTCAGTCTGTTTATGGGCTGCAGAACGACATCCGTACCCACAGCCCAACTCACACTGCAGCGCCAGAGGCCAAACAGCCCACAGAAGAAGAGCTGCAGGAACAGGTTAGACCTGCAAGTTAAGACATGATGTAAAAACCATTTGAAATCAAGGCTCACTCACAAGTTGTGGTTGCAGTTCTGCAAACTTAAATTAAATTATGATATGTACATGAGCACATTTATTAGATGGTCTAAAGTGTACATATAAAGCCAAGTAATACAAATGTCCTCCAGTTGGTATGCAGACGCTGTATATTTGCAAATTAACACGTTATTGGGAATTCATGGACACTGATGTTTTGCTCATTGTTCCCTGCAGATCACCTTTTGGCAATTGCAATTAGACAGGCATCGACTGAAAATGTCGAAAGTGGCGGAGAGGTGAGCAATGTTGTTTTTATCTCTATTCAGTTTAGCAATCGATCTGTTTATTGAGCTTTTAAATGGCCTAACACGGTGCGTAATCAAGAGCTTCAATGACCTTGAGGCCAGACAATGCCTTAAGTGAGCGTCAGAGCTGATGATGCCAGATACTGCAAGGCACACAAAGTGATGATTTGTCATTTCCCCCACTTATCACAGAGGTTCATTCAGCAAAGAGTTCTCTATCCGTGTTGCCAAATACAGGGTCAGTCCTTCTTGTCAGGCTTTAGCTTTATTTCAGTTTCAAGTATCTGCTCTCAAAGGGAATTCACTTCTCCTTTTTTCAGTTAAAGATTATAAACAGACAGCTCAGTCATAATCACTCACAGAAAGGTAGGGAGCATGCCTTCACCAGATAATACCAAGGCTTTTATATACGTCCATTTCAAATAGTAATAGAGAGGAAGAAGACGCTTTATATTGTCTGCAAATTGGGGTTCAGTATCTTGCTTGAGGTTCCACATGTAGATTGCAGGGGTGGGGCATCGAACCACCGACGTTCTGATAAGCGGACGACCACCTGAGAGAGATTAATGTCATTCAAATGTTCTCTGTTGTTTTTTCCTCAAAAACAGCTTGCTGGCCTTCACAGAGCAGTACGTTGAATACGACCCCTTCCTCATGCCTCCAGATCCATCCAACCCCTGGATCTCAGACGACACCACGCTCTGGGAGCTCGAAGCAAGGTGGGTTACAAGATGAGACGAATAAAGTTATTTAGATGGACACGTCAAACGGGTGATATACAGTGTACTGTAGAGGGATTCCTCCATCTAAAATGTGTTCCATTTTTTGTGTGACCTCCTGCAGTAAGGAGCCAGGCCAGCAGAGGGTAAAGAGGTGGGCTTTTGGCATCGATGAGGTCTTCAAAGATCCTGTGGGGAGAGAGCAGTTCCTCAAGTTCCTGGAGTCTGAGTTCAGCTCAGAGAATCTCAGGTACACCGTGAAATACATTTGCAGACATTATGGCCTTTATCCTTTTAAAACCTTTGGAAATCTTCCACAGGAATCCGGATTACTTACCTAATTACATACACAGTTACATTACGCTACAACTTTTATGTGGTTTTACAAAAACAAGAACATTGCAGTGCTAGACTGACCTCTAACTGAATGAATAATCCATGCTGGAATGTAACTGCATACATTTACTCAAGTACACTTCAATACGAATTTGAGGTATTTGCATTTTATTCATTTTAATACTTATACTCCACTACATCTGAGACGGAGGCATCGCACTTTGTACTCCACTACATTTGTTTGGCAACTTAACTTTTCAGATTACAGTTTTTCATACCATTCATGTCCAAATTCAGTCATCTTGAATCTGATATTGTTCTGATAAACTGAAAGATTAAGTGTTTATTTATCCAAAGAGAGAATGTTCCTACTTCTTAGGCTAAATGAACTATTTAAAGACCCTCTTGGATTAGCAGGAAAATGCACAAAAGGCTCACGGAAAGGTGACTCTTCAGAGATATGTGGTTTTCACAGGACAGCTGCGCTACAAACACACGATGATTTTATAGAATATGAGTCATTGCTGCAGATTAAACTACCTAACCACATATAAAGTGGTTAAAATATGCTCTGTCTAAACAACTCTGGCTTTAAAAAATTTATCATACACATTAATGCATGAGTATTATTAATACAAAAACATAATTAAACTCTGACAGGGAACATCTTACAGCAGAATTAGTTATTTTTGTTTAAATAGTACATTTTCCTGATAGATAAAAAATGTAATGCATATGGTTAACCTGTAACATTTAATCAGTGGTATAGTATTGATTGAGTTTAGTCAATGCATAATATCCAGGAACAATTCCAGTGTGGATCTGACTTATTTATATTTGCTAACTATTGAGCAATAGTAATAATAAATGGTTTGCTATTTGCCACTTCCAATTTGTGGTCCCAACCTTCTGTTCAGTACAAACAGGCAGCTATCTAACTCTATTATCTATAGGTTCTGGCTAGCGGTCCAGGAACTAAAGAAGCGTCCTATCAGAGAAGTTCCAACTCGGGTTCAGGAGATCTGGCAGGAATTTCTGGCCCCTGGAGCACCCAGTGCCATTAACGTTGACTCCAAGAGCTACGACAAAACCACCCAGAATGTCAAAGATCCCGGACGCTACGCTTTTGAGGATGCACAGGTGCTCATGTTGCAGATACATGAACTCGCATTCATAGCTTATTTCTTTAGTCACTTATACTATTTTACATTGTATAGAACTAACGGGAATATTGCTTGTGATCTGAAAATGCATAGAGCTAATTTAACAATATAACATCGACATCTCCATTTTGGTGATCAGTGGATTATTGTGTTTTAGAATATTTCTTTTATATTGTATTTTCTGTTTATTTTCAAATTATGTGCTTCTACAACAGGAACACATCTACAAATTGATGAAAAGTGATTCATACAGCCGTTTTATCCGTTCCAGTGCCTACCAGGAATTATTACAGGCCAAGAAGAAGGTAAAAAACACATAGTCTATCTCAGAATATTGGATGAACAGTATATACAGATATTTTTGACCACTAACAGGAAGAAAATCCCAAGCATTTCTGTTCTTTTAGTGACGGTTTGGTCAGTTTGGCTCCACTGTCTCCTTAAATGCTAGTCTCTCTCTTGGGCTGCAGAATTGATGTGTTAGCGCAGTGTGTTTTTCCCTGTGGATTTGCCATGATAAACACATCATTAAAATTGCTTGCTGTCATTTGTTTTATTGCACAAAGAAATATTGCCTAATACAGATTTGAGTAAATGCCTCCTGCAAAAGAACATTAAACCTGAAACGAATCATTCCTGAATACAGTGTTGTAGGTGGTAGAAGTCCTTTAGGGTGCAATCAAGATCAAACCAAGGACCATATCAGACAAAATGGCACCTGCATGCCAGCAATACCAACGAGGGGCAAAGAGAGTGAATACATACATTATCGAGTCTGTCTCAGGTGTGGATGATGGAGTAGCTGATCAGGACTCCTGCCCGGCTTGTAGAAACCATTATACACACCAGAGACACAATGCATTATTTAGAATTCTACAGGTGTATTTATGTGCTTAGAACCTGCTTTGTCTTACACTGCCCACAATTTCTCTGCCCGTCATTCTTCTAAAAAAGATTTAACTATTACGGCTTGGGTTTTCTGATCAAATATCATGTAAAGGTAGTGCATACGGGATGTCTTTCTCTAATCTAATGTACAACTCTGTCTGCCTGGCTTGCAAACTGTTTTTTTTACCTTTACTGTTGTTTTACTAAAGGTTATAATCTATGTATGGCTCCCTGATTCATCTACACTGTAAATTACCTTCCTTAATGTGTCCTTTTTCTGTTTACAGAAAAGTAAGAACTTGTTCTGAAGGCTCTTGCTTCCAGGTAATGCTCAGAATGATTTGTACTGGTAATATGGTTGTTGTCAGTGATATTGCCAAACACTGTAGTTAAGATATGTAGCTTCACATGTACAGTACATAATATAAGTAATGTTACATTGACATTCAGCTCAAGCCTTACATTTGTACAGTGCTGTTCATATTGTTATTTAAAAAAGAAAATAAATGTATTAATCGCTCTCATTCCCACTTACTTATTACCTCATAATGTTCTCCATCTGTTCCCCCCTTCCTTTATCCTCCCCCAGTGCAGTGGAAACCACTAGCATCCAAGAGGCTGACCAGTCATGTGCCATCATGCTAAAATCAATGTCATATCTTTCTCTTGGACATGGAGAGGGGGACCATTTCATCTCTTTGTCATCATTGTCTGTCCATCCGCTCGTGGCTCAGCCAGGCGATGAGCTGGGTTGTCTGTTCCTCTGTCGTCCACTGGATAATGCATGTCCATGGAGAGGATGTTCCTTCTTCTCTCTCCTCTTACAGTACCTGATATATTTCCAGTATTCTCATAAAGGAGCCACTGCTGGACTTGGGACTTGTGAGGACAATGACAAACTGGCGAGATGAAAAATGTCAAACCCGCTGCTCTGGTTCTTTACATTGTTACTGCTGGATCGGAGATCCCTCTCTCTCACTTCCAGCTTAAACGTATGATGTCAGAGAGAAAAAAGGGAAAAAAAAAACACGAAGACAAATATATACAATGACAACCTAAACTGATAAATCTAAGCAGTCATCGCTTTACTTGAGGTCACAGATATTTTGTCATGCTATGGGAAATGTTGTGCAGAATGAATATACAATATATATATACATATATTATGATTATTACTATTAAGATTATTTATTGTGCATTTATTTGTTTTGCATTATTTTATTTCACTACAATTACTTGCACATATGGTTTTCATTGCACTTTTACAGCCATATTCAAAATCCCAAAAAGCTGTCTCTTGTCAAATGTAGAACATAATTATTTGTTATTCTCTCCTTTATTTATTTTTTTATACCATATTTAAAGAGAATTTTACTTACTTGTATTATTAAAGTTGGCCCTCTATCTGTTACTATGACCTGGGCTTGGACTTTTTTTTTCGCTGTTTGAACACACAATGTGTTTTTTTTATGCAACTTTCATTCTGCAGGGTTTAAGGAATCTAAGAATAGTGCTTGAACAATTAAATTTTACTCTCTACCACTAGATGGCGATAGATTATTTCTTACAGCAGGGATCTGCCTCCTGCCTCAACAAACAGCTCCTCCACAACACAGATCAGCAAAATTCACCACAATACACTGCTGACAAATTATGTTTTGTCATGCAAAAGTGTCATCGTTCTCTGCTGTGCTGAAGGGCTTATTGTTCAGACTGTACCCATCTGCGTCTTTGCAGGGTCTGTTGATGTTTTAGCCCTTTGATGGCAGAAGTAACTGTCACTGCTTTCAGTCTCTGTGCCCACTGGTCAGCTTAGCAGGAGCCACAGAACAGACAGACATTATTGTCTCAACTGTATTAAGGAATGTGAAATGTGGGATTTTTCAAAGCGTCCTGTTAGTGTGTCTGTGTACAGTACATATAATGATTTATGGATTATGGGTTGTAATGTGATGTGGTTACAGTATCAATGGGAGAGGATGATTTAAGGTTTTTCTTTCTTTACAATCCTGTCCTTTATCTGTCTATGGTGGTAAAATGTCTTCCACTTCCTAATTATGTAAATGTAAATGTCAAACACAGGGTAAGAGAGAAAGAGAACTTACAATAGAAAAAGAAGACCAAGGAAATGCTTTGATACATCAAGAGTGAGTGGGCATTATAAAAAAAAGACATCAAAGAAAAATATCAATAGGCAGAGAGAGAGACACACGAGGAGAGACAGATTTAAATTTGAAGGACTGAAGCTTGGCTTGATTCACACAATGACCAGGGCCAATAGGATAAACCCTCCTAGTCTTCAGGAGGGAAGGGGGTGGTAGGGACTCAAACTAAGGCAGGCTTTACAGTGAGCCAAACACTCTCTAAGACAGACCACAGACAGTCTCCGCAGCACTAAGATATGGGCTCACTGTGAATGAGACCCTGAGTTTCTCCCTTAATACTAAAAGCAAAAAGACAAACTTAGACTGAGAGAAAAAGCAAGAAGGAGATGCAACTTGTTCAGGAAGATGGAAAACTAAGTGTGTCCAAGACTTTGAATCTTTAGTGAGAGGGAGGGAGAGGAGCAAGGACAAGCCTAAGGATACTACAGATTGTGTTGCCATGGAAACCAAAGCCTGGAAGCGGACACGAGGACCACTGAAGTCGAACAACCTCTCTTGAATGCATCCCCGACACGTTACTGTGACCCTGCGCACTGTGGTGAGAGGTACATAATCCATGATTTATAGTTGACTGTGATAACACCTTAAGAGCCCTTACAACAGCTCTGCTTTCTGAAAATGTTTTTAAAATGTTGGCACATAACAACTAGTATGCACTCATTTTGAAATAATACTGTTTCATTCAGGCGAGTTCTTTATGTGAGATGATACATATGAACATATAAATTACCTCATGTCATTGGCTGAAATTTCTTTGTAAATAACAGGATTTCAGAATGCAGTGATACATTATTTGAAAATGGACATTATTTGAGGAAACAGTGCTCATTTATGTGAACGTACGAATTGGAAAGAAAGTGTAGGTAATTGAGTGATGGCTCGATGAAGCCCATGTGAATGCTTCAGGAAAGTGAGCAATAAGAGACTGACTGAGATGGTGAGTGACTCAGTGTCTCTGAATGACTAAGCGCAGCAGAACCATGTAATTCGACCAGCAGTAGTTGTACAACTATTTAGTATTTCTGCCAGAAGTGAGGGTTTTATTCCCACTGGGGCCACCAATAGTCAAAAAGAAATACATGCCCTCAAAGTACTGTAAGATGTTCTGGATAAAAGTGTTGACTAGATTACTATAATTAGTGGCTAGAGGCTCCTGGGAAATGGTGTTGTGAGTGAGAGAATTAGTGAGTGATGACAGAATGACAGATAATAGTTTTAATGTGCTTAACAGACTTCATAACGAATGGAAAGCTGTACAAAAATAATCCATATTTTTTTCTCTGTTTCTCTCTGTTACTGTGTACAAATGTACATCCTTGTGTGCGTGTCTTTTCAGTTTTGTATCATTCGTGTATTTTTTTGTACCGAAGCCGGTATATGTGTGTGTTCCTACAGTATGTGAGCAGTGAATGGTAGGGAGTTTGCCCTCTGATCCTTCTTACAGCTCTGGTGACTGCTCCACCTTGTACAGTCTGCTCTGCTGTCAAAGAAGATTTAGCACACAGACACATTACAGTTTCTTTAGCAATAGAAAACACTTCATTGTAAGTCTTTAAAAACAGTAGAACTAGTATCTGATAGAAGCATTAACAACATTTACAACACATGAAGTTTACACTGTGGAAAGTGGATCAGAAAGGGCGAGTAACGCTGTATTTTGGCAGGTTTTAACAAATATTTCTGTTCAATTCAAACTTAAAAAAAAAACTAAAGAAAAACAGAAGAACATTTGCCTCACTTGTGAGCAAAATATGGTTGGAAGAAACAAGATTATATGCAGAGGCCTGCTGGTGCTCCAGTCATTGCAAACTCATACTGCTCAGCTAAATATTGTTGAAACCAGCAGAACTTAATTAAAAATTTTTGGAGTTCCCTGATGTTTCAGAAGACACCAAATATGCCTACAATGATGCTCAAGATGGCAAGAGTATTTCTGTTTATGGACTGGTATATATTAAACCTGCTATCTTGGGGTTCAGACATTTCACCCATAAAAACAATACAGCTAACGCATCATGACATTTTCAGTGCAGACCTCTGGTGAAACCGTGCTCTAGGAAACCGGAGGTCACGTTGGATGCCATAGTCCGGTGCTGAGCACACTTTACATATATATTGCTGAATCAAGCTAATCAATCTTCAGCGCAGATCTCTGATGAAAACTGTCTTCGGGGAAACCAGACTTCACATTAACTTCCATAAGCTGCCATAGCCTGGTACAGAGTGCACCTAAGGCGTATTGCTGGATCCAGCTAAAGCGATTTCAGTGTAGATCTGTAGCATTAACTATGTGTTGGGGAAACTACAGAGAGTGCTCATGGGCATATTCCAAAGAAAAGAGACAATAATCCTGTTGTGAATTAGCATTGTGAAATGTCTGAACACAAGCTTTTCACAGCTTGCATAAAACCATTAGATTCGAGACACCATGAGCCCAGCAGTTTAGCTCAGTTGATAGAGCAGCTGGACTTGGACAGTGGACTTGTGAGATGGCCAGTGGAGGTGCCTCCTCAGCCTGGCAAGGGCAGAGGTACATGTGGCCACTTGAGCAGCAAAACTGTTTGACTTGTCCTACGGGAATGCCTGCCGCATCAAGGTCACCATGCACTCCTGACAACACGCAGCACAGCAGCAGCAGCATACATCAACAGACAAGGGGGCTGGAGCTCCTTGCGTCTTCACGGACTTGTGATCATACCTTAAATGTGGGCCTCCCCACACAGTCTTGCCCACAAACCGATACACCCCCCTGTGCTAGAGAATAAGGTGACGGGCTTCTGGTCCAGAAGAAGCCCAAGTCCGAGAGAATGGAGGCTCCACCCATTAGTGGTGGCAGGGAATTGGCATTGCTTCGATGCAGCAGTCACTGACCATTTTGCATCCAGGGTGTCAACCAATAGAATTGCTCCTTGGTCTTCTTTTTGGGGAGGGATGTCCCTCCCCTTGGTTCAGATGCCTTGGAACCCAGAGCAGACCTCATATGGCCTGGTTCTTGGACATCCCACCTCTGATAGGTGGGGCACCCAGCCCGCAGAAGTCTGCTTTCACGTGTCCAAGGAGTTCTGTTTCACCCCTTTTCACCCCTTTCCACAGGGACTTTGGCTAGGTTTGGCCCCTGAAAGGACTGGCCTCCGGCCAACGAGTCTGCCACATACAGTAGTACCAACCCCTAAGGGGTTCAGGCTCCATGTATGAGTGTAGCATACCCATGCTGTGGGAACATATTTGAGTCATGGTGCCGACCAAATCAAGCCAACCCACTCATTTGTGGAACTCATGAGATCCTGCTGTTCCCACAGGCTAAGCTGGATGAGGGAAGGCTTCATTGGCCCTCAGAGGCATTGTGGCTGTTGTTAATGCAGCCCATGTAGGCAGGCTTTCGGGGGATTGTGATATTGTTGCACAATTTCGAAGAGATGCCTGGAGACTCTGCATGCACGTTAGAGCCCCTGCTGTGGCCCCTTAAGACACCTTGAGTTGGTACTAGACTGTCTTCACCCCGTTGGAAGAGCCTTGAGTTTGTGAACCTCAAGTTGCTGTCTCTCAAAACACCATTTCTTTTGGCTGTAAAATATGTGTGATAAGTAGGGGAGATACAAACCCTGTCAGTACATGAGAAGCTTTGCAGTGTCAGGCAAGATGAATGCAGAGTCATGCTGCTCCATTTACATTTACCCAATTCTACTGACTGAATGTGGCAGCATTCACTCCCTTTACGGAGCTATTGTCCTACAAGCTTCTCAGCGGTAGGCATTCATAATGCCTTAACAGGACTAGCCGGATGGTCAGTGACCCATTTAGGAAACTATCGATACCTGTCGGCTAGCCTTGCATCTTGTGGGCTAGCTGGAGTGGTCTCTTCACTCCTATAGTTGCTGGCCTTGATGTCTTGCAGGGACACCAAAGCTCCGGATAGCATCTTGCACCTGAGCATACAGCGGCAGTGGGCTTCATTGCCACCCTCCCAGTTTAGGGGTTTATAAATAATGTGCATTTGTATATAGCTCAGTTGTAACAGGGACTGGTCATGGTTCTGTCGTCCTGTGACTGCTCTCCATTATCGCTCCATTATCGCTCCACTTCGAGGTGACTCAGAATCAAGTGTTGTGGTGAGTGATGATGCACACTGGTGCCTAGACTGTGTGTGTGCCAGCGCAGCTGGTGTGTCTTAAAAAAATTATCTACATCACCTGTCAGCTGGGGATGAATCCCTTACATATAGAGTATGTAACTGGGTGGAGAGAACTCAGAGAACAACGGTTAAAGTGTAATTTACAGTTCAGAATATGTGTAGGCCTTCTGAAATAAGGCCATTTTAGTAACCTCAAATCTAAGTAAGGGGAAAACTGTATGTTGAGGGATTAAATGAACTAATTCCAATCTAAGTGCAAATGGAAGGTGTTGTTAATCACTGCAGCTAAATAGTCCCAACCTGATCTGACATGTAAATACTGTAATATCATGCTATACATAATTGTCCCTCATCCTCTACTAAACCACATAATGCTATTGAGATGAAGGAATTGACTCACATTCTTAGCTTGGAAAGCATTATATATGGGCTGCTAGTCATTATCAAGATAGATTGTGGTGACAAATGGCTGCCCAAGCGGCCTAAAGCAGTGTTGGCATTAGACACATTTACTCAGAGAAGCCCCAAAAAGGACCCCTCCACTCTCCCCCAACCCAGACTGTTAATGAGCCAACAGCTCAGCGTACTTTGGGAAAATAGAATCTGCAAATGAAGATAATGACATGGTTCCTCTTTGTGTAATTGGCTCCAAGTGAAAACATTTCATTTACCTCTCTTTCCCCCTCTCTTTGCATCCTGTGTGTGTTTGAGGCTGTTTGTGTACATATGTGCGGTCACATATGAGTGTGCATTTTAGTGTGTGTACGTGTATGATTGAGGTTTGAGCGGCATGGTGAATTAAAAGTAGTTCTACTGTAATTAACTGCACTTACCCGTCTGCGTGAGACTTTCTGACGCACCAATAATTGAGGCATCAGGTTTTGTTTGCTTTAACCTGCCTTTGAAGTCATGATGGGAAGATGTTTCACATTGTTTAGTGGTATTTCATCTGTATGGGCAAATTAGAAAGTCTTGAAAGGATTGTTCTTTTCTATTATTCATTTGATTAACAATTGAATACCTGAAAAATCTAAATTTAGCAGTTTGACTGGATTTTGATGGCTAATCATGCTTTTCATTTCACTTTGAGATTTTGGGGAAAAAAACATTGTCATCCAGACAGAAAACAGTACCATGCTATTATATAATGCCACTGTGAAAAGCAAAACATAACAATTTCCCACTGTTGATAATAGTTGTTTTCAAAAAGGCTTGTGTCTACATCAGCAGTCTCTCTGGTATTTGTTTCTGGTATCTGTAATTTCATTACAGGTCTCAGTTTTGGAACCAAGGTCTGCCACGGTTCAGTGAAGCATGTCCCTCAAGTATTTGCGGTTCATGTAAAACATAAAGCTGTGTTTGTGGACAGTGTTTAGCAGACAGAGTGGTCCAGTTCACTTCTGTCTCAGCATTAACAGACAAAACCACAGTCTCCTTCCATCTCTGGGAGCCTGCGATGATTAGTCCTGTGTGTCAAGCAGAGACAGACAGATTGAGTGACAGAGTCATACAGATGAGGAGAGAAAGAAGTAAAGACCTGCACAGCTTGTGGAGAGCCATGCAGTTGTGGGAGGAAAAGCATAGCCATTACTGTGCATGAAGGGCAAGTGGTGTTTGTTTTGATTCCCATTTGGTCATCTGTCCCAAACCTCACCATCTATTCAGCCCCTTTCCTTCTGTCTAAAAACCACAATTTGTCCTGCAGCAGAGATTAATGAGGATAGCTTGGCAGTGCCAGCACTATCATGCTTAGCCGGAGTTTTGGAGTGAAGAGGGAGCATGTCTGTTGAATGTACAAGCCATTCGTCATGCCTTATGTACACAGTCGGTCAGGTCATCCCTCAAAAGTCCCCAAGGCTTTGCAGACTGTAGTTCACCACAGTCACAGGGTGCCTCTTTAAGCAACGGATAGTAGGCGAGCAGGGAAAAAGAGAACAAGAGGCTGCACACAGAAGCAGAGCCTGTTACTCTGACCGGGGGTTCGAGCATTAAAATACATAGTCAGCAGGGATGAGACAGAGCAGCCAAAGACAAATGACATGGTGTTCATGGAAGGCAGATGACTGGAAGATGGATCGGAGTCATGACTCTCTGATGCAGTGGGTGGTGGAAGGACCCAGCAGGAGTCTTTGGTCAAGTTATTCTAACCTTATGATGTGTGTGTGTGGGTGTATTCTGGCTTGCGTGTGTATGCAAAAATGTGTGCCTACAGACAAAGTACAGATCCGCAGTTTCCATCCTGATGGAGATATTTGAGGTTATTTTCCCTTTGTGAGTTAATAAGATAAAATAGATGATTGAAAATTGACTTTAAAATTCATTTGTCATCTGGACATCCAAGTGTGGAGCATTGAAATCAGATTTCTTGCCAGTGTATAAAAGATGTGTGCACTTTCATGCATAAGTTTGACCTTTTACTGAGGAAAACGAAAATCAAAAACAAAATTAAAGAGTCCAACTCAAACATATCTCTTGATACCATATAGAAAAACTCAGTGTGGCATTCATGATACATCTCTACTAGATGGACAGCTGTTGTCTAACTTAAAGCCAGTGCTGCCTGGATAGTGATATAAGAACCTGAGAGCTCCTGTTGCTTGGACACAGCTGCCATGACCTCGGGGTCAAGAGCAGAAAAATGGAGGCAAAGAACAGACTGATTTATGATAAAGTAATTTGTTCCATGTCAGTGAGTTGCATGTCCAGGAAAAGAAGAAAGAGAACATACAAATTTGAACAATAAAGAGGAGTCTGTGAATATGAGCAGCCAATGGCCTTGAGGCAGTTTGGTTCTCTGTCAGAATTTCTTACTTGATGTCATGCAATGCTTGTCAGTAGTAACATCTGCTGAAAAGATGCTTGAGTGATGGTCAAAAATGTGCTGGCACAAATACTGACAGCATGCACATGGGCGGATACTCCATTGTGAATGCGGAGAAATAATTTGTGCACACCATAATATCTTTCTGGTGCTAGTATGAAGAGAGAAGACACTGTCATTATTGCAGACACTATGGGTCAATCTCAGTTCAGTTTGCTTCGTAGTGTATCACCAAAGAGAAGAGGAGTGGACTCCCAAACTATACTGTAGAGGTCCCCAACTCTTTTCCTAATAACATGCAGATGGGCCTCTCTAATGCCTGTTTACATATCTGCGGCATAGTTCATGACTAAAGTAAGCAAAGCCCTAATTATTTTACCCGGCGACGGGACCAATAAAATCAACTTCCCCTTCTCGTTATGGGTGTTTAAGTCTATCCTTTGATGGTCGGGCTTTGTTTATTTTTGGAAGAGTTGCTTAGCCGAGAGGAAAGCAAATAGAGGTAATAACACAGGGATGCTGACAAATGGGGGCCCTGGTGATGGATTCATTTCCACTATGATGCCTGTAAGGCTAGACTGCTTAGGAGGTTCAACATTAATTCATATTCAGACGATTGCAGACATGATTGGCGACATTAATATCACTTTAGAAATTGCATGACATGTAATGCATCGTCACTTGCTATCTGAATTAGTTTTACACACCACGGTTCTGGTCCTGTGACAGTGTGTTATATTTGTCAGTAATGGTTGCATATTAATGGGTGTCTGTCTATTTTCAGAATGCTGTGGAGAATAACCATCCCAGTCATATTGGCTGGGGTGCTCTGCATCACCGCAGAGACCAAAAAGCCCAGACCACAGGGGTCCATCCCATCCACACACAAATCCAAAGAGAACCTGTCCTCCGAGCGTCACCATCGGATATTGAAGCAGAAACCAGAGGTGCTATCCTCCAGCCGGGAGGCCTTGGTGGTCACAGAGCGCCGCTACCTCCGCAGAGACTGGTGCAAAACACAACCCCTTCGTCAGACAATCAGCGAGGAAGGCTGTCGCAGTCGCACTGTGGTCAACCGTTTTTGCTATGGCCAATGTAACTCCTTCTATATCCCCCGCCATATGGGCCCCAGCTCGGGTCAGGGGCAGAATCGAGGCCAAGCCTCCAGCTCTGGAAGGAAAAACCACAACAAGGCCCAAGAACCGTTCCAGTCCTGCTCTTTCTGCAGGCCACATCGCATCACACAGCTCACAGTGCAGCTAGACTGCCCAGACCTGCAGCCCCCTTTCAGACATCGAAAGGTGCAGAGGGTCAAACAGTGTCGCTGCATGTCTGTGGATGTGGGCGGCCATGGGAAACTGTGAAAGGTCTCTGAAATGACATCATATGATAATTGTCAAAGACAGATAATGAGAAACGTTGCCAAACAAGGACTGGCTTCAATTTGAATTATGCCTCATGTACAAATGTTGGATTGTCCCACAATAAAGTAACATAAAACATGGAACTGCTATTATTAAACAAAGGCTGGCAGAAGAGACTGGCAGCCATACTGGCAAGCCATTGCTGTAGAAATGACTCAGTCAAGAGGCTGTGAAAGAGACACAGATGAGCAGCTCGTTTAATATTACATTAAATAAGCTTTTCCTCCCTGTTATTTCATAAAGTTCGTATCTACCTGGTCATTTGTAGCCTAAATTTCCCACTTGCTTCCTTTATGATAATGGAGATAATCAGGTATTTTGTATTTTTCCGAGATGAGACCAGAGGCATCAACCTGCAAGTCCGGCTTTATACGGTACATTTTCCAGAAATATAGCAGCCAGTAGGTAAAACACACTACAGCATGTATAATGGAGGAGCAATGCAATATATACAGGATATATATTTTGTGTATGTGTGTATGTATGTGAAAAATATATTAAATTTATTTCATATAAAACAACAGTGGTGTTTAGAGTACATGTAGTTCTGTACCTCTTCATATCATGATTGAACAAAGTATAAGTAGAAAACAATCTGAAACAGCAGAATTTCTATTCATTTTTTTGTAATTTCTTTTATTCAATAAATATATTTTTCAAGGGTATTCAATCAAAACATATTGTTGGTATTGCACATGAACGTCATATTACATGATCCTATTGGTTAATTAACATATGGGAGTTCACACACTCACACATAGCAGTGAAGACAAAACTACTGTATAATAACAGAATGCAAGTTGATAAAACAGCTGAATAAAACAATAGTCGCTCTTATCAGATTACACCACATATGTATGCATGTCCTGGATTAAAAGAAAATAACATTATAAAATACAAGAGACAAGTGCTGTAAAGCAGATGTCTAATTAGAATTAGGTTATGAGACACAGTTGATGAAACCTTTAAAAGAAATGTAGATTTTCTTCTTTACATGTAATATTTAATGCATATGATGTGTCTTACAAATAAGCTCTGTATACAACACTCATTTGACCTCTCCACTGTAAAGTAAGGCACTATCTGTCTGGTTAATGACCATAACTATTGTATAGAAATGTTATAAAATTCAGTGCTTTTAACCATGAAGGGAGATATACTGTAAAGTAGTGTTCATGGCTTCCTTGTAAACTTGGCTTGGGAAAAAACAAAAATAGGCTACATAGGATAAAAAAAACCCAGTGAGAACGTTTGGATATAGTGTTGCTACACATTTCAGACTCCAGTGAGCAACTGCATTTTTCCATCTCAGTTTAAGGGCATTTCTGGTGACAATATTTATTTTAATAATGCAAGTACAGTGCTACAAAAGGTGGCTGGGAACGTAACATTTCATTCCACCTTCAAACAACATCCACTTTGAACCGATTTACAAAACAAGACTGGTCTGAATCAACCGAAAACAAATACTCGAAGCAAATGTTCTAAGAACGAATGATGAGTCATTGTCAGTTTGTATAAACACTACTTGTGCAATAGGCTTGGCAATGATAATTTTTCCATCCTCTGCTTCAGATCTTCTGTCCCAGCTTTGCTTTCTGTTGAATGAAAAATTAGCATGAGTTATTTACACCTGACAAGCACTGGCACTCATCTTGATATGATACTATAAAGGAGCCAGGAGTGCTGTTTCTTCAACACCCTGAGAAGCATTTGCAGGGAAGAGACTCTTAACAAGCAAAAGCACAAATGAGACCATACATTAACCATGACAAGAAATGTGTAGACATACTATTCCAGTTGCATGTTTAGGTTTCACATTGTAGCAAGCCTTCTCCTTGGCCTGTCTGAAGCACTCTTCAGCCTTTTTGACACTAAAAAAAGACAAGCAATAACCAACAATCATCATATGGACATACTCTCATTCAGACTGTTGAAATTTATCATTTTATCATTTCAAAAAAAAAAAAAATTCCAAGTTGGAGACTATGGTCATGTGGTTTGATCTGGGATCGTCAAGTCACTACTCTAGTTTTCTATTGTATGCAGTCTGACTTGTCATTTCTGCTTTAAAAGACAAATGATCACCATGTTGGCATTGATTAAGTGAAAAATGTAAATGAACAGACATGGATCCTGTGTGTGCCTGTGCTGCGTGTCAACATGTCCACACAACGCAGGTGGTGATTGATATCTTTGGTTCCATTGGAGTCTACAAGGAAACCCAGCAGATGATGGAGATGATTGCAGATGGCAAAGGGCAAAGAGTTAATGCTTTCAATTTTGTTTTTATTCTTTCCTACTGAACAAGCAAAGCTTGTGACATGTTGCTTCTCTTACAAATGCATATCACAATTTGATCTTCATTTGGCATAATGGACCAATTTGCTTTTTGTTGACATATGCAACAGTATCTCTGTAGCCATCAAACCACTGGAAGCTAACTGGATGCTGCATGCGTTCTTTTCATTTCTGGATTGAGGACGAAGAATTGGGTCATTTAACCTCTTTTCCCTTCATGAATTTGAATGAATCCGATAGGATCTTCGGTGAACACAAGATGTACTGCAAGTTATTAATGGTTCAGGAACTTGCACTTGGGGGACATTCTAAATGTAGGAACATTGATAACATTTGTAATAACATTTGTAATAACATTTTCAAATGTCAGAGTGGTATCGCCTTCTCAAATAAAAGATCCTGAGAGTAGGATTTGATTTTAGGACAATAAGTTCATGTGTCCTGTCAGAAGAAGGTATATGCATTAAGTATGATGTCACATTCTGACTCAGGTAACTTGTCTTCCCATTATATTCTCACCGTTCCTTTAACAACTGCTTATTGTGCTTTTTCCACTGGTCTTTGAAATCAGAGGAAAACTCATGCCAAACGGAGAACAGAGTGTTGGGAGAGACCTCTTTCTCACCACCCTTGGGTTTAGCTGAGAAGGACACACTCAGTTCCACGAAGCTGAGGACAGAGGACAAAAACAGTGCTTCAAAACGAAACTATTACAGCATGAGATCACAGAAATCTACTTGACTGTTGTGAAACCTGGCCGTGCAAAACAAATAGGCAAAATATGAAAGTCATTCTTTCTATAATCTGCATTTTAAGACTTTAAATAGCATTTATTGTGCATTTAAGAACACAATGAACGCAAACTGGACAGACAGATTAACTCCCAGGACTAAATGAAACTCTTGTACATCTAATATAGAGTTTTAGCTTGGTCGCTCCTTTCCCTGTTGCCTCTATGTAAGTTTGTGTACATACAGTATTCACTCACATACTGCTCAGTACATGTGAGCACGAGTGAGGAAAGAAGGGAAGGAAAAAAAAAGATGCCTGACAAGGAAACAAAGAGAGATATAGCAAAAGGAAAGTGTACATATGGCACGGGGATGACACATGTAAAAGTGAGCTGTGGTGGCCATTAGCAGTAGATCAATACGGTGGACAGGTTGGGGTCTCTTTGTTTGGAGTGTGCTATAGGAACACATTCCAAGCCAGTAGTAACAGAAGCCTGGAGCCAAGGCTGTCTACTCTCGCTCTGCTTAGATAAACAACACAGACATCGCATAGGGGGGGCCTCTCGTCTACTGAAGGTCTGGCATGATGGCCTGCACCTTCTATGCAACTGAAGGAACCAGGAGTCCTACATATTGGCAAAGTAGCTTCACTGCAGTGAGAATGCATCTAACCGTACTAGATGACATTACCCCATCATCCCTTTACCTTCGAATTCACAAAATGAGGAATGGAGCGGAAGGTTTTCGGTGAATACGCTGTAGGATAATGTTTAAAGATTAGGAAGGATCTTACAGCCTCTGAGTGTCTGCCAGCTGCTTCTCTTGTGTTTCTAGGTTGGTTTTGGCTGTAAAGGAAAGCATAGGATTATATTAGGATTAGGACAGGGACAGGATTTCCTGTTACATCAGAAAATACATCTTTCGCTACGATTCCATGTTGGTGTTTTTCGGAGGCTTCCATATGTCATCATTACTTAAATCAACAGTCATCTTCAAGGTCAGTGGCATGCCACCAGCTTATTAAGTGTTGGATCGTCCGCCTTTGCACAACTGACAAATGAGGACTGCAGAACGCAGGACAAGTGCTTCTTTGTGTAGCGTCACTTTAAATGGAGACAGATGACTTTGCGTATGTGTGAGACGTTGTAGTTAAAGAAACAGAGAGAGGATAAGAAACCTGAGAAAGTTGGACACCGTGGTACACATTAGGAGATATTTCCATCAGTGGTATAAATTATGAGAAAAGCAGCAAAATGTGACAGCTTCAGTCGGAAAATACTTCAGGTTACTACTGAGCAAATTTTGGATCCACTGGCTGATTTTCAAATATAGCAGAGTAGCGCAGTCAAACCAGCTGTTTTTGCTGCTCTTTACTTTTACTGTGCTGCTCTGTGACAAACGGTTACACTTTAAATTCTCCCCCAGGCAGTTTCTGCCCCCTCAAGGCCAATTATCCGTAAGCTGTCGCTGCCTAAAACTGTTAAATGATCAGAAATGACCCATGACCTCGTCAGGGCTTCCCATGACAGACATGACAGTAGATGGGACAGGGAATCTTTCCTGGCACAAACCTGTGTTCTGCTCTTATCCAGGGAATATCTGGCTGCTAACGTGTAATTTGAAGCCAGAGCCACATCTGAGGATTTCAGAAAAACCCACTGGGACGAGTGCTAAATCACTCTGTTGCCCGCAATCACATCTCTTACCATTTACGATAACACTTAGCATGAAGATTGTGCGAAATTGATTTCTATAAACATTGCATATCAATTATTGTGGTATTGTGGTCAGGATGACTAAACTGATAAATATTGTATCTAAAGGAGCATCCAAGAAGAAAACATCTCAAAGAATATTATTTAAAGATGTCAGTTTTGTCATTACCTCATGTCTAATAAGTGATTTTTCCAATAACAGGGTATAAATGAATATGAAAAATTATAGTTTGATGCCGCTTTAAACCATACAGGCACATATGTAACATCCTTGGCTGCAGAGTCGTAGTTGGTAGAAAAGGGAGGGGGAGTTTGACATCAGTCTTTCTAATCTTTATGTCCATCAGAAACAGATAATCACATAACCAATGCTCTTTTGCTTGAAACAGTGACACCATCAAAGGCCTGCATGCATGAGAATTTGTGAAGCGAGCAGGGAAAATCGAGCTAGACCAAACAGCCAAACTCCAATAAGTACGCTCCCACTGTTATTCTGTGGTTAGTTTCATGGTCACAAAATAAACAAAAGTGGTTTCAACTGTGGAGCCAGAAACAGTTTAACCCCAGGCTTTTCAGAAATTACAGAAATAACAAAAATAAGACATTTTGGCTGTTGTTCTTTTTTTCACCGCTGCAGTGGAGGAACCCCAAGAATCCCGTCTGGAGCCTTCTTAGTCATGTCCGTGTTATGGTGCTTACATTCTGCTCTCAGAGGAAAAATCTCGTAATTTGCATCAAAGAGAAAGCACCCATATTTCTCTCAAATACAGAGAGAGAGAGAGGGAGAGGAAAAGAGTGGGGGAGAGGTGGAAATGGGAGAAATTCTTTCATCTGCAGACTTTCTTTAAAGTGGACAGTGAGCATTACCGCTGAACAACATATGCTATATATTATACTCTCATTTGAATACAAAAGCAGTCGGAAAAGAGGCCTGTGAGCCAGGTCCTTCAGAAAGATTGGTCACAGTCAACAGAATGTAACGAGGGTCAAATCCAATGCTATAAAAAAAGGCATTTGGTAGGTTATGTTAAAGCAAGCATAAATAAGTCGTTCATCTTTGAAGTGGACCACAATACCTTAATACCGCTGCACTAAATATGACAGATTATGGATGAAACAGCATAACAGTATGTCTTTTGGTGGACATGATGGGCAAACACGACTACATTTTCAGTAAATCTTGCTGTAACAATATCAAGTACAACATTTTTTTAGCCTGCACTCACAGTGTCAGGATATTTTTAGCCATTCAAGCAGGATGGAAATGTTGACCGTCATTCATTTTGCCCCAGGGTGAAGTATCTCAGCAACTACTGGGGGGATTGCCATGACATTTGGTACAGGTGTCCATGGTGCCTAGATCCCCTGACTTTTCACCTAGCATCTCCAGGAGGTCTAAATTGTTACTTATCCAGCAAAATGTCTCAAAATGTCTCCACTTTATTGGAACAAATATTCACCTAGCAACACAATAAGGTTTGTGGTTTTGAGTCAGATGTCTATTGGTCTATTGAAATAAACCATTGTGTCGATTTCCATGAGGCTTGCTGAAAAAAAATTTGTTCTCCTCTGGGTGAACTTGGGTAATTTTCATTCATCACAATGTCAAATATACGCTTATTTTTCTTTGCATTTTGAGATAATTTGCAAATGTTAGCATGTTAGAGCGCAAACATGGTCACTATTATACCCGCTAAACATGTTAGCTTTGTCAGTGAGAGCATGTTAGCATGCTATTATGCCATCTGCCCAGAATTCCCCATTCCCCTCTCAGTTGGAATAAGAGGGCAATGGAAGAGGCAGCGCTCATCATTTACAATCAATTCATCATCATCGTTTTAACGTCCCTCTTAGTAAACACCTCATTGTGAAGGTTTATTTGATTTCTTAACAGGAGTGAATGACTGATAGAGAGAGAGAGAGAGAGAGAGAGAGAGAGAGAGAGAGAGAGAGAGAGAGAGAGAGAGAGAGAGAGAGAGAGAGAGAGAGAGATGAGGTCAAGGAGGCCAGGACTGCTTGTAATCTCTCTGTCATTCTTCTGACAGAAAGAAGAAAGAAGCCTTGTTGTTATAACAGGACAGCAGAGACAGTGGAAAAATGAAGGAAGACAGGAACTAGGGAAAAATCTTTATCACCACGTAAAAAAAAAATAACCATGACAAAAACATGTCATGCTGTCAAATATACTAATTGAAAGGGATTAGGTGCTCAACATGGTGGTTTTATTCCAACATCTCAGGCATCCAACTCTATTCACCGCAGTCAGTTTGACAGCCCGCATGACTGGTTCACCTTCGGCAATCCTGAATTTTCCTTTGAGGGAGAGGAAGACATTCTCTGTTCCCTCAGACAGGGATCCAAGATAAGACCCAGCTACCAAGTAAAGTCATAATCCATCAAAACATGGAAGCACACTTGAAGCAATTGTTGTTAGTTACTCAATATACACTGTAATAAACAGACGTCCCTATGGAAACGACACTGAGTGAACCTAGCATGACACAGATTGGAAATATATCTGCAGATGTAGAGCACTTAAATCTTCTTGATTGATGAGGTGCTTCACATGCTCTCACACCACTGATGCATGTTCAGATTTGACACAAAACCAGCACGGAAAACAAGTTGTACTTTTTAGAATTATGTGGGACTTATTTGCCTCAATTGTTTAAACTCACTGTGTGATGTCAACACAGACGAACAGCAAAAATCATTACCTGCTCCATCATATTTCACCCTTTTGTTGTGTGTCGGTCAAATCTGACCGATTTAAAAGTTTTGTTATTTGGATCAGTCCATTGCTGGTTTTGCTCTTTTCATGGGAGTTGTTGATAAGAAAAACAAAAACAAAACAAAACAACAGAATATCACCACACTTATTCTTCAATGAGACAAGTCTGATAAATCATCAGTTTCAACTGGCTTTCTCACCTTGGCTACAAAATTCGTCCATCTTGTTCTTAAAGGGTTGCAGATTCTCCTCAGAGGATACTTTGCAAACTTTCTCTGTTTCAGCTGAGCATGCTGAAAAAACAAGAGACGATCATGATGAGAAGGGAGGCAATATTCCAGGGCAATAACATCTTATCCAGAATTTGTGCTGGAATTACAAACTCTACAGTGTGCTTCACCCGAGTTGAGTTTGCTTTGACAAACCTCTGCTGAATTTCTGCTGAATAAGTGTCAGCAAAAAGATAATGATCCATAATGACTAATAAAGAACCCCCAGGAATAAGGAAGTTCTGTACTCCGATCCCGAGAGAACCTTATTGTTGCGCTCTATCGGCAATCATAATGGAAACACAAAGTCAGCTCAAGGCCTTAGAGGTGGAGACGCCATGAAATGCTTAAGGGAAGGGGAAGGTCAGGTCAGGGCAAGTGATAATTCATAGACCATATGGTGCTTTAACCAAAAGGTACACAGCAACCTCTCTCCACTGTGTTGCTTGCCGATTTTCTTTGAGCCATCCAAGGCCATTTCGGCGCCGCCTACCTATCAGAACCCACCTCTGGGAATTGTCATCGAAGCCAACGTCTGTTAGAGCATTCAGCTGACTCTGTTAGGTAATGAAGAGGTCTGCAGGTATAGCATGTGATAATGTATTTATGTACGGCCACAGCATGTGCCACTGCCACAGGGGTCGAAGGAGGTCCAAGTCCATTTCCCCTGCGTGCAACTCCAACTTTATGAATTGCAAATAATGAACAGCCCAAAAGGAAAACAATATTTAGCAACACAGATCAGTCACCTGATTGGTTTAGCAGGAAATATACATAAGGCATGATAGAGAACAGATCAGGTTTGGGGAATTGTCAATCGAGGTGCAAGCAGACTAGCACGTACATACTCACATGTGTCCACACTTATGCTCACACAGAAACACAAAGTCATTTTTTTACCACCTGTAGGCACTTGAGTCCTTGGAAAGTGTTCTGAATGCTGAGTGACTAGAGACAGAGTAATGAAAGGATGTATTTCTCATCTGCTTCATTCGTAAGAACTCTTTGAACTCAACCAATTAGTTTGGCATGTCAAGCATAATCCAATTTCCACAGGTTTTCCAGAGGTCTTGATATGTAACATAACACATTCAGTCTTGTGCAGGTTTTTTTCTAAGCCTCTTTCATGTATGTATGTTTGTAATCTATGTGTTTGGTATAGGTAGAATATATATATATAAAAAAAAATGAAGTCATTACATAAAGTAATAGCCATGTGTTTTTCTGTGTTTTGACTTTATTGGAGCATTTCATAATTAAAGTTTTGAATCCTAACTCCAAACCGACAGTTAGTTGTGACAAAAACGTTTAACCTTATATTGACTATGTGTTCATTACATAAAGGCTGGCCAGTACAAGATGAATTTGCATCAGTCCAAGAGTGAGCATTAACCAAATCAACCAATGCATCAGTCATATATAGGACCGTCAAGCACAACAGAGATGAATATGTTGTTTCAGGACAGCAAAGGCACATCAGGCCCAACAGGAGTCTACATCTGAGTCACATCTGCTTCTGGTTAGCTCATCTGTATGACAAACAGATGCTATCTCTCTATTTGCCTCTACCATCTACATGACCATAGCTGGTGAAGCTTGGAAATTTATTCTCCATTGTGCGAGATATGTGCATGGATTAATACAGAATGTATTGTTGCATACATTTCAATGTGATTGCATTTTAAACATATGAAACTTGCCATAATGTGTTTGTTATATGAAAAAAATCTGCATGCTTGTTGTAAATATGCAGTTTAACAATATTTGAACAAAGGTGAATGACAGTACCGTTGAGGTCTTTCCTCAGCTTGCGCAGATCTTTTTGAAAGTCCTCAAACTTCATCTGGGAGGCTTGGAAAAGGTCCTGAGGCTCAGGCAGAGGGTAGACACACGTTTCTCTGCCAGCATCCTGGTAAAGCACAAAACACATTCATGCATAAAAAGCACATACAAATGTCAAAGTCAATCTTTGTGAAATGAGAGAGGGCCCCTCAAGTATATACTGTACACACCAGGCAAGACTGAAATAAATGTCTTCAGAGAACTATATGTACTTATCGGCAAAGAAAGGAACTGGCTGAAAAAGGCTGAAACTACAGCGTATTATGATCATTAAGCTTAGTGAAGAGAAGTGCCATTAGGAGTGCTAGAGCCGTGTCATGCAGGTTGATTTTGGCAAGCAGCACTCTACTGAGTTCATCTCATCTGGAGAACCTAATTATTTACACTAGCGCTCCTTTGGATGCTGTGCCAATGAACAGACTGCAGGTTTGAATGAACACAGACCAAAGCAGAGAGAGAGAAATGGAGATGAAGAGCGAAAGACAGACAGAAAATTGTGAGAGAGTGCCAGGGCATGAGAGAGATTTGTTCCTGCCGTAAATGAGGAAAGAGAAAATAAATAATTTGATAAAGGATAAGCCATGATATCCTCTGGCAAGAGAGGGGATGAAAAGAAAGCTCTGGAAGGATTTCTAAGAAAATCAGACTAAAACAGAAAAGCCATTCAAATAAACAGGAACCAAAACATACCTCATCAAAGTTCCTTAGATAGTAAGCAACGATATAGGATAAAAGACTCTGGGAGTTATCCTGAAAGAAAGAAGAAATACCATAAATAAATAAGCCACACTCCCTTTATTTATTAATCTGATCATTTTGGAGAGGGATGTTTTAATTTGTGTGTGGCAAACAAGAACAGAGACAATGGCCATAGAGGCTGCGGATAAATAATGGCACTGGAACAGCAATAAAACAAAACAACTGTCGTGGGCTGGCTCTCATAAGTCAGAGTTGGTGGAAAGTTTGATGTTCTTCATGGATACCTTACTCAGTCCACCATCACAAAAACACAATCCACTGTGTCCTTATATGGTTGTGCCAAGGGTACGCTGAACCTGTTATGATATTGAACATAACAGCAAACAGAATGGCCTCTCCTCTGAATCTCCAGAGCTGAGGTCCTCATGTTTTGCAGCAATGAAGATGCTGAACTTGACCATAGATGAGACCTTTACAAAATTAAATTTACATTTAGAGACAAATTTTTGCCCCACCACCTATTTTCTATAGGATAATATCAATTCCAGAATAAAGGTGTATTTCTGTGGGTGCACACATATTAAACAGGATTATCTCCTTTACTTATTTTACACAAAATTCTACCTTCATTTCAGGTCTGTCTGCTTGTGAATAACTTGTGAGACAAAAGTGCCTGCTCTTGTACCGTGAATGATGTTTGCTTTCACTCCTGTAACACACGAACTCACACAACTCTTGACGTCCTTCAGTTTTGGCAGAATGTCCAAGGTGAAGCCGTCTGCCTGCCCTCGGGAACGATTACCTCCGTTCATGAAGTTGCCAAAAGCTAGCACCAAGCCAAGCACCTGCAATACACACTCACCACTCTGGAGAGTCTGGCCCACACACAGACAGACACACACACACACACACAAATGAGATGAAGATATGGGGGTTAAATGGGGCGTGAGTCAGAAATAGAAGGCCAGTAGCTCACCTTGCACACTCTCTGAAGAATTTCTACTTTGCGGTTAATTGAGGTGATGCATTCTTGGAAAGTTGACTGAAACAGGATGCAGAACACTCGTTCAGAGAAGTTGGGGATTTGGGATAACTGGTATAGAAACCTGATAAAGGCACAAAATTAATCATCATGGCACATCAGTTTAATGACACAAGTCTCATTTACTAAAGCTGGTTCAGAAGGCAGGTTTGACTCTTACTGTTCAGGCTTATCCAGTGGCTTGGCATCCTCCTTGTCCTTGGAAGATTTAATGTGCTTCTTAATGCCATCCATCTCATCAGCTTGAGCTCGCTTGAAATGCAAATACAGATTTATATGTAGAAATATTAAATATAGATTTAAATTTAAAATCATGGCCAGACAAAACTTAAAAGCACTTGTTTTAAAGGACTCCATAAAAATATATAATATATTAATATATGTAAAAAATTATGTCGTGAATAACACATTTTTTAATGTGTTATTCATTCCTGGAGTTTCCCCTGAGACACTGGTATAAATTGGAATTTTGTGTCTCCGCACTGCTCATAAGAGAACAGGTTCAGGCACATTCATGTGTGTGTTTCTTTTATATTTGTATGGAATTAGCAAAGCAGTGTAATTAACAAAAATGTGAAAAAATAAGAAAATTAAAATGCATTTTATAAAAATGAAAAAAACAAACAAGCAAATACATCTGTTAAAATAATATGAAGACATTTGGATTTATGAATGTAAATGAATGGGGTAATGATATGAATTGCCTTGAAGAGAAAATTAATTTTCCTTCACTCTGCCAGAAGATTATGCAACTACAACTATCCTGAAATGTACACACCCAAAAGGAGGTTTTCCTGATTGGCTGTTGGATCAACCAATTAGCTGGGTTTACACACAGATATGTACTATACATTATAAATTCAGCTTTATGGTTCCATTTAGAAACTGAGCATGCCGCTCAGTCACTAGTATAAGTCTAAATAAACCTCTCTTGTGTGCTGATGAATATAATGTAATATGATCAACAGCACCAGAATTCTCACTAAATGAAGCCTATAGCAAAAGTTCTGTCAGTAAAGTGATCTCTTTACACATGGCCTCTAAATCACAAGCAGTTTCCCGCTATCTTTAGGCTTCACTAGCTCATTCTCCTCTTCATCCAATAAACCATGTCTCATTTTCATTTAGCCAATCATTAATGAGCGTTCAAACTTTAAATTATGCTCTCTTTCTGCTGTCATTTCAGTACGGTAAAGATTTACAGTTAATCTCCACCCCTTCACCACCTCAACCCTGGACATCTGGCCATCTCCCAACAGATCCTCTGTCCAGTTTTTGTTTCGTCAAGTCATCCCAACAACGAGCTCCTTCCCTCATCAGCACCACCAGTGTCTAGACTCCTTCATACGCGAAGCAGCTAATTCAATGGACGGCTCCCCTTGGTGATCTACTTCCTGCTGGAGTCTTCTGTTCACAATAAATTTAATCTTACTTCAATTCTGTCATTGTTACTTTTTCTCTTATTATTCCTGATTGAAATTGAGCTCAAGCATAAAAGAATCCTAAAAATTGTGCTGTTTTGCATTTAAACTCAACTGTATGCCAGTTTATACAGTGTATATTTCAGAAATGCTTAATGCTGTCTTCAGACTACATTCCTGCCTGTCATTTTGCTGTCAAGCACTGGACCACAGTTTTGTACAAGATGTATAAATTTAAAAAAAAAAAAAAGCAGGCCAGAAATACTGCTAAGTTTTACATGAGGCAAAGACAAAAGTTGGTAATATGTCTGACACAGCTGGGCAAAACAACAAACCATCCCAATAAGAGAATGTAAACTCTCTCTCAGTCCGTCTAGAGCCCAGAGACTCACAAAGAGTGTCAGCAGTCTGGTCTCCTGCTCTGTTTCTCTCCATCTGCCTCTCTGGGCTTTGACCTTAGCATGGATCTTTGGAAAACATCAAACACCAGCATCAAACGCACTGAGGGCCCGATTAGTATTCTACACACTGCTGCCTTCTTTCGATGAGGGCAAACTCTCCCTCGCCTTCTCTTGAAATGTTTTCAAGTGTAAATATATTTAATACAAAGCAGATCCTTTTCAAAGGGTAGCAGCGGAGCCCAACAGTGTTTGGTGTAATTGGGGACAAGTAGGCATTAGCGTGTGATCTTTGAATTACTAGGGCATGTTGCAGTGGTTGTTAGCATGAGGAATACAGTCCCATGTTGAATATCAAATTTAAAGGAAAACAGGATGATTTTTGTGATGCCAGAATTCTTGCAGTAGCCAAGTGGTATTCATTAGCCAGGTTTCTGGTAAGGGCCTAAACAGAGCCAGGCAGGGCTTAATCACTATTTATGTCACTCAATTTTCAATGGAACAACATTTATGAGATTATTTGTACATGAGAGCTGCCGAAGGAAAGTGTCCAAAATGACTAACTGCATCATGTGATAAACTTTTTCAAATATAGACATCGCAAGGTTTCATGATTTAAAAAGTAGAATGAGGTGATTTGTCGTATAAAACTTTGCAGGAGGAACTGTGGCTCTAACTGACCTCCATGACATTTAGCTACAGTCAGCTGAAAGCATTCTGAGTTCAGACAGCTAGTCTGGGCCCAGATTATGGCTTGTGATATTAGAAGGGAGGGAGCAGAGTCCCACTATCACTGTGACCCCTTTAATGGCAGTGGCTTATTGTTCAAAGAACAGGAGTGGCTATAATCTGCAGCTCATAGACTGAGTGACTCTGTCCTTGGCTGTGTGTGTGTGCGTTTCTGTCTGCATGCATACAGAACAGCATGTTCACATTTGCGTAGGTCAAAATGTTTGTTTGTGAGCATGTTTGTGCGTGAGTGAAAAAGAGAGTGAGCGAAAAGCAGTGTGACTTCGCTCCTAGCACAGAAGAGTGAGGGTGTAACCATTAGAAGCCCCTTGCATTCCTCAAGACAGGCCGACTTCGCTGCCAACTGTGGTTTAGGGGGCTGGAGACCCACAGACAGGATGGAGTCTCGCAATACAAAAGAGAAACAATTTGACTCCTCGACTCAATAACACAGCCTAAGGCCATAAGAGGGAGAAGGGGAGAGAGGGAGAGGGCTTGAAGTCTAAGGGTGAGAGAAGAGGTTGGAAGACTTTTGATCCTCAGTTATGACACATTGGTTCAAAACTACAGCTTTGTCTCAAGCCTTAGTCTCATTCCCATGATCAACATTATTAATATGCCTCTGGCAGTCAAAGGTCCAGACATCTCCTGTGTAGTTCTGCCAAAAAGCAATTCACAGGAATTTCACAGCATCTTAAAACTGTACTACAGCTGAAATGTAGGGAACATGCCTGGTTTCATGATCCATTATTTATTGACCTGACTTCAAACAGGTCCTGAATCATTCCTATCATTGATGGTTGATGAATATGTATATACTGTATATAAGGAGCCTTTCATGGCCAATATGGAAAGCAGTGACGACAGCTCCCTCCGTAATTCTTTTATGCTAATATAATATGAAACAATGCGGTCATTTCACTTGGCAAGTGTAGTTAAACCACGCCAGAGCTTTCAAATGCGTCTGTGTGACAGTAACGCTGGAGTTTCTCAGCCATCGTTTGCTTTGCACAGGGCCATGACAAAAAGAAAAAAGAAAAAAAAGGAAAAAATCAAAGCCAATCAGATTCAGTGCGAAGAAAAAATATTTACTATGTAAAAGCATTGGTTCCCATCCAGGCCAGCAGACAGACCTACAGTACACAAGACTGACTCTGTCGCCAAACAGCACACATACCAGTATGGTTTGTGGCTCGCCTGTTTGTTTTGGTATCTAATGCAGGCTTCCTTTTGTTCACCCTTTCAGCACGGAATATTAACTTCACATTGTGAAATCTGTTCAGAGTGAAGTGACATCTCTGAGAGATGCAAAAGCCTTGTTGTGTTATGCAATAAAAATAAACAGAGCCTTTTCCCAAAATACTTCATATAAAAGTTCAGCTTTTGATAATCTTTGCAAAGGTATCTTTTGATGGATAGTATTTGGTGTTTTGTGGTTTAAGCTGATGGAAGTGCCAAAAAAAAAAAAAAAAAAAGCCACTAACAATGGGTGAATGATATTCTGCTATTTTGTTGATATCCAGGCTTATTGAGAGGTCTTAGGGTTTAATTCTATAATGAAATGATTACCTGTTGCTTACATGGCACAAAACAAGTAACCATAAATCATTTTATTTATCTTAAGCAAAGTGATCCAACGTAATACTTTTACTGCAAACCACAGAGGAAAGAAAACAAATAGAGAGTTTTTCCCAGACCAAACATTGTAGTCAAAATCAGCCTGAGCTGTCAGCGTTGGTACTTTGTATAATCACACAGGGTTTGTTGCTCAACATTGTGTATTTTAATGAGTCTGCATTGGCAAGAAAGTGCAGAAATATATTTCTGTTTGGGATTTTTTTTTTTTTACTTTTCTGTAACCACTGTCCACATGATCCTCAAGAATCCTCTTTTTAAAGTAAAAAAAAAAAATTGCAAAGTTAAAAAAAATGTTTTTTTGTTTCTTTTACTGATGTATCAATCAGGACATAGCTCCAATTCCAAGAAGCACTCTGCATGTGTTATACTTACATTTTCATAGAGAGCTTGCAGAGTCTCCATATCAACAACAGTGTTGTCCATATTTAGGACAGCTGTGGATGGAAAAAGAGAATGACATGGTTGATTTTTCAAGCCTGTCATGACATAGCTCTGCTACCTATGAGAAACACCATTAACAAGTCAGAAATCAAACTCCCACAAAAAAGGCCTCCTCTTTCATCATTTCTAGGCTATTAACATCAGGCATCAACCACAAAATCTGCTGAATCTGAAGGTGGGATGAAACAATGACAATATTCCCATTGCACAGCCGATGAAAGGTGGCATGTGCTGAATGCTTTGAGCTTCATAGATATCAGCTCTCATTATGATAGCACAGAAGGGGCCACAAACTAAAACATAAATACGGAGGTCTATACAAATCTGTCAAAGGTACAAAGATCTGTGTTTGAACTCCTGTGTCTGAATTCCTTGTGTCGCCTTTTTGTCTCGGCGCGAGGACCTGGCGCCCATGAGCATTAATCCTTTAAAAGTAAATGTTTAAAGACAAACAGAGCCCGGGGGTCTGCGGTGTTGAGGCTGAGGTGTTGCTGTGTGCACAATCACCCTGTGAAGCACTCCACACCTATATATGTATTTCTCTGTGCTGCGGGTGTCCGAATTACTCACACTGTTTTGATTTGCTGATTGCGCTGTTGGGGTGCAGGGGATAAGTCATTTTCAGAGGGATGGAACTTGGAGTAATGGACTTAATGCACAATGGACTTAATGTTAACTTTGCATCACATCTCATATTTGGACAATGAATAGGACAGAACGGGACATTTTCCACAAACGAAACTGTAACTAATAAGCAAAAATTAAACAGATCATGAGAAAAACTAAATTTAAGAAAGGACAGGCATTAGGGGACAAAACCTTCAAGCGACTGTTGTGCTGCTCTAGCCAGTTCTGTCTCATATTTTCAATGCTGACATAGCTTTATCTCTGGTTATGTAATCCAGTACCCTTTTAAATCTCTTTACTCTTGTGCCACAAGGGCAAATCCACTCCTGCTTTAAGTTGTTTGCTGTCACTCTCTAACCTCTGTACACTCTCTCCTCTTCCAAAGTCACCACACAAATAACCTCCTCCTCTCTGACTTTGCCCTTCTCTGCTTCTAACACTCTTCCCTTGTAACCATTTGGTTTTCATTACTATCTGAACCAGAGTCTGGCGGGCTGCTTTAATTGTAGAGGGGCTAAAAGATATGGGAGAAAACCATATCATCGCTCCGACACGGACCTCTTATGACAAAAAGCCAGTCCCATATGCCTGGGTCTACCCCGACCACCACATTCAACCCCAGTGTGGCGCAGACAACCACCGTATTATACTGCGACCGGCACTCCAAAGCCTCACAGGAAGCAGACATCGCACGGAAGTGTCCCATGAAACATGCAGAGTGTCGGCCAAGTCTATCAACAAACAACAACAGCTGTGAGGGAAAAGAGAAACGTGTTGCCTTCTCACTGAGCGGTGGGGCCGTCATGAAGCAGATGCCACTTAAATCAGCCAATATGAAGTTGTTTTCCTCAATCCAGAGATATCTGAGTAGCGAGGGCTTTGATAGTCACTGTCTTCATCATGGAATCAAGACAAAATAAGACAATGATTCACTACACTGAAAGGAACAATTACAAAGCTTGATGAATGAGTCTGTCTTCAACAACAACAACCAAAAAAAAAGTCCTTTGATTTCTTAATTATCTCAAACCTCCAGTGTCACTATAGGGTATCATCATTCAATTAAAATTCACGACTAAATGAATTAAATAAATATCTTGTGTTATTTTGTGTGTGCAAAGAAATGGGCAACTCATTGTTCTGGTGAATAACAAACTTTTCCTCTATCTGATCTTTCTCTCCACCATATCCTGAATTTTCCAACCAGTGCTAATTATTTACAATGGAAAAAACCTGCCCTAACATAGGAGATGAATGGCTGCTGATTAGAGTGGCCTTCAGTTGGCCTCCCACTCCGACCTGGAAAGGATGCACCAAACACATAAGACATCGAGGCCAGAGACATACTTGTGAAAACTGTTCCTACAAAGGTAAAACATCTACCAGCAATGGTGCACATTTATTTATTTTAATGTCACCTTCCCAGCTGCTATGCCTGTAGAGATAAAGGTTTGAAGCTGTAATAAAGGCTCTGCTGAAGGAGGGTGGGGAGATGAGGGAAAGTGTTTAGACACATGGATGAGCGAAGACTGCAGAGCAATCAGAGAGTAACTAAAACAGGAAAACAGTCTGCTCCCATTAACATCTCCTGAATGATTCCACTTGAACAAAGACAAGAAGGTGACATCTCATCAGAGACAGACAGAGGTAGATAAACACCACGTAGATGTTAGACGGGGAGAGATTATGCAAAATGAGACGGGAGGTGAGTAACAAAGGAAAACCTTTTCAGACGCTTTGCAACATTATGATGATACATGATTATAAAGCTGAAAACCACAGGGAGGTTATGGCTTTGGAAATTACCTCAGCTACTCAATCTTACTCATATCTCAGCAGACTGAGAACAACATGTATTTTATGAAGTGGGAAAACAGCTCTCCAAAAACAAATAAAACTATCTGAATATGATGGCCTTTTTATTTTGAAGAGATAAAAATGCTATAAAAGGTATTAAGACCAGAGTTTGATTTCAGTGTTCGGTCAATGGGTTTGTGGAATGCTGCCATTTGATACAAATCTTTTTTTGGGACCCACTAAAAAAAAAGAAGAAAAAAAGAAAGAAAAAAAAAGACAAGACTCTGAATTCATGCTAGCTGCTCAGGGAGGCTGTATTTAGATGTAATATATACCCACAATGACAATCTATAACCGCTGATATTGAACAGGCATGATATGTAAAAAACAATATTTTAGCACGTTAACATTTGCTAAATAACATTAACCATAGGTGGATAAATATTCAAATTTATCCTGAGGGGGGCATGAATGTCTGCACCAAATTCCAAGGCCATTAACAATTAGATTTCTTTCCAGTACGAAGACACACTGTAACTACAGTTGTGTTATTTAACTAGAAACGGTGTCACAAAGCCTTCTAAAAGAGCTATGGTAAGATGAGTACATTCAATTTCAATTTCAATTTCATTTCCTTTGAACCCCTCCCTGGGGTATAAGGAACAGAAACAACAACACAAAATAGGCAGCATCCAGTGTACAGGCAAAACATAGAAACCAAATTTTTGCACAAACATAAAAGTCATTTGGGAATCAAAAGCTGCTTAAAATGTTCTTAATAAATTTGAACAAAATAAGCAAAACTTTTGCATTTCTGGAACACATTAACTTTTGGAATTTATGCAAACTAGGACATACTCTATAATATCTTCTTATCAAAGCATTTCTATCTTCAGAAAAAAAAAAGAACAAACAAGCATATGATGGAACTCGTCTCCTGGATCTCCAGTCAAACAAAAGCAACAAGGTTTGCAAATATTTTCCCGATCATATCTTCGCTCTGAGACGGGCAAATTATGGCTTCCACATCGGAAATTTGACATAACTGACTAGATGATAAAACTCACCATTTTGGATGTCCTTCATATCAAGATGAATGCTGGACATCAGAATACCAACAGCCTGTGAACGCTTGTTGTTCAAGAGCTTAACCACCTGAAGAGATGACGAGACAAAGAGATGTGATGGAAGGGTTATTCAAAACAGAACAGGGGTGTGAAGACTCCAGATACATGATATGAGTGCACACACATGCAGACAAGGCATCTAGTAATTGGTACAAAAGACATGAACATCACTCTCTCAAGACTTAAGACCATTTGTGTAACATTATGAAATTTATAATGCTGTATGGCTAAAGTTCGGTGACAGAATAAACAAACAGATAATACCAGTGAGTTTTAACATGAACTTTTATGAATTACACAATGCAGGGATATCACTATAATAACTTTGAGTCAAAGCCGTTGTATACCAAGATTAAAAGCAAATATTAGCTTGATAATAATAGCTTTCCTTTGTCAAAGCCAGGAGTTGAATATCAACCCGGTGTTGTTATTATGGATAAAAAACTGCATCCAACCATTATGAGCTACAGCTGGCCTGTATAAGCAGAATACTGGGCAGCAACGTGGTAAGACATCGACGCCAGACATGTAGAACACAGAAGTGAAAACTGTTACTACAAAGGTAAAATATCTAGCAGGAATGGTGCACATTGATTTTAATGCCACCTTCCCAGCTGCTATATGTGTTGAGATAAAGGTTTGAAATAAAGGCTCTGCTGAAGGAGGGTGGAACAGGATGGGGAGATGAGGAAAAGTGTTTAGACACATGGATGAGCGAAGACTGGAGAGCAATCAGAGAGTAACTAAAACAGGAAAACAGTCTGCTCCCATTAACGTCTCCTGAGTGATTTCACTTTAACAAAGCCGTTCAGACAAGAAGGTTACGTCTCATCAGAGAGAGACAGTTGTTATTATGGATGAAACCCTGCATCCAACCATTATGAACCACAGCTTGACTGTGGACAGAATTATGCACTGGGTAGCAATGTGGTGAAGGGACAGGACAAGAAACCCATAGCCTACTGTGATCCAGACAGAACACTTCCATCTAAACCAGATCACACAGACCACAGACCTTTCAAACACACAGGAAGTCATATCACCAGTTCACAACTGTCTCAGCTCAACCACAACTTCGGGGGAAAGGCCACTCGAGATATGATGCAGAATGGCTTCCACCGTGAGCCTGTGATAAATAGGGTAAGCTGCTTAATGGCATTGGAAAATATAAGTCATTAGTCATGTTTAACAGCTGACAATGACTCATTAGTTTACAACCTTGTTTACTACCTAGTCTAATATTACAGAGGATGATTATCAACCTCAGCTGGATTCATTAACCATTACAGTTATCAAAATTATATTCATGACAAACATTTTCAAGACAACAGAACGATCATCTAATACAGTCCTTCAACAATCTTAGAATCCATGAGTTTAAATTTGTGGTTTCAAGAAATCCTAGAAGTCCGATTTATCATAATAATTATATTTAATATTAAAGCGACCGATATGGAGTTTAATCAGTCCAAAACTTTAGAGAAATAACTCTCAAAAGGAGCTGGAAAAAAGACCTGAGAAAAGATAGTTTTGAGTTCCAAAAAATGTTTTAATTATAATCCAATCTCTTTTTCATTTTCTAAAATTGGTATAAGGCAGCTAAAACTGATGAAGAGTTATCGTGACCTAAGTTCTCTTTTCTTTTCTGAGAAAAGAGTCTGAAGTGAGCGGTGGTAGTGAGTGAGTTGTGAGTTTCTGCATATTCCACGTACTGATTGATGGTCTACAGGAGTCAGATGTTACAGCAATAAGCAACCAAGATACTGCATGGAGTGAAAGAGACAGGTGCACATTGTTTCAGTTTTTTTAGTATCACAGTAATCCAGTGATAGTGGTCTGTTCTATGGATATATTGCAGAAACTGATAATAGCTCATTTTGAATACTTTTATGGTGTCATTTTGACAAAATGTCAATAATATAGGCTAAAAAACCCCACTTGAGCTCAAGTTGTATTCCACATCAACTCACTGACTCCACTGCAACATTACACTTCCTGTTTACAAACCCAAATCACCAGATTTAACAAACAAAGGAGTCGTGGAGTCGTGGGTGGTGGGGTGCAGTTGCCTTGATTGTATCTGTTAATCTTGGGCTCACAGATTGACGGCCCCTGTTTTAGTCAAAAGACAAAAAAAATGAATCTATTACTTTGACATTTGATTAATTTTTAAACCATTCTTTAAGCACAAATTGTTTCAACCTCTTAATTATGAGAATTTATCAAATTCTGTTGTTATTTGAAAGTTTAGAAACTTTTTTTAAAACTTTTTTTTACTATTTAAAAAAACCCTATTTTGTACCTATTCAAAACCCAAATAATTAACTTATTGAGAAGTAATCAATATATTAATTAATGCAATTAAATAAGCATTACAGCCTTATTCTTTCATATCCTCCATTAACCTGCTTGTTTATTCATGTGGGATGGAACCCTGCTGTGAGGAGCTAGCAAGCTGCATGTTAGTTATTCATTTGATCAGAAGTAAAAGCTTACTTTGAATAGAAAAAAAAAAAAAAATCAAGCACTAGAACACAATATGAACAGCTTCTCTTCTAAATCTCTCTGCAGACAGAAAGTAGGTTCAACATGTGACACTGAGTGTCAGTGGTAGTAGATGCTGATGTCAGCGGAGGCCTTTAAACTGGCTGAGTGCTGACGTCAAAGCTGCTCTCTGGAGTAGCCCGGGGAGAAGATGCTTGTCCACTCAAATTAGCAAAAGCATGAGTTGAACTCACAAAATACACAAGGGGATGGGAATAGCTGCAAGTAATCCTGTAGGTGATGGCATTGATCAGCTTGGAGCCTGGGGACGGCCGGTCCACATGAGCTGGAAATGTCCAAATGGGGGTCAGTTCTGCATATTGGGTGCTTTTATTTCAGTTACTAACTTCAGTAAGCACCATTATTTTGTTGGAGACAAAATTGTCTGTTCTTTCTAACATTTTAACATTACAAACACAAGTGGCTTCCTAAAGGCATGAAGTATCTATTTGTATATTGGAGGCAGTGGCATTAAAATGACACACACACCATAGGAGATCTGTATAAGGACAATATATCTTAACAAGTCAATTGAATCTGAAAGGTAAATAAAACTTTTGGAGATGTTTACAATTTAGAAATTGTGTAACAGCCAAATTCAGTGGGGATTCTGAACTACATAAATATGCCAAAGGAATGGCACTCAGCCTCACGACTCTATAAATGAACAAACTATTTCGTCAGTGGTGAATCATGGAAGTTATGGAAGCAAGAGGGACGTTAACACAATATAAGAGAGTACATAGATATTACCATACTCCAACAAGACTTTACAGAATGAAACTGCTGAAGGACAACTTGTGTTGAAAATGTAAAAATGAGGTTGGAACTTTCCTACACTGCATATGGGAATTTATAAAAGTGACACCATTCTGGGTCAGAGTTGAGGAGGTCCTGAGTAGCTGGTTTGGCTCGTCAATCTGACTCCTGGTTTATGTTTATTAGGGAACAGATCTCAGATACCAAATATATATATATATCAAAAAGCACATTTTCTGTTTCTGTGGCTGGTCTGATCACAGATTCCGGTAAGTATCAAAATCTCCAGCTTTGACAGACTGGGTAAATGCAATGGTTGAGACTACATCATATGAATCCATGCTTAGCAGGCTAAAAGGCAACAATCACGATGAGGCTACCCCCTGGGGGTGGTTTTGGACTCACATAAGACCGTTGGCAATCCTTTCTAAATTTCAAAAACAAAAACAATTTTAAATGATTGCAACACACTCCCTCAATTTCTCATGGCAGACTGAATCTCCTACTTCCATTAGCACGTACATTATTCTACATCTTGTGTCTTCATGTCATTTGATTTCTATGCCAGAGCCCTGAAGGCGGAGGGAGGGTTACTGATGTGCCGCACCACTCGCCCTTCTGTTGTTACTGTTGAAAAAGTCATTTAAAATTTAAATGCAAAAAATATAATAAATTTTTAAAAAAAAGATAATTAAAAAAACAAGCACAAGAGCTACTGCATGATGTGATGGCTGACTTATTCAGAGCTGCATCAATCAGAACAACACATCAAGGAAAGCCTGTTTTAATAGAAAAGAAGACTGTTGTTCTGCTTGTTCCCAGTCTCCCTGTCCTGTCATTTCCACTATCTACTGCAGACATGTGGGTGTAGCTGCTCTCTGAAAACATGAACTTCCTGTCTCTCAGGTGTTGAAAACATCTGACAGCCCCTTGTGTGAAAGCATGCATCATGACAGCTATTTCTGAGGTGTATTTGAAATGGAATTCTCAAAGTAAAGTGTGATTTTATATATACAGTATATCTATATAGATATCTATATCTATATAGATATAGATATATATCTATATATATCTATATATATATAGATATAGATATATATCTATATATATATATGAAGTTGTAAATACAAATTAAGGAAGAAGAAATAGCGAAGCTGGCAGTTATGTAATTCAACATCAATAACACTCAATTCGACCTACAACATTATTTGTTTTGCAATTCATCATTGTCGTTATTTTAAGCATAGGGGAGTTCAACCATTGTTCATCAGTCAAGTAGAACCTTTTTGGAAAAGGTTTTATTTTTGTGTATCAATTCAAATAGTAGATCAGAATAAAAATATTGACTAAAGCAGGTTTAAATTGTAGATCAAATGACTGACTTGCAGATTGATGGAGTGACATAAAGGGCATTGAGGAGGCAAAGAGTCTGACTATAAGAAAGCACAATGGGAGAAACCACATCACAAAAGACAGCTCTTAGGCTTCTCATTCCCTTTTCCTTCTCTTCCCCTCTCCCTCTCAACAGTCATCACGGTTGTGAAGTTTCCTTACCGCACGCGAGACATTGGCTGAGTGCCAGTGGATGGTCACGGGGGAGTCGGGTGGGAGCCAGAGCTCACACCACATAATAACTGTCTGGCTGAAGCAGTTCCTCCTGTCACTCAAAGCGAGTCAGAGAGCAGAGAAATGGAAAGGAACGGGGCATCGGAGGAGTGAAAGTGACCACGGGAAAAGCCATAAAGAGTGCCATATTTGATGACCCAGGCGGGATATAGATACAAAGATTTGCCTATAAACAAATTGGCACAGGTATAGAATACTGTATCCATAGAGACAAACAGAAACCTACTGTACCTGTTTGGCCTTGGACTTGCTGATTGTGTCTGATATTGGCTTTTTCTTCTCTTTAACAGCACTTTTGGAGAATAGTTCCACGAATTCTTCAAAGTCTACTGTTGGTTCCACAATATTCTCCCACACCAGTGAGTCATTAGCTCTAAAGAAATGGGGAAAGAGGAAGTATTTACAATGCAAGGAGGCAAGCTTTAATCTCCCATGTGTTGTTTGAAAAATTCCAACATCCATTTCCATGGAATTCATCTTAAGATTGTGTAACTTATCAAGATTGTGCTTATGCTGTTTTATGACCCTCACTTGTCATCTTTCACAGAGTAAAAGGTTTTGCTCTTGTCAAATCCATCAGCCAAGAAATTGCATGTAGAGCTTCATATTTTATTACTTGCATGTCAATCACATAGTTAAGTTTTCAAGGAAAGAAAACCTGGTTTAAGTCAATTCACTTATGACCACAATGCCTGGACTGCATAACATTCATTTTCCGCAAGGTTAGCATCTCTTTCGCTGTCATAGTACATGGTGGTCGATCTTTATCTTAAGTGGACACGCTTCCTCTCCATTCTCTACTGTTCAGAGAAAACATTTATGTAAAATGACCCATAACTATCTTCACATTATGCAGAATATCCTTACTTTTTAGCATGCAGCTGTATGCGTGTCCAGTAGAGGGGTTTCATTGGCTTGGGGGGCTCTATCATAGCCTTGGCAGGAGCTGTTTCCTGGACCATCATGGAGGGCATGGGGCCAGGTGGTGGTGGAGGCCCAAAGCCTGGGGGTGGTGGAGGAGGAGGGGGTCCCATTCCAGGTGGAGGGGGAGGTGGAGGAGGGCCCATGCCTAGCAGTGGAGGAGGTGGAGGTGGAGCTCCAAATCCAGGTGGAGGAGGAGGAGGTGGTGGAGGTCCAAAACCTGCTTGTGGAGGAGGAGGAGGGGGAGGTGGAGGTGGAGGTGGACAGGGTCCAAGACTGGGAAAGGGTGGTGGAGGAGGAGGAGGAGGAGGAGGAGGAGCGACAACCCCTGGTACAGGTGGTGGTGGTGGTGGCGGTAGGGGAGGTGGAGGAGGTGGAGGTGGATGGATGCTGCTCTGTTGTTTCTGCTGGCACGTGCAGACAAAGCTCTCTGTAGATTTGGGGATGGAGGATGAAACAGAGGATGGTGCGCTGCCTGATCTGCTAAAATGCACATCGAACTTAAAGCCCTCCTCCACAGGCGAGGTCTGCACCGACACCTCTTGGCTCATCTTTCCCAATCTTCCTCCTCTCGTCTGTGAGGCCTTGTGTTGGGTAGCATCCAGAGCTCCCATATTATCCCAGGCCTTCCCTGTGTTCCTTTCCTCTCCCTGCAACAGAGCGATCTTAATCCGCAGATCATTGATGGTCCTTTCTAGCTGAGGCATGAGACAGCTTTCATCCTCTGAGGATGACTGACCTGACTTCCACCTGCTGGATTCTGTCTGTCAGTGAATTAAAACAAAAGTTTTAACTTAACATCACAAATGGACAAACTGTACAATCCGCAAGTTTGCGATTTGTTCTGTTCTCACATGAAAACACATGTAAAAAATAAGCTTGTCAAGACTATTTTGTAATACAAACATTGAAAATCCAATTTCCTGTTATATTCTTAAAACATTATCACTCAATAAAATACCTTTTATAGACAACAAAACACACACAACAGAGAAAACTTGTGACAGAGCTATCAGCGGGGTAAAAAAAAAAAAAAAAATCCATATTGTCTAGAATCCATCAGCCCTCTGGCTCCAGACTGGTTAGAGCAGGGCTGAGAGGAAAGCGAGAGATTTGACTCCAGAGACAGTGAGTCTCGTTGGGCCTCACATGGGGAGGGTCTGTGTCTGCTGGTACACATTTCTCAGTTGTGGTCACACTGTTGAATCTTCAGGAGAATGTTCAGTCAGTCAGTCCAAATGTATTAGCTCCTCTAGGAAACAGGGAGTTTCACTGTTATCTGACAAGTCTCTCAAGACAAGCCTGACCTCTGGTGGAAAAAGAAAAACTCACAACTAAGGTGTTAAACTAAGCAAGTTATGAGTGATGATATAGTGATATATTCAGTATATTTAGCTTGAACTTTGGAAATAATCGAAATAGTAATTTAAGGAGGAGAAAGAGGAGCAGCATCTAGGAATCCATGTAAGTCTTAAATGTACAACAGTGTTATATCTGAACATCCACTGGGTTTTCTGCTCAGTAAACCCATCAGTCAAGTATATCTGCTTAAAATGCTGCAGTATTTTGTTGAAAGTATAATATTTGTAAAGATTAAATCAAATAAGATTTAGCCATCTGATAGTAAAAACCCTCACAGTGGTACTGCATGCAGAGAATATCTGGTATCAGTGAGCAAATCATTTCAGCACATTTGGCTTTGAACATACTCTGGTTTGCAGGAGACATGAGCAATTTCACACTTTGCGTTTGTGTGTTTTGATATGTGTACAGTTAAAAATGAAAACATGAGGTATACATTAAATCTCAGAAAATAAAAATAGAACAAAAGAAAAAACCCTAAACAATATTTGCTTATCTATTATACAGTAATGCATTCTAATGTAAATAAAAGGTCATAAAGGAAAACAAGAGTTATCCAGTAGACATGGCAAACATACCAGAGATAGCTAGATAATAGTAAGATAGATAGATAGATAGATAGATAGATAGATAAAGAGAGGATGTAACCAACCTGAGAGTGTAGAGTTCCTGGTGTCTTGACTGATGATTGATGCAGGGTGGATCTCAGGCCCTGTTCTCTGCCTATAGTTTGTCCATAGAGTTCCCACTGGGGAGAAGACACTGGCAGACCTACAGATGCCCACGTGTACAGCTGTTGCTCCTTCACAAAGTTGAAAAAACAACAACACACACACAAAAACAAGAAAGGGCAAACATTTTAAATGAGATAAGATCTTTGTGCATAAAACTGCTTGTTTCCTCTAAGGACTACTTCATATAAAACACATGGTGGGATACATCATGATTAGAAGTTAATAACATCCACCGGTGATATGAGTCAGGTCTGTGTTCTTTCTGCAGTCTGCAAGTATGGAAATCAATGAATTGTTTATTCTTCATCTCAAAGCATCGAATTATTTAGGCAGGTTACAGGCACAAGATTTTGTACCGTGTGGGACCATGTGGGATGAGATGAGCTTCTGGCTTTCTGTCCTGCATGCCTATATTTTTTCATTCCATTGTTCCATCATGAACCGTGACCTCTGAGTGTAATATGGTGCATGGATTTCAATTCACATGATTCATAATGAGGGAGCAATAGCAAACATGCACGGTAAATGGTTTAGTTACTGAAAAATGAATAGATGATCAGATGTTTACCGTATATTATTAATGGGGAGGGAACACTGTAATAGCATACCAAGCACAGAAGCAACACCTTATATTTGTAGTGCAAGAGCACATGGAGTGTAATTAAACATTCTATAGTAACTAACTAACAAGCTTCAGTGTATCACTAGTAGAATCCAACAAAATCCAATCTTTCTAGGATTGTTTAAATTGGCTAATGGAGTCTATATTTTATCAGCCACCCTTTATTCAGACAAAAATATTGATGTAGCCTGCCTCAGCTTAGAACCAGTTCTTCCAGTGGTTGTAAATGGGTTTGGATGGGTTTTTGCTACACATCAAATGTCAGCTATATTAAAGACAAGTGACTCTTTAAGTAGGATCTTGATCTATAATGTCGCTTTATCATCATATGTAGCCGCTTATCTTGTGCAGGGTTGTGGGAGGGCTGGAGCAAATCCCAGCTGACATTGGGCGAGAGGCGGGATACATCCTGGACAAGTCACCAGTTCATCACAAGACCACATAGAATGACTAACCACCATTCAGACTCACACCTACAGTCAATTTAGAGTCACCAATTCACCTATATTGCATGTTTTTTGACTGTGGGAGGAAGACAGAGTACCTGGAGGGAACCAGCGCAGACATGGGAAGAACATGCAAACTCTACATAGAAAAGTCCCAGGTCCTCAGGTGGATTTGAACCCAGGACCTTCTTCCTACCCACCAAGCCACTGTGCCACCCTATGTTATAAGGCAAAATAGAGTTATTAACTTTAAAGAAAAGCTTTAAAGAAAAGCTTCACATTTTGTTTTTGCTGACATTGGTTTGGCAGGATTATTTTAAAAAGTTAACCAGATTCAGATAGATTTTGATGATTTTTTTTGGAGGGGTAGAAACAAATAAGTCCTTAGATTTGGGTGGCAATCAAGGTCATTACAGGCCCTGATGCACTACTCATGATTTGGTGCCTGCTCATGCTCATCAGGGAGATGCAGTCTTCCTACCAGGAGAGGGCGCCAGGCTCCTGTGGAGGCGAGCTCCATTACAGAATTCTTTAGAAGAGGAAAGTGCACCACAGGAAGATTAAATTACACCCTTAAATTGCTTTAAGAAGTGAGCTTCACAGGGAACTTCATGGGGAACCTGAGCTGCCTTGGCGGAGGTCTGCGCTCTCTGAGTGCTGTCTAGTTGCCAGGTTGCTTTTCATTTGACAAATTCACTTTGCAAATACCAGACACTCTATCTGGAGTGAATGTCTGCTGAACAGGCCTAAGCTGACGAATGAGCGTTGCTGCAGCAGCAACAACAGACTCATTCATTGGCTAACTCAATCACGGAAAGCACACTCCCAAATCAGTGAGCCGTAGCCCCCTGAGCCAAAGATCGAGAGCTGCAGCAGCGACAGGCTCGCCTTTTCAGAGGTATTTATTTATCTGGCTAAAGCCAGTGTAAGAGAGCTTGTTGAATGTGGCAAACCCAGCACTCACACATATCTCTCAGCTGGAACTGCGGGGCTGTCAGCGCTGACAGGCAGTGAGCGTTCACGTGTTTTGTGAGGATTAGCTGTAGAAGAAGGAGGGAGGAGTTGGGATATCTTTGGTTGGATACTTTCAAAATGTAGCTACTGTTGCTTGTTTCTGCAGCTTAACCAAACCCAGCTTTAATTTGTGCGAAGACTTCATGTGTGCATAAATCATAGGTGAGCATGAATGTCTCATCTTTTTTCTGAGAGTTTTTCTCTCTCCCAGAGAAACCCATTATCTAATTCTTAAAAAGCGGGTCAGATTGATGTATGCCTGTGCCACTCATTAATATTTATCCACTCTGCAATGAATTGTACAGTCTAAAAAGGGATGTAAATTGATTTATACAAAGTTCTTACATACTCTTCCACCCCAAACACCATGTTTGGACTGAATGAAGCTCATGGGCAGAACAGAAAATGAATTATTCATAAATTTGTTCACTGTAGTATAATAAACAAAAAAATGCAATGCCATATTTAGGCAGCAAAGTGGAGGACAAATAGATTAGAGATCAAGATGGAAATATAAGATAGATGGAGAAAAAGAATACAGTGTTAATGCAGTATGTGATTCATTTGAAGAAGATTTAACTGCAAAAGGAAAAATAATATAAAAGTGACATATTGAATGGTTTTAGGTGAAACTGTTGCAGAGAAAGAATGTGATGATTTATTTTGAAAGGGAGATCGGCTGTAAAATAAAAAAGCAATGATGTGACCTGTACTCTCTTTGGCAACAACAGAAAAGGTTGTGGTTGGATAACACACAGTGCTCCAGGCCAAGCCCCGCATTGAAGCAGACAGAGAGCAGGGAGAAAAAAGAAATGGGGGTGGGGGTGCAGGAGTCCAATCCTGTCCAATCCTGACATGGTGAGCCTTTTTGCTTGGATAGAACAGCCTGAGCCCAAGGCACATGGAGTTGTTACATAACATGATCAGCAGATGGGCTATGGAAGCACAGATGTGTGTGTGTGTGTGTGTGTGTGTGTGTGTGTGTGTGTGTGTGTGTGTGTGTCTGTGCATTTGTTTGTGTGACAGAGTGAGTGTCAGAAGGACTGCCATTAATCCAGCCATGTGAGGAAATGCCTGAACATGTATGGGTGTCTCGGGCTGTCGTTTCGTATTATATGAGTACACATTAAAAGAAAGGGCTCAGCGCATTTATGGACTACTGTGAATGCACAGCTGATTGTACTTACAATCAGCTGTGCGATTTCATTTGAACATGCATGCTTTTGTGAATAACCTTTGTGTTTTGTAGTTGTTTGTATTCATTTTTCTGTGCATTTGAGCATGTACAATGCATGTGTGTGCAAACATATCTGTGGGGGGAGGTACATTGTGTATTTAGATGCCAACACTAATTTGTTCACATTCGTTTGTATTCAACAGACAAGATAACAGTCTACGCTAAATCTATCAGCCCCGAGCCTCAACTTAACTCAACAACTCATGATAAAATAAGACAACTAATACCACTGTCTACACCTCTGAGATATACAGACACAACTGCATACTAAGCAAGCATTCACATCCACTGAGACTAGAACTGAGCACTAGAGACTCCAGTGCCTAGAGCACCTCTGCCAAGGTTCAACAGTTAAGACAACTGCACCATATAATGCTGCTTTTGGGGTTCCACAATGTTAAAGAAAGTTAAAAAAAGAAGAAGATGGATCTACCTCTTTATGTAATCCAAGATGTGGCATTACCATGACCAACAGACACGAGGCCTCTCTAAAAACTGCACATCAAGATTCTGCAATCCTAATCTTGTGGTAACTAGATCAGAATGCTCCTATATGAAAATTCATTGTATTTAAAAAAAGGATAAAACCTAAAAAGTATTTTTTATTCTGGGATAGCAATAGGATATAAAATCTGGATAATAATCCGGATTAAAGGTTTTGAAATACTGGGTCTCAGTCTGCATGGTCCACTGCTCTTCAGATAATTAAATGTCTCTGGAATGAGTCACAGTAACACAGTAACAAATATAGAAACACAGATTGGAAAAGCTTTGCATGACTCTACATACTGTACACAAAGTGGTGACTGCAAATCTCTCTGCTCTGCATTCACTGAGTAATTTATCTGTGCATGCTCTCTTGCATACCAGCCAATGTTATATTATCTTCAGGCAATTAATTTGTAAGAACATAATGTGAGAAATGCAAAGCCCTTGTCCTCAATCAAAACATCATAGTTTGGTAAGCTGAATCAAAATTGGAGCTATGGAGCTGCAGTTATTGCCTCTTAATGTGTGAAGATACCTTTATTTTAAGATTCTGAGAATGTCACCCACACACCCGTAAAATTTGAATGCAAAAAACACTGCAAAGCCATTTGAGTTTTAGGCTGAACATCCAAGGCAGCTCATGTCATTATTTTCTTTTATAAAAACAAGTGTGGCAGTAAAGAAAAAGGGCTTACGTTAAAGACTGCTGAGGCAGTACCATGGAACTCTGTGAGGCTGTCGCTGAAGGGGTGCAACAGACCCTGGACCAGCAATCGGTGACACAATTCTTTCGCTTCCTCTTCTGTAGACCCATCATTTGCATGCTTAGACAGCCAGTCCAACAGAGTGCGACCTGAGACCCAAAAGTGTAAGAATGAAACCGATCTGGAGAATACAGAGCTCCATTTTCTAAGATGGAGAACTTGACTCTATACAACTAATTCTAGACACCCTGTGATATTTTGACTAAATAATTGAAAAAAAGTTTCAGATGTGATAATTAAACACCTATACATGCAAACTCACACTGTTTAACATGCAGGTGACAGAAGATATGGTGTCAATTATGCAGTGCAAAGAATGAACAAATACTAAATATATTCGAGACACAAGCATTCAGTACATCTAGTAGCATCTCTCACTAAATGTTTGAGTTTTCTAACTAATATTTGGGTATTAAAACATTGATGGATGAACATGAATAAAAAGTGTTCTGGCACCAGAAACAGAGAAAAACTCATGCCTTAAGATCATGATGTGGTTGTAAAGTGTGTTAAGCTGGGAGTAATACTCGAGAAATTTGTCATAATTTCAAATTTTCATGAGCAAGTCTGGATCCCAGATGAGGAAGATTCCTGTTTCTTGATGACAGCAGGAGCAGAAGGAATCATAAGGGGTTTGAAAAGATTTGTGACATCAATGAGTATGCAGAGCCTAAAGGAATGCACAGCTCCATTTCCTCAGAAAGTCTAAGACATACTGTGAAATCAGCTGTTAAATGTTGTTTTACAGGCTTGATACCTTTTTAAACCATGTGACTCAGAGGACAGAAAATTCATTTAAGAGGAGACTTGTGACTCAGGGTCCTGTGGTCACTTATTTGAGCACGTTAGATTGGAGTAGCTCAAGTTGTAGTATGTAAATAAGAAATTTGTATTGTGATTGTTTGACAGTTACATCAGCTTTTTATAGTACCAGTCAAAACTCCAGACACACTTTTGGAGAGTGTGTCCAAACCTTTGATTGAGACTGCATGTGCTTTCATACTTTAGTCTAAGACTTCCCACTCCTTCCAAAGGGCTGGATATCGCCTGGAAAACTGAGTGGTGAAATGTATTTGATGTAAAAAAAACAAAAAAAACAGGACAAATATGTATATTTACAATTATACAATGTCATATGTATACCAAATGCTGTTGTTAATTGGGATTTGAGATACTAATCTTCCTCCATTGTTTGGCTACAGCAAATTCACCTCACTTAATGCAAATGGACCTGATATCATGACTTATTTTTGTCTTGCAAGAAAAACTGTCACTTGGCTTTAGCATCCACAAGTGTGCACTGTGTGTGTGTGTGTTTCTTTTGTTTTGTTTTTTTTGTCTGGAGTCAGAGGATGACATTTACTTGGGTGTGTGACAGTGTAGCCATTCAATCCTCCGATTTACAGCGGATAGCTCAGCTGGAGAGCAGCTGAGCTCTTGAAAGGCGCCACAACAGAAAGGAGGACAGAGTAACATTGTTTGTCAAAAGAGGCATTTGTTGTGAAGTCACTTCTCAATAAATAACCCCCACTGTGTCACCATTGTTTTCATGAACTATTGTACTTTTAAATCATTATGTTGAGTCCCAGTGTGATCATTTCTATAATGTGATAATTTGTAAGTCATTTGAATTTAAAACGCTTGGGAATTACCAAAATCATTTCACAGTAACATTGCAATACAGCTTGAGCTGGACACAGCTTGGAAACAAACAAATGGAGTCACATACCGCCAAATGAGGATTCCCAGCAACAACACTAATAAATAATGTACGAACTAAAATATTTAATGGAACATTTATTTATTCTATTTTGCTTAGTTCAAGGTTGATTCTGTGAGAGCAGCAGCGTCACAGAAGGGCGAAACACAATTTTCCACTACATTAAAGGGGAAGTCTAATAATAATTGAAATGTTAATCACTGTCACATCCCATATAAATACCATAACTTACAATAAATGAAAGCCGGTTTAAGGTCATTGCCATAAACCTCCATTGTTGTGCCTGGAGGTTGATTAATGAATCATACTGCTGCAGTCTGCACTACGTACTCCTGTTTGAGTAAGAGTTACTGAGATTTATAGTGCCCACCTGTTTTAGGAAACTACTTTTTTAATGAGACCACAAATCTGCGACTTTTTTGGAAAGATTTACATCAGAACAAATAGAATTCAGACTGAATTTAACAGAGAGGCAGGCAAGTGTTTAAGTATGTATAGAGAGATTGACATATTGCTGTTTTTTTTGTCTTTTTAAGGGTTTTGTTGACAATAAGAAATTTGTAGCAGGCCAGTTCTTTATGACTCAACTAGCCTATAAATAAATTCTTACAAATACCAAAGTATAATACAGGCTTTGGCAAACAGATTATTCCCAATATTGTAGGGCTGTGACACAAACCTGCCAGATGTTCTCAGTTAGAAAGACTTTTTTGGTCTTGATCCTGTCTTGTCTTTTCATCACTTCCTCTGAGACAGATGTCCTGGTTCCTATTCGTATTTCCCAACATCAACCAATGTGATCAAAATTTAACGAGCTTCTCCCTCCTGATTTTCACCATCCAATCAAGAAGCCCAAAATAATCTCTCCGTCTCTCTTTACCATAAAAGGAAGCCAGCACTAATCACTGTGGTCTTTATGTGGTACATAAGGTCATCTAACATTTCTAACATCTAACCACTATGACTGACATCACATTGCAATTCAAAATAAGTGCAATGATGGCCAAGACATGGGTGTACACTTGTAATCGATTTGGGGATTATTTTCCAGTAATCCAAGAGCATGTCTGCACCAAAAGTCTAATCTATGTTTTAGCACTTCATATCTATCTGACTGAGCTTTATGTGTGGCGACAGCTGAGTTACTTGTATTAAGCATGACTCACCAGAGAAGACATCAACGTTGAGCACAGTGGTAGGGGAAGTTTGACTGGCATGATGCGCTCTCCTGGATCCCAGTGTCCAGTAAGTCCCGCCTGTGTAACCCTTCTCTGGTGTGTTCTGCTCTGTGGGCCAGTCTGTAGACACACTGATGGGACCAGCAATGGAGCAGGACCTCTGCTTATGCCTATGCTTGTGACTACATTCTACAGAAGCAAAGATGGTATCGGTTTTCCTTGGCACATGTGGGCTGGCAATGGGGGAGCCAATTGGGGAAGTGAGCTGCCTGGTAGTGGTCTTAACATAGGAGGGGTTGATTGGTGGGTAGAGTTTGACAGTGGAAGGGGAACTGGAGAAGGTCCTACTGGAACTGGAGGACAAGCTACTCTTCCGCCTTTTCAGGGACAGGAAGTCCTGTTTCCCAGTTTCCTCTTCCCTCTCCATGGACAGGTCCATGCTGCTCACACTCTTGTGAGAACCCATCGGCACTGCCCCTGAGAACGTGAGATCCAAGCAGACACATGGCACACATGTGTTTTTGCTCTGCTGTGAGGGCAGAACTGGGCTCTCCAGGTCATCCTGAGGCTCTTCGGCACTCTCATACGAGGTGGTAGCAGTTGTAGTGTCGGGGAAGCTATACGTGCTGTCAGTCTTTGGGAAAATGCTGACACTGCTCCTCTCTGTGTCTGGGCCTGACGATGACTCACTCAGGGACACTGGGCCAGAAGAATTTCTTGATATGGGAATGTCACGGCTTTCGTTCTCTAAGTCGTTGCACTCTTCTCTTACCTCTTGAGGTGCACATTCACCGTCAACAGGAGAGAAAGCGTCCTTATCCACATTTAATAGCTGGTGAGATATTACCTTATCGGGGGCTTTGTTCCCCTCAGAGGTTGACCCTTCAGATAAGCCAGCCACCAGTACACTGTCACTGACCACAAATTGGTTTCTCATGGCTTGCTGGATGTCATACAGCAGGTCTTCATTTTCAGCCGCTGCTGAGTGAAAACTGTAGAGGTCAGCATCTGACTCTGAGCTTGTCTTCCGGAGAATCCCATCCACCGTAGATTGGTGATTGTCTGCACTCAAGCAGCTTAGATCCCCCTCAACATCTGATAGCATGCCCATGTCATCAGCAGGCTTGAGCTCTGCTTTGCCAAGCTCTTTTGGCCTCCCATCTTCCAGTATGTCATCCTTAGACAGCCTCTTTGCCTTTGAAAAACTCTTCCTGATCTTCATCCCGGAAAACACAGAACCCTTTGACTCTGACTTAGATTTCTTCTTATCACTACTTTCTCCTACTGCTTTACTTATCTTATTGTGGGACTTTTTAGATTTTTTGTCCACTTCCCTCTCATCAGCATCACCATCGCAGGCGACATGTCCTGCTGCTCCATTACCTCCTCCTCCTTTCTTCTGCTTTGCTTCCTGGTTCCCCATATTCCTGAGCAGACGGACACCCTTGGCTAGCAGGCCATGCTGCTGTGGTCGAGGTTGGGCATACTGGGCTTCCTCCTTCGCTGCTGCTGGCACAGAGTTGCCTGATCCCTGCTGTCTGCCCACTACAGTTAAAGGCAGCTTTGAGACTGATGTTGTCTCCCTCAGCTCTGCTGATGCTGAAAGGAGGAGGCGACTGGCACTGACAGCCGCGGGCTCGCCACTCACTCCTCGCTCTACCCCGCTCCTCTGCACAGCCTCTGTGACTCTATGATCCTTTCTCTCTGTTTGCCCCTCCTTTTCATCCCCATCTGCTCCTGCATGCTCTGCTGTCTTGCATAATGGACTGCTGGTCGAGCGGGCAAGGCGCTGATGCTCTGGAGCGTGCTGCCCTTGTCCATGATCAACTGACGGGGGAAGAAATGGCTTAGGATGCTCCTGCTCTAAAATGTACTGTTGTGGCTGGTGTTGTTGATTGAAGAGTGAGTGTTGTTGTTTACGCAGGATATTGGAAACGCTGCTCTTCCTCCTGCCTTTGAAAGTAGTAGTAAAGAAGCTCTCTTTCAGAAAGGGCACCTGGGTCTCCACTGTTTTAATAGTCTGCATTTTGACCACTACAGCTTCATTAGGAGGAGAGATGATCTAGAGAGGCTGAAGTAAAGGAAAAATAACACCTTAAAATCACACTGGTTCATTTTACCTTCACAATAGTAAACTGTTCTCACTAGAGTCATGAGGTAAAAGTTGACATAAGAAACCTTGTGTACATATTTCTCGCATAGTGATCATATACTTGTAGTGTTTGTAGTCTCTTGCTTTGATTGTTACTTCAAGTTCTGTTTGGACTACCTTTTGTAATTCCCATTTTTAATTTAGCAATTTTTAGAATTTATGTGTCCATTACTCATATTTGATTTCCTAGACAGCATATTAATTGATTCAGGAAACAGTGGATTAAGTTTCTTGATCACATTTGCTGGTTTTCGTCATCATCTATGAGAGCAAACTGAATGTATTTGGGTTTTGAATAGTTGATGTGATCAGGAAACAGACATTTTATATTTTCTGACATTAAATCAAGTTTAATTGAGGAAATAATCTGCAGACTAATCCATAATAAAAAATAACGAGTCACATCCCAAATATAATTATACAGCAAGTATTAATTAAAATCAGGCTCTGTCAATTTTGCGGCAAATGGAAGATTTTGTTTTATCATTGTTTAAACTGCCATTTACTAATTAAATGTTCACAGGTGATACATACTGTGTCTATAGTTAAAAACACAGTTCTGCATTATTATTGTATCTCTAACAGTGGACATTTCTTTGGCTGTGTACGTGTAGCTCAGCCTTCATCAAGGCATGCCTGAGGAATGATTAATGTCTATGGGTGTGGTACAAAGAAAGTTTAGTATTTTAACTGTCATTGCCATTTAACAGTAAGAATTTCTTCTGACTTCAAGTGCCTAAAGTAAGTGGCTTAAAGTAATAATTCATATTAAATAATGAGATAATTACACAGGAATAAATAAAAAATGTCATGTAGATTCGAGAAATTGCCTGATCAAACATTCATTACAATTTGCTTTTGTCAAAACACAGTAGCTTATGAACGTTTCACCTTCTGAACACATTACATAAACACTTTGCAAAATGAGTCAAATGTACATTTGTAATCATATTTAACAATATATCACATCGTGAAAAAGTGTGGATAAAACTATAATCATTACATTTTAGAACTTATATTATAAATGACAGCGTACTTGCCTTACTGGTGGAGCCCTCTCAGTGGACCAGCACTGACTGAAGAAAACAGCACAAATGCATGTTTGTCTCTGCTTATGAGCCATGGGTCACATGAAGTTGGTGTTGTCCTCATCACATGTCTTGTCTCCTTGGCCATCTTCCATTACCACTGTCTGAGACTGCCCCTGCTAACTTCATCAGGCATAGGAACAAACAGAACTGTGTAACAGTCAAAAAACACATTCTTGTGTTTATTAAGCTTCTGGTTAGAATTCGGTGCCTAAGGCTAATGGTGTGGTCATGTCAAACAGAGGTGCATGTTTGATAGAAAATTAAACCAAAGCCCCCAACTCCACTGCCTCGTTTGACACCAAAACAAATTTTTTTTCTATGGTTATAAGATTATTGCAAAATAAAAAATAAAAAATAAAAAAAATAAAAAATTATATATATATATATATATATATATATATCCCATTTAGGTGTAACTGTGCAAGAGCAGGTGGACCACTGAATCTATATTTATATATTTATTACATACATTTTTATTATTTTTCACAGAAAGAAAAATAGAGATCAATTATTTATAACATATAATACTCTCCAGATAATGTTTTAGAGCAGGAATTTCATCAAACAGCTGCATAATACTGTATATTAGCTGTTATTAAAAAGGAAGCTGTAATAACGGCAAACAGTGAACATATTTAGCTACTTAGTGTAGAGGTTTATGGTTCATGGTAGAGGTTTATGGTTTAATTTGCTTGGCAGCATAAACGGGGGAGAAACAGTAACAAGGGGAGAACATGAAAGCTTCATCTAGAAATATCCTGCTTAAGCCAGGAATCAAACTCACCTAAGAAGCTAACCACTAATACACTGTGCTGTAAGCATCAGACATCATAACAAATTTAAAAATATGAAAAAACATGTTTAGATATAGACTAATCCTGTCCCCAATACCAACTTCTAAAGTGCTCTTGGACAAGACACAAACCACCTGGGCTGATAAGGTCTCAGTTGTGGATGTGTGTGTCAAGGCAAAGAGGTAAGGCATTACTGGGAAACAAAATCATGCTCAGGTAACCCACCCTGGGAAAATAAAGGTAAACAAATTAAATAAATGAAGGGATGAAGGAAAATAACACAATCGTGATTTGTGAGACACGCTACAAACACACACACACACACACATAAAACACACAAAATACAGTTTCAGTCCAAACATTTTTGTTTATTGAGTTAAAATATGAGTATGATTGGCATACTTGAAATGTTACAAAATGTATGTGTTTACCATTTTGGTAGTTTACATTCCCAATATTTAAGTACAAAATTCTCAAATTTAGATGAAGAATTATGACATTAGAGCACATTATGTTGAAAGCAGACAAAATATCCACTGATGACAGGCATGGGATATTTTACATCTCTTTTGCAAACAACACATAAGTCATAGCATTATGTATATCCATTGCATACAACATTGCATCCCATAATCCAATAATGTTCAGTATGCCAGGTGTCATAATACAGTTTATTCTTTCACTTCAACACCTTTTGAGCAAGATATTGGTTACAGCAACAATGTAAAAACCAAAAATTTAAAAATAAGAATAATATAATGTGAATTACAAATGAAAATCCAAATGAATTCTTGAAATGGTTGGTATCTTTATGATGACTTAATTTGGTATTTGGTGTTTGACCACTATCTCTGAAAAAAAGCTGTTGATTCTATTTCAAAATCAATTGCTGTAAGTTTATTAATGAATATTCTTTAAGACAAAAACTTAACCATAAACAATGAAATTGAACTTAAAAATATATGGCTATAATAGAAAGTTAAAATATTATACTTTCAATGATAATAGCCATTTTTGTTATTAACAGAGTGCGATTTTGTTGGAAAATAGTGATACAGCCAGGACACCATGTCTGTCTTTAGCCACTAGAGGCTGCCATTGCTCTGCTATATCAAAGATGAGTAGCCTTTTCCAAGGAGTTCCTTGGATGTATCATTTTGTAGAAATTTAAAAGAAGGTGCAAAATCAAAGCACATACATTAATAAATGGACATCTTTGTGTGTGTTTGCAATCAATCAATGTGTATGAAGTCAGAAATACCAAATGTACACAAACAGAATATCATCATTGTATAGTCATTACTCTTGACAGAGAACTGAAAGTACATAATACACAACAAATGTACTTACTTATTGTCTCCACCATAAAAACCACAACAATCACATTAAACACAACAGCAGTTCACTGACTGTGGTGCTACACGGAATATTCACAACTCAGTTCATCAGACGAATCATTTTCAGACTGGCTCAAAATCTCAGGAATATCAAGAAAACCAAATATGAATGTCACAAAACATTTCTGTTGACTGAAAATAAGGACACAAAAGATATTTTTGATATTCCATCAGAAATAGGAAAGCTATATCCATGTAGAAAGGCAAAGTACAGACATCCTGATAAAAACACATGCCTGTCAAGAGGATGGCAGGTCAAATCGGTAGAAGTCTGTGAACATAAAAAAGTCTTTGTCCTTTACTTTCTGTGATGTGTTACAGATGTATAAATTTGTTTGAAATGCAAAACCACTCAGCACATTACACTTCTAGCTACCCACCGAGAGAAATGTGAATCCGCAACACTGTGACAAAGATATCCTTTACCTTGTGTCAATTGCACTTCAATTGCACTGCAATGCATTTTAGAGCCCTTTTCAATAATTTCCCACTCAGTCCATTTTCTCTCAGTATTAGTGTGAAATGGTAAACAGTTCTTCACGGATAGAGGAATGCTTTTATCGCTGGACCTCACCTTTAAGCATACACACAACTTTTTTGAATGACTGTGCCAACCTAAACACATACCTTGAAGACCACTGTATATTGCTGTGCTTGACATCGTAGAGAAACACATTTAGGATCTCTTAGCAAATTAACTCAACAGAAACAACAACATGGATGCTTCGTCCTTTTCTTTGTCCCATGTTCAATTATTTGTTTCCTTTATCAACCAATCAAACCTCCTGTCCTTTATGTGGACTCCCTGGGAATCCGCCTGTGGAAGACCACTGACCTCTGCTGAAGCTGTTGCTTCCTCCTTTTTTTCTGGTCCCAGTGGCACAACAATATCATCTTAAAGGTTGTACGGAAAGTCTTGTTGCACAGGGCGTAGCACATGGGGTTGACTGTGCTGTTGACGTAGCACAGCCAGTACCCTACTGCCCACAGTGTCTCTGGGATGCAAACATTACAGAAGGCATTGAGCAACACCATGATGTTATAAGGTGTCCATGTGATGATGAAAGCTAAGAGGATGGCACTGAGAGTTTGAGCAGCCTTCTTCTCCTTCACTAAGGACATGCGCTTCCTCTTGGTGATCTGAGTCCGAGCTCGGGCTGCAAAACGCTTTGCCATAGCTGCCTCTTTAAAGGACAAAGGAACAGATGGGGATTTTATGGTGGTGCTGGTGGTATCGCTGTTGCTGGGAGTAATGGTAGCAGTTGGGGGATCATCTGGAGAGCATTGATTAGAAGTAGCTTGAATGGTGGGCATTGATTGATTGTGTGAGCAGAAATGATGGTGGTAGCTATTTTCTGAACTGTTTGCTCCATCTGGAGTAGTGGTGGCAGTGGTGTTGGTGGTGAGTGTTGAGAGGCTGTGTCCGGTATACTCTGCTCCCCTGAGGGGATCCTCCTCTGAGGCTGCATCCAGATCCTCACATGAGGCAAGTTGGGAGTTGACGGCAGCCTTTATACCTGGCAGGCTGAGAACAATAGAGAAAATTGCATGACTCTGAGAAATCATTTCTTGACCTCCACAGTCCTCATCTTCTGAAGACCCAGAGTGGTCCAATGAGGCTGCAGCATCATTGTTGTTCCAGCTGTCACTGCTGCTCTGGTCCGGATCATGCTCCCCTTGGCGAGTGCTACCAGGCTTCCAAGAACGAACCCCAGGCCAGCAGTGTAAGCGGCCAATGAGCTCCTGACAAGTGCTTTTTCGCTGGGACAACCTGGTCAGCTCATAGCTACTGCAACTCCGAGAACTTCCGGTGTGATGAACAAAACGAGCTCTGTCGCCTGTGCCATTCCCACTTCTTCCTCCCATTGCACCATGACCCCCCGAACCCTGCAACCCAGCTAACTCTTTCGAACGGTTCTGGGTCTCTTTGTAAATACGCCAGTAGAGAACACTCATTATCGACACAGGCAGATAGAAAGCCGCCATGGCTGTGCAGAAGGTTATGGTGGGTTGTGAGAGGAACTGAATGTAGCATTGATCCGAGGGCACTGTCCTTTTACCCTCAAAATACTGCCAAAGTAAAATGGCTGGGGCCCACAGAACAAGAGAAACAAACCATGCTAGGCCGATCATAATCCCAGCTCGCTTTGTGGTGCGTTTGGCACGGTATGTCAAAGGCCTGGTGACTGAAAAGTAGCGGTCAAAGCTGATGACCAGTAAGTTCATAACTGATGCATTGCTGGCCACATAGTCTATAGTAAGCCACATATCACAGGCCCAGTTACCCATGGCCCAGTAGCCCATCACAAGGTAAGTTGTGTAGAGGTTCATGGAAATGATCCCTATGATGAGGTCAGCCACAGCCAAACTCAGAAGGAAGTAGTTATTGACTGTTTTTAGCTGGCGATTAACCTTGAAGGAAACCACTACCAGCATGTTGCCAATGATGGTGACCAGGGACAGCATGCCTGTCAGCAAGACAATGAGAACAACCTGCCACACAGGGTGGCCACCCAAGGGATTGAGGGCTACTGTACCATTTCCATTTTGGGATTCAGAGGTGTGGTTGAAGAGTGTGCTGATGGAAGAGGAATTATCATCCGGGGAATTTGTGTGAAAAGCCAACCAAGTGGTTCCACCATTTCCTCCTTGGTGGAGAGTATTGGATTGTGAGTAGGCTCCGGCTGCTGGGGTTGATGTGTTGGTTGTCAGGAAGAAACCAGGGTCTGTGCTGTTTGAGCTCATTGTTATGTCCTGGCATGTTCTAAAGACAGAGACAGAAAGGGAGAAAAGAGAGGAAGGAAGGAAGGACAGAGAGATGGAAGGAAGGGTAGAGTGACAAAGGAAAAGAAATGGAGATAGGACACATGAGTTGTTTACATTCCTATTCCTAACCAGTAGGTGAGGCTAGAAACCTATTTTACCAAGGTGAGTGCTCCAAAGGAAGACATTTGGGTCTAACTAACTCTAAACTAACCCTGTTTCATAATCACTCATATCTTCATTTGTAGAGCATCTGTCTGCACACTTCAAATGCATTGTAAACCACATAGGATTAAATTAAAAACTAACATCTGGATCAGCAAGGATACACAGAAAATCATTTTATGTGAGAGAGAACCACTTCAAACAACACTTGTTTCTTATAACACCCATCAAATTACAAAGATGTTGCCCTTACACATGGGTAGTCCAAGTGTTGGGGTTGCACTCTCTATAGCATTAAACCTTAGACAAGGTTGGTTTTCTCCAGTTAGATCATGTGAGGAGGTGGTCTGCTGGTGATCTTTATTCAAAGCTCTGATGTCACTATGTCGATACGTACGTCAAATGTGCAGTCATACAGTTTTCTAGTGATTTTGTTTTATACTGCTCAAACTCTGTTGATTGGCTAGGCTAGGCTATAGCATTATGTAGGCATCATAGGATGTATGGGTTTCCAGAAACCATCTAGAATGGAGGACAAAGACAGGATAAATTAATAGAGAAAATATTCTCGAGGGGTATTCTTAAGTTTCTTCCTCTCTAAATACAACAGTTTTGATGTTAATTTGATAATGATGGTGGTTAATTTGTTAATATTCCAAGATCCCTCTAAGAAAAATAAGGTGAGACAGATTTCGGGCAAAGGGAGTTATGCAGAGTCAAAACCGGTGAAAAGGTGAAATGGACAGAAAATAACTATCAGCATGATCCTGCTGTTTGATTTTTGATTGAGGACCACTTCGTGATGGAAATGAAAACAATAAACAGAAGATGCTGCTGTTTTTGTCACAGAAGTTCTGGATAATTGGATTGTCAGATGAAGAACTTCGATTTTGTAAAGCAGCATGTCTTAGTTAATGTACTTCAAGTCAATCCATGCAATGATTAGTATTTATCATGGTGTTTTCAATCAGATGTGTGCATGTTTAAGTGTTTGTGTTGAAACCAAAAAAGAGTTCCTTGATAACTAATATAGTTAAGTGAGAAACATGGGCAATGATTGGCAATGTCTCTACAGTTTTATACATTTTATACACAAAGTCATGTCGCTAACAGAGTTGGATAAAACTCAAGATTCGCTATTTCGTCCCTATTTTCTTTGTAATATTAGATACAATATTTTAACTATGCAATTATCATGATGTACCTTCTGAAACATGTATGTCTGTTATGCAACAAGTTAAGAAAAAAATGCTGTTGATACTCTAATTTAGTTTGGTTTCAAACCAACTCTGGTTCATTCTACAAAGTACAGAACACTATATTGTGCTTTGTATGAAACATGGTGTTCTTACGGTGAGGCTGAAGACAACGTTTTATTTTAAACTTGACGCTAACCTGAGCTAGCCTGTGTGCAAGGAACAACTAGTTAGTTATCACTTTCCAATAAAGACAAGTGAGGCTACACCCACCACCCAAAACCTTCCCTACCTAACACACACAAAAAAAACTTGTGCTGGCAAACGTGTACAAATATATAATATATGATATAAAACCACAGTCTCACACATATACAATATTTCCTCCAGGCAAAGGTATTTGAAGCTGAGTGCTGCATCTGTGCCGTGAGAGAATCTCAGACTTCCCACAGAGCTGTTAAAGAGCCCCAGTAGCCACCAGCAACATGAAAGCTGTATGTTCCACCTAGGACACACTGATACTAATATTCTCAGGAGGCCCCCTGCTATCCCCAGTGCAGACACGTCTCACTACTTCCATACATCCTCTATATCATATCTGCAGAGGAAAAGACATGTTTGCACACATATGAAAAAAACATTACACCTACAATTGTATCAAAGAACAGCACACACCAAAAAACCCATATATCAATGAAATGAAAGACAAATTAAACAATCCCAATTGAATACCAAACAATAACTACTTCAACATTTATCATAGACAGCAAACCTAAAAGCCTCTTCAGAAAACAAAGTCAACAAAGTTTTTACAAAGCCGATTCTACTGAGCTTGTGAGACAGTAATGTGTTGCTAATGAGTGTTAAGCATCTTCTAATTGGCTTACAAGGGCAAAATGTGCCTGTGTGAAGATAAGGGCTTTAGGGAAATCGGTCTTCTTTAATCTGATATGCTGTAAACACAGAGGATGGATAAATGACTCTAGGAAAACAAATAATGACATTTTTAAAAGTAAAATCAGACAAACAAAAATGCAGTCAAGTACTTAATGTCCTGTGCAGGGAATATACTGTAGGCATAGGCTCACAAAACAGGGGAGGGAAGACTTGATCCTATGGGAAAAGTTCAAATGTCGAACTCCCTGCCCTTTTGAGAGTCAGAGGATGATTGTTGGCAGTGGTGAGTTAAAATGTCCCTTTAATTGCAAGGATCTACAGTGCATAACACTGACAAGACAATGACAAAATAATATCAGTTACACCATGCACACCGATTATATCAAAGCAAAAAATGATTACACATGGAACATTTAAGCCTTGCTGTTGTCTTTGATTGTAATGGTCTGCTATCGTAATTTACATTTCTGTAGTCCCCTGGGACCAGATGCCGGCGACGCGGAAGGGATAGTGGTTTTTGTGTTGCTTGTTTTCTCTGAAAATTAAACCGACCAAGCCGGTATGTGGCAGATGACATCATTTTCCAGCATGGGTGGGCTAGCAAGACTCGGGACAACCAGCTGCTATTACAGTAAAGCCATTACAGTGTCTCTGCCTCCAAGCCCACGTTTAGACCTATATCTTAAGTTTGACTCCAAGGCACGTAGGTGGGGTGATTTCAGGTACACAAGAAATCAATACTCGTTTACTGTCTTGCAAGACAATGTGCTCCCTGACATTTTGAGGCATTTGTCCAAGCAGAGATGGACACAGCAATCCAAGTTGGCTCCAACGATCCATCTCAATGATTGGGTGACTAAGACACTGCCATTTCAGGTTTCTATTTTCAGCAGAGCAGTGATAAAGGCAGATGATTCAACGACGGGTTATGTTGACATGCACTTTTTAAAAAAAAGAAGCTGTTATTCCATGCTACACTTTTTTCAATGTCTTTTCCTTCAACCTGAGTGCCACAACCATTAAATAAAAGCATGTCAATCTACTAATTGTATTTTTTTCTGGTATTCACGCAAGTATATGATCAAGGTGATTTAATCAACACTTTATGTGCTTTCAAATAAAATGAAGAATATTGTCAACTGGCTTTTTTTCATGCTGCCTTGTCTAAACTTCACATTTGGTCTTCCACTGCTCATTGGAGCCAAGTGCAAAGATGCATCTGTAGGCAGACAGGCAACGGGTTTTAGCGGTTTACTATAATAAGATATTAAATTGGACAGACTGAGAAAAACTAATCGAAAATTGGAGATCTAGATTGGAATGACAAAATAAGAGTTGTCAGGCATTGGAAATTCCCAGAGAGCAACAACAAACCGAATGCAAACACATTTAATCGACCCACAATATCCAAGCAATGGCTATGCATTTAATATCACTGGCTGAACAGTGATGTATTGTATGCATCTGCTTCCTTGTGAGAGACAGCAGGTGTAGGACAGAGTCAGGATTTCAAACAGTCATCACATGTATTAAAACTTTGATTTAATCTAATTCAAATGTGCAACGTAGAAAACAATCAACTCTACTGCATTTCAGTAAAGCCTCTGCTATCCCTCCAGGCTGGATAATGTGGCATTGCACAATAGGGAATAATACTCAGAGGTATACCATGGCTAATCCCGGTCATACTGAGTGAAAAAATGCGGTGAAGGTGTTTGTTTCAGGGTGAAATGTGATCCAGCAAACACTGCCACAAGACCAACTGCTCTGTGAGTTATTGATTTCTGTCCATTGCTGAAGCCTTGCTGATAAACAAAACCTGGAGTGGTACAACTCTAACCTAGACGTATTAGATTACACTTGCAAATACTAAACCAACACATGACATAAGCTACAATTACAATGGTATTGACTAAAAAAAAGAGGGGGCAATCACATTGAGAATAATAAACTAATCATGATTGGGATTCTTAGTATGAGAGAGAAAACATGGTCGGATCAGTAGCTATAGATTAATAAATGTTTTCTCGCGCGCAAAAATCGGGTGTTACTCTGTAGCCCTAAGAACAAACATATAACTTTGGAATTTTCTGTTGCTCAGCACAATCAAGAATCATCATTTTAGGATGCTTATTCAATTTTTTAACCCTGTGCAAGCTCCATGTTTGAGAGCTTTTTAAAAAAAAATTCATCATACATCCTCCTGCTGGAAACAGAACACAGGGAAATAATAGGAGGGCAACAGCAGGCTGTGAAAAGCCAGTGAAACATCAGACGTACTCTGACAATGCTTTTTGTAGACTCATATTTTTTCCATGTAGGGAAACAGTTTGCTCTGAACATGAAGTATCTAAGTAGATATATGTACCATCTAAAACCTTTAATATAGGCAATGATAACAGACACTGATAAACCTATGATAGATGGTGGATAGTGGTGTTTACACTACATGATAGTTGTAATATTTTCTGTTTTGACATATAATTGCACGTTCATTTAAAATATAAGAGATGCATTTAATTCATAAGACACAACTGTGCTTTTACACTAAAGCTGCAAGTAGGGCGAACAGGCCTTTGTACAGCAGCTGCAGTCTCTTCACTGGACACCAACCGGTCGACATAAATCCAAACATAACCATAAAATGCAAGATCTCATTTACCAATACAAGTGCTATTTGGTTTTTGTGATAAAATGTGATTTCTGTAAAATTAAAATCAATTCTAATCAACACATGGATGAGATAAATTATGTGGTTATAGATTACATTAAATATGAAACAAGGCTTTCATCTCTATTGATATTCATTGCTCTATTAGATAAAAATTACTTGTAATATTTTATGGAAATGACGCATGAGAACCACTGAGTGCAGGAATAGCAGGAGCAGAAAGGGCCTTGGTGTGTTTTTGAGTGTGTGTCTGTGCGTGTGTGTCTGTGGTAGTGTATGTGTGTTGTCCACAGAGAAGCTAAAAGGGAATTTTGTTAAGAGGAATGATAATAAGCCTAACAATTCCAACAGGATCACTGCAGCAGAGCTTGGGAATTATATCACCCATTTAAATGTTTTCCTGAAAAATTCATAAGTGTGTGTGTGTGTTGATCTGGCCTTGTCCTTCATAGACTTTGTAGTTGCACAGGATGAGCTAAATCCTTCTCATGCTAGTAAAGATGGGGTTATTTCCAGAAGATGGTTGCAAAGGCTGTGAAACAGCGCACAGGCCATCTGTCAAGTACTCTCAGCTGACAAGAACAAGCGTTCAGTGTCTCCACGGCAGGAGACAGATTGCTGGAATCCACGAGCAAGTCTCAGAGTCGACTCTTAAACTTCACAGATTTTCAGTCAGGCAAATCTTAAGTTAACTTCTCACTGTGTGAAACCTTTACAGCACCCCCTCCAAACAAAGCCTGTGAAACTTGCAGACGATAACACAGCTCACAAAGGATGTCCACCACAGATGGCCTGTCAAAGTGAGAAGTATGACAAAGCAAAAAGGGGCTGACTGTATAAGTCATTGCTGGTGCAGTAGGCCTAATGCTTGAAACACAAAGGTAACACGAGCACCTGTGATTCAGAAACTTCAAAAGCACTTAGAGGAGAAGCTGCAGAGCTGCAAATCCTACTGGCTAGAGGCACAAATGGGTCCATTCAGGTTGCTTCTTTCAGGGCAACCTCATCTTTCTTTCATCAAAACTATTTGGTTAGATTTAGGAAAAAAAAGATGGTTTGGGTTAAAATAAGTTTATTTATACATGCATGACTTAACTTAGATTACGTATGTTACAGTAAGTCCATGGTGGCTATAATTGCAAAGCATTCACAGGAAATGTAATGTCCTGATGGTTTGTCAAAAACAAGACATGGTTATTCTCAATTTTTGCTCATGCATGATGGGAAATGAATCAATTATTTGCCAACTATTTTAATCAAAACAATATGAGTTTTAATCAGATAGAGCAGTTCTTCCTCTGTGGTTTTTCTGACACAATAGCTGCTCAAATAGTTTTTGCTGCCTCAAGAAATGTGGGAAATATTAAACCACACTTGTTAAAAACGTGACCACTGTATAGGGGTTGAAAAATCTTAAAGATTATATCTGGAGTGATTTCATTCCCTTTCCATTTCCTGGTTGGGGCTTTTTTTATAATATATATTTATAATATTATATATTATGTAAATTTCTGCGATACTAAGGGAAAATATTACTGTAGGACTTTTCATTGACAATTTATGTCTACATTTTCTAATTTAAATAATGATAATAATCACTTGAAGGTAAGTTAACATCATGAATGGACTATTTAAATAAAGTGTCACCATCAAAATAATCCAAATCTTCCTGACAAAAAAAAGCATCGGTCAGAAACTTTCATGAAACATCACCCTGTCTGTTTGATCATATGCATCTTATGTTGAATAATGCTGAAAAAATATTGAGCAAAAATATTTGTCTTAACATAATGACTTCATGCCCAAATAGAAACATGGCATTTAGACTGGGGAACATTCCCATCTGCTAACATCAAGTTTGAATTTCAGACATGCTGATCCTTACAGCTGTCTCCAAAGCATGCCAGTTCAAATTTGTGTTATGGTGTAAATACGGTCCTTGTAGTATTAATATTAAGTATTTTATATTATTTATCAAGAACAGGCCTGACAGTCTGCAATTACTGTTTGCCTTTTCACAGTAACCAGGAGTCAAACAAGGACACATTCAATTTAACATATGATTAAAATTTATGGGAGGCTTCTAAAAGAGCCATTTTTTCACTGCAAGTCTAACTGATGAGAAATGTCCCTCTCAAAAGAAGCTAACCATTCATTCCTTATCACAATAGTGCCTGAGAGGTTCTCCGCAAGTAGCAAAAATTAGAGGATGTTCCGAGGAGATAAGTTAAATTAAAAGGCCAACAGAATAATGGTGATTTCATTGCACAGGATGGTGAGTCCTTCTCAATGGTGAAATATATTTGGGGTGAATGTGCTAGATTTGCTTTTTCAGTTACTGGCTTTGTGGAATAGTTTTGGGAAAATTAAACACCATTTTTGAATCTTAAAGGTATACTCCCACTCAGTATTATCCTGCTCAAGGCGTGTGAAGAATTTTGAAAGTAACTGCCATATTTCTATTCAGTAGGACGAATGCTATTCTACAGCCTGATATAACATATCAGTCATATTTGTAGCACAGCGGAATACAGAGAACAATATTCCGAAGTAAACAAATGGCCATTTTCAAATTTGGTGATGTACGTCTTCCTCAAGGGATTTCCAAGATTTCTAGGCCATGCAAGGCCCCACGCGCATGCGATCAAATGCAGAACATGTAACCCAGGTTTAAAAAGTCATTTTATTTATTTATGACTTATATTTGTTAACCATCCGATCCCGGATCGCTACATATCAAGATCAGGACAGGGTCACCTCCTCTTTCTGCACTCTGGCTGGTTGGCGTGTGTTTGTGCATAAAATAACAGATAGTGTGAGGAAAAGGCGTCGAGTAGCTGACGAAAAGAAACGGAGAGCAAAACTGGTAAATACTGGAGAGCAGAAGGATGGATCTATGGGAGCTACTGAAATCGAAATCTGGACACGCATGGGAAGCTGCAGGGAAATGGCTGCCAGGTAGGAGAAATCCAAAACAAATCTACCCACGGTATTCCCTTCCATTTGGCATGTTTTCGTTTGAATTATGCATTGAAACTTGACCAAATAATAAAATGATATTTATTAATTGATATGCCACATTTTGGGCGAAATGCAGTTTGTACGCCTAGGCTGTTAGTTGAGTGGTTTACATACATACATACCTTTGAATGGTGTACCATTTAAAAGTGTAGTAAGTGAGAAAGATGGTTGATTGTTAAGCCTTACTCCAAATACAGTCATCAAATACAGAAAAGGATGGTATTTGGGCAACTTAAAAGCAGTAAATTGGGGCAGATCATGATCTGTTAAATATGAAAAAATGACCTGAAGTTTGAGACATGACATGAACCCCGGTTAAAGCAGAACAACCATGGAAACCAACACTTTGTGTATTTGACGACCTGGAAATGAGACTCAATCATCAGATATGTTTCTCCAGAATTACCCCCAGAAATGTCCCAAACGCAGCAACATACAAACAGCATCGCACACTTCAAGTCGGTCATAAGTGATGAATGAGGGGGACTATTTTTTATGTTTCTTTACATTGTTTTTTCAGGATAATCCTGCAAGGTATACCTTAAAGACGTTTTTCAGACAATGTAAGGAAGAAACAATGAATTTATGTGCAATTGCCACGAGCCAAGGTCTCAAAATACATTTGTGTTAAGATTGAGCCAGTAACAAATATGATAATAAAACAAAACATAATATGAAGCCAGTTATCATTCATTTCAGACATTTTCTGTATATACTGTAGGCTATGTCTACATTTATATTATACCTCAGTGGAACATCAATATGTGTTCAAACTGTCATGGCAATCCACTAATAGTTGTTGAGATGCATCAGTTTGGATGGAAGTTGTGGAATGAGCAACAGAGCAACACCATGCAGTAAAAAAAAAAGACTTCTGAGACTAGATATCAGAGTAGATCAAGTCCTAGTTGAACAAAGTACTGTAGTATTTATTTTTCATATCTTCAAAGTTACGTTTTGAAGCCAACACTGAGGTAGGAGAGAGTCGTTTACAGAAATGTTGTGTCATTATCTAATTTACGCTTCCTGATATTGTAAAATACACATGTGCTCATATTTACAGATCTACTGAAAAAAAAGACAGAAGAAATCATCCAGCAAGAAGCCAAACATTCAAAACTCCATGGTTATTTTAGGCATGTTTATTCATCCGCAGATATATAAATACTTAAATCATTTACTGTTAGTCTTGCTCTTCAGGTGGAAAATGTTAACGTGACCGGTGTAAAGTCGTCTGGCCATAGAGCCAGAAAAACAGGACTTGCGTGTGTACAATGGAAGAAGTCCTGTAAGTCCCTTAATACCAGGAAGCAGCTCAGCATAATTATTCTGCCTAACCTTGTTTATTCTCCTTTATGACCATGGGCAGCCAGGAGATCTGCTTTTATTGAGGTGTCTTTTTTTTTTTGCTGCCATCCAGATTACTGCAGCAGAGTGTCTGAGTCCTGCTTACACTGGCACCACCAGCCATAAACAGATGGGAGGCAGTTTGACGGTAGCTTAGTATGATAAAATAACAATGTGAGGAAGTGAAAAACTAATCAGTTTGAGAGGTTATGCAGGGTGCCAAGGATGGCTGTGCATATTATCTGGCTAAAAAAACCAGATGCTTGGAAAGATCTCTGCTGTATTGAGAGCAGGTAGAGAGACAGTACAACTATTTACACGGTGCAACATGTTTGTTATATCTTTAAAAGTTTGAACAGCTACATTTTGTTATTCTGATTTACATTCACTGGAACATTTAGTTCCAATACTGGAGGTAGTTCATATTCTCACGGTGCAGTTAAGGCCCAGAGAGGAGGCTGAGGTGGACAGATGGCTGGACAAAATGTTCAGACCAGAGTTCATGACCTGTCTTAAGCTTCAGGTCAATCGTACTTCAGCTGGAAAGAGGTGCTACCAAGCCTGCTGGGGAAAAAAGAAATCAAAAATGCAATGAACATTTTCCGTATGAGTTCAGTATAAAAACATTTTTTAAAAACACACTAACCTTCTAATAAACAACAGAATCACTTGTTTGACCACAAATCCTTCAGTGGTCAGAAGAATTATGACTCCTGTCTGGAGCAAAGCATGAAATGTTGTTACAGAGCCACAGAGTAAGTAAGCAGAGGGAAGAGGTTGGTGAGGTAGGTTGAATCAACAATACATCAGACTTACAGACTTGTAGATGTAGGAGAACACTGTTTGCTCCCTTTACTCTTATGAAAATCGAAATTGGTTTCTTTTAATCATCATTGGATCTTTCCTTATTATTAAGGAAGTAGTTATTTTAACCCAAAATGCGACTTTTTTTTTAGTTCAATCAAAGTCATTTTGGTGCCTAAACCTGACCAATTAAACGACAGCAGCCACAGAACAATAAAAACGACTGTATCCAACAGGGAGTGAGATCCTGTCGACAGATTAAAAATGCTCAACAGTGATTTTTGTTGTTGTTTTGTTGACCAAAACATAGACCACCTGTTGTTGACGAAAACAACCTAATCCGGGCAGTCAGTTGTATCTGGTGTGATTCTTCTTGTTATTGGCCTCAGCTGCTGTATGATGTTAGGTGGGTGTGAGGGGGGAAAAAAAGTACACACAGAAGTGGAAATAGGGAAGTAGGATGTTATTATGCTTCAGACCAGCGCTAGAGGCTCATGGGATTTCACACACATCCTCACCTCTGCGGTGGGTCTTGGTGTTTTTTTGACAGCCTCTGTAACAACCTGCTGGATCTCTTTAGACATGGCACTCTTCAACACTTAGACATGCTGGTGGGGTATGTGTGTATGGCAAAGCAAGAGACGGGGGGGGGGAATAGGGAGGCAAAATAGAAGACAGTGGAAGAACGGCTCAGGAATATGTCAAAGCAAAAGGCACTTGAGGATGACTGCGAAGAGAACGCTAAGAAACTTTCTTTCATTCTTACGGTAAATATAAACCTGGATGAGGTCCAATACATAACTGTGTTTAAATAAAAAATTTAAAAAAAGTTAGTGTCATTGAAATTAGGCTGAGTCTTACGGCGGATGTCAGAGTGGAAGACGGGGGGTGGGGTGGGGGGGACAAAAGCTCATGCATTAAATTTACCGCAGTGACAGCTCATTCCTAACAATTCCCACAATCCAAACTATGAAATACCACTCTCTACGAGAAACGCTGCGTGTGAAGCTAATTCCAGGCTTGACCGTTCGCCTCGCTCCTCATGCCTGCACTTCAATGCAGCCCACAGACGCTATACACGTGTAAATGATAGTCTATTGCGATCAATCCTTAAAAGGAAGTGCAACCATCTGTCTATTGAACAGGCTCTCGAAAGAGAGTGAGAGGGAGAAAAAACACACACTCACTCCTATGTAAACATGCTTCACCAGGAGGAGAAGGGTCTTTAAATGCTGGAGGCTGAGATGCTGGGTCATGCTTAGGGCTCAGGGGAGTGAGGGAGGGAGGTGGAAAGGAACTGCAAGAATGTGAGAGAGGACATGAGTACTCGCACCTCCTGCCTGATGAATTTAAGTTATCCAGAAGTGGGACATTATATGTTTATGTGAGCGAAGAGGAACAAAACATACTCCTCATACCAAGACAAAGGGCTTGATAAGTATATGCACTTCTGCACCACACAACATACAGGCATGTGCACTTTCCTTCGTATATATGCTTACATAAGGCTGCACACACATAGAAACAGTCTGCTTTATCCTCACAAACACTTACGACATGTAAACGCATCACCAGTTCCCGAAGCTCAAACCTTTGACAGGGCAACGAGTCAACAATTTGACAACAATGAGGACTTGAAAATGATCCAAGGAAGGTGTCGCCACAAAGAGAGGTGGCACAGACTGAACTGGTTATAATCCAGTCCAAACACCTCTACTGGCGGATGCGGACAGGCTTACATAGACAGCTAACAAAGCATAACTGTATTACAAACATGAAGAATCACAGGGACATGGACATGTGCACACAGACACACACACACACATGCTGCCCCTCTGTCTCATTCAGTCAAACATTACAATCCCAGCAGCCCCGCCCCTCCCTGGTCTCTCTGGCTGCGTCTTTCCCACACACACAGACACACACAGACCACAGAGAGTGTATCCTATTTCGTACAATAATATATAAGCCCAGGTGACGTGAGTGTACCTGGCACTGGAGCCCAAAATAGATTTAAAATTTGATTCCTTAAATTCTCCGGGGAAGTGAATGTGGTCTCATCTGTCTCTCCCTGAATCAATAGCCCAACGGCAGATGAACTAGACACAGATGTTCAGTTGATCTGAAAAGACAGGTCTGATTTTTTTTTTAAAAAGAAAAAAGAAAAGCACACAAGCATCAGAGGGTAGGCTTGTACATATGTTGTTGTTGGGTTTTTTTACACACGCATGAACATTCATGGCGGATAAATTCGTTGTTTTTTTCTCAAGACATAAAATAGTCCTTGCCAACTGTGCACAGCATCATAGTAATGAAGATTTCATTTGAGAGAGTTGCTGCTTTTTTGAAGAGCTGGACTGAGTTCACGAGAATTGATTGAGTCCCACTTGTTTTGATACATTTTTAATGCCCTTGTTTACACAGCATCCTATAAAAACTATAAAAAACTATTTGTCTCTCAGCTTTACTTTGTTTGTTAATAATTTACTTGTATTTTTTTATCACCTGCCAATCTTCTGACCATTCAGTGCAACTATGTTACATAAATCGGGGCTTTAGTAGTAAAAAAAAAAAAAAAAGAGAAGAACTTCAGCTGTTCATGTATGAGACCACCCAATTAACTGGCACTGTATTTATTTTTACAGTTTCTGACCATAACTTTGAATTACAGTATATTTCTTGAAATAAATCTACAGTTCATTACTATATTTTTTGTACATTTACAAACACAACACTGGTCACATTTGTCAGTAAATTACTGTGTATTTACAGTGTGTTTGAACAGATGCGGTACGTATCCCATATTTAATGATTATTAAAGAATGTTACTACTACTACTAAGATGGTGTCTGTCCTCATATAGCACCTTTTCTAGTCCAACTGACCAATCAAAGTGCTTTACAACACAAGCCAGCATTTACCCATTCACACACAGAGGATTACCATGCAAGGCTCATCAGGAGTGATAACCATTCACACACCAATGTAGCATTTAGACTTCAGGGGCCAGAGATTGAACCACCGACCTTTTAATAAGTGGATGGCTTCTCTTTGCCCTGAGCCACAGCCACCCTTACTAAACTACTGCTACTACTACTAATAATACCAGTAATAAAAAATATCAGTAAAATCAATAACTAGAAATATGCTTTAACAAGGATAATGGTAGGCCATTTCCTAACATTTTGACACTGAAAGAGCTGGAAAATTGATGTGGATCGACCATAACCTCTATGATATCAGAATAATAGCAGAATGACATGAAAATCGCCTAAGTTCAAATGTGCCTAAAAACGCATAAATAAGCAAACTGAAGAAACTAATTATGAGATGTACCTTTAGGGCCCCTACAAAGCATGGGTGAACTTTCATTGAATTCTGTCCATAGGTTTTTGAGAATATGTGGATACCCCCTGTCCAACCTGTTATATATACACAGACAGACAGATGCATGGACGAATGCACAGATGAGCCTATAATCCCCTTTGGCGGGGTCATAATAAAAATGGCAACTTGTATATTACTCAGTAGAGGTTGCCTTATTAATGCAGCTCTGGGCATCTGTGTGAAAAGGCCAAGGCCACAGCCTAGCGTATCTGTTTACGGTACATTCCTGTAAACACTGGATTTCGTGCTGTTATTTTTTCCAGACTGCATTGCAGTTCACAGCATGTCACCGAATGACATGAATACTGTAGAATAATGTCAAGATTTCATTGTAAATTTACAAGTTTTACATTGTGGTTACTGACCAAAAACAATGAGGATAGTGATGCTGTAGAGGAGATTAAGACAAAGAGTCATTTGAAATAAAAAAAATACCTAACACAAAGAAAAGCTTAGGCATATGGGATCCCATATGAAGACTATCCTAAAAAGTGACTGGATTTGAGCATAAATCCGTGTGAGTTGACATTGTTTCAAAAAGAGAAAGATAACTTATCCAGAGGCTTTAAGGCACAACTTCATGAACAAAGAGAAAAGAAAATGTAAATGTTTTATTTATCCATCAGGTCCAGAAGGGATTCATTAAAATGTATGCATTTTAATATGTGCATGATTTAACCAAAAGGCTTACTGTTATCTCACTGGTCCCTGGCCAGCTTGATGTTACATTAGAAGGAACAACAAATAAATAAATAAATAATACCATTAAGAGAGGCCTTGGTCAGTAACATATTCTAAATTAAAGCATTGTAAGAATCTAATTCTGAAACATGTTCAATGCATGCCAGTGTGCGGTGCCACAAAGTAATCTACAGCCTACAATTATATGTTAAATTGGGTGCTTTCTGGTTAATGAACCTTGAATGCTAATGGTGACGGATGAGTGACGGATCAGCCACACTGGCAACTGGCTTTAGCTGCCGAAGCTTGTCGTTATTTGTCTGTACAAAAAAGATCCAACACAGGAGGGAGACATGAAAATAGGCCCCTTATAGGACTTAAAATTGTCTAAATGTAATCCTTTTAACAAGATCATCTTGTCTCCTGCCATCCATTGATCTGAGTACAAAGTACACAAGACGTGTTCTGAAATTAGCATAACGAGGCAAGCCACTCAGCTAATACACAAATAGACTGATATCTTACATAATAAAACTGCCAGCGTTCATGGGGGCCCCGGCATCTAGTGAATGATGATCTGTTGCATGTAATCGTTCCCATCCGGCACACTGACAGGAACATTACGAGGATGGAGAGTGATGAACTCTTCGTAAGCCTCTGATGCTGTGTGGAGCCATGCTGAGTGGAAAAAGACTATCTTTGACTCCTACTGCACTTACAACACAGCTAATATGAGTGGGAGCACTCACTGCAAGAGACAACACAGACCAGAACAGGCTCCCAGAATATGATGTGGGTGGTTCAACAATAAAAAATGATTTTCAGGCTATGAAGGAATCATACTACCAAATTACACTTTGGTTGGACTGACTGAATAATGATGAATAAAGACTGATGCTGCTTTTCTTGTTCACCTGTCACCAAAATTATTCTTTCATATCAGGGCTTAGAGAACACACTACTACTTACACTGCAAAGGGTAATGCAGGCACAGCATGCAACAACATAACAAATCATTCTCATGTCTATCAGTGACCCCCCTGCTATTTGTCATATATTAGCTACAACTTGAGACCTTTCATTTGTCATAATCTCATTTCTGCACTTCCAGCGCTTTGTGCCAGACTGCTCGCTGCGCAAGCCACGCTGTTGATTGATATTTCACTGCTGGACTCTGATCACAACATTTGCGAAACATCAGTAGCCCTGTTGATATTCAACAGAAAGTAGCGAAGAGTGAAGGTTTAAAATTTTCATTTAATTTGTCTATAATTCTGGCTAAAAACATCACATTTTTTCATTTTGGTTTAAGCACTAGTATCAGCTTCCAATAGACGATAATCTAATTTCTTTCCTCCTGCATCACCAAGAATGAAGTTTTCTGTTTGTTTGTTTTTTTTGCTTTGAACCACATTCCTCTTAATGTACTGGAATGTTTTTCTCAACCTATAGACTCTTATATGACACTAAGGAGGAGGCTCTAGGGTCCTTAAACTTATTTAAACAGTGCTCAGAGTGAGTATGTTACTCAATGTTGAAGTTAGTGGATAACGATAAACACCATAACCATTCAAGTGTCTCAGTCAAATCTGAGGACTGACACCAGAGGCTGAAGCAATTTTGCAGCTTTAAAACTTTAACATATAGTCAAACAAACAACAAGACTGGAAAACAGTTCCTCTTAAAAAAAATCTTATCCATTAGTAAAGAATAAAAATGGTCTATATCCTGCTTTTAAACTGTGCTTTAAGCAAGAGAAATAGGAAAGGGAGGAAAGCAGGAGCTAAAAAAAAAAGGCACAAGTACCTGAATGGCCTGGATTTGATTGATTTTATTTCATAATCTCATTATCCCTCTTTTTTAGATTTTCCCTATGTATACTATGTCAGAATTACAGGACACTGGGTTATGCATTCTGATTATATAGTTTTGTTTTCCAACATGCCGTAGCTTGAATTTCCATCAATTAAATGATGACCACGTTTTTTCCTGTTTGTCACACCTGCAGTGGATTAGCTTTCAATAGGAATGCACCCAACTGGGATGGGGAAGGAGTATCTTATTGAAAAATCAGGTAATTGAGCTCTGGAAATATTAAACAGTCACTGTTAAACATCAACTTGATGGCGCACAGAAAGCAGAATGAGTCCGCTGCACATGGCACTGTCTTTAATCTGATATTAAATTCAGAGGGTTGGACTGAACTCCAATTCTTTTGAATTTATAATTAATTTTAAGGCATTTTGTGCCATTTTAAAACTTCCACACATCACAAATCAGGAGGTAACTACAGCAGATCTACAATCATGTTATCAATAATTATGCAACCATTTCACTCTGGGTTTTCTGGTGTAATTAACTTAAAAAAAAATTTATTAAGTACAATGTGCTTTATGTTACCTACAGTAGCCTATAAGACCTGAAGGTGTGAACTGGTGGGATGAATGAGCTGACAGCCTCAGTAGACAATCGCCTTGTTTGAATCACTGAACATGATTGATGTTTGTTGGATCACCTGATGACCAGCTGCTGGGTGCACATGACTCACAGTACTGCACATGTTCTGCCTGAACTGAATGACGCTTCATTAACTTCCTATAATTTTTTGTATTCTTCCTCCAAGTCCCAAAAAGGGCCAGAAATACTCACTTCACAATGAAATGCAGCACTCCCCTCATGTGAAAACACAAATCCAAATAAGCCTTTATGCCAAACACTTTCATCTGTTTCACAAAAACCATTGTAGGAGGAGAAAGTGCCATTTTTGGTGGTCATCTGGCTGAGAGCCTATGCTTGTTTCATGCTGTTGTTAGGTGACTGACGTACAAAGATTAACAAAAGTGTACTCAACAAAAATAGAAATGGATCATTTTTGTTTTTTGCTCCCATTTTTCATGGTCAAAATAAAAGGCCACTCTAAAATATGCAATTTTATCACACAACACAATGCCACAGATGCCGCATGCTTCTATAGGAATGTCTCGCGAACTGAGCGTTAGTGTTAGATCTTTTACTTCAACTCATGAAAAATGGGAGCAAAAACAAAAGTGTGGAGTTTATAATTGTAAATTTTCATTGATGGTTTTTACAGGGTATTTGAGACAGTAATTTCAGGGTAAATCCATCCAGGATCTGTGATATTAACTGGTGAATATTTCCCCATTCATTTATTCGTCTAAGTGACACAATGTGATTCTGCCTTTTGTGCCTCATGTGTTGAGGGCAACCCTCCCTGCAGGTATGACCGAAATCATACAGCACATTAAAAATCATGCTTACAAATGACAATTATCTCCTCCACCAGTGAGGTTATGTTTTGTGTCTGTTTGTGGGTTTGTTTGTTTGTCTTTGGAGGGGTGGCGCATGAAGAACCCAGCTCCCCTATCCAGATCCGCATCTTGAACTTATATAACTTTGACCACAACTTTTTTTATTACTGTTTATAACTTCTAACTTTATTTTTCTCAACATTTTGCCTAATATCTCAGGAAATAACCCATAAAAAGTGATAGCCTTTGTTTTAAGAGATATTTTTCGTTAAGAGGCAAAAAAATATATGCTACATTTTTTTCAGGTCTACTATTTATGTTTTACCAAGACAGATACTGTATCATGACAAATAAATCATGAGATCAGACCACTTTCTTTTATTTTTCCATTATAAGAGTTATGATCCGGCCTTGGTGGACTTTACTGAGTGCCATTCTAGTTGAATAATAAATGGTCCTTTTCTACTCAGCTAAGAAAACATCTCCAACTTTCCTCTCTTGATCTGGGAAAAAGTAATCCATGCTTTTATTTCATCATGCTTGGATTACTGCAGCTCTTTATTCTCCTCAAGCCCAGAGGCAGAACCACAGAGAATAAAGTGAGCATCCCCTCAGATTAGATTTTTTAAGACCTTACAGTTAGTTTTCCAACTCAGTGAGGTCTTGCCCCTAATTAATTTATTGATCTTATGACCTCCTACATGATTGAGGAGCAAATTTGTTCCTAGATCCAAATTTTAACCTACAAGTGACATTTTCAGACTTTCACTGTCAGAGCTTTGCTCCAGCCAGAAAATCAGACGTTCTGGGTCAGGAGTTCTCGATCAATCTTTTTCAGGCCAGCGCCCCCACATCCATTATCCATGTCCCTTCCAACCCCCATTAAATAAAACTTATGCTAATTGTCTTCCTCTAGAAATTTATGTGGATTATAATTCCATGTTATATAATAATAATTTTAAAAACAACACATGTCAGTGAAAGCCAAATAGCATATCTGATTTACCTGGAGAAAAAAGGCCTGTGAATAGAAATTACACATAAAAAATATGCGATGACTGGAAATTTTACATTCAAACTTTAATTGGGGCTTTTTATTCATCACGATGAGAAATGCCAAGCAAGAAGCATTCTTTTAAGCATTCCAATGAAAAACAGGGCAGCCTGCCAAGGAAAAGTTCTAAGGCTGATGGAAAAAAAGTAGAGGGAAATATATAGGCTGTTATACATTAAAGGCCAATTTATCTTAACTTGCGAGGCCAACAAGTTGAATTGCTTTTAAATTTACAGTGAGCTGCCTGATCTTCTTCCAGAAAACCAGGTAATGTTGAACATATTCCACCCACATGCTGCTTCTGGCCAAAGTAAGCAAAGATTCACAAGAGCAGTCAGAGAGCGCAAACCACCACCAAGGCCCAACAACCCTCGACATAATTGTTATTCCAGCAGTACCGGTCCCATCTCTCAGTTTCTGGTACAGTCTGATTATTATATACCCTAAAATATCTACATCTATATCTGCTATGTGCTGTCATAATATCTGGTTCAAATGGAGAAGTTACTTTGAGCAGGAGGATTTTGAACATGAACCACGTATGAGAGCAGAATGTGGATACGATCTTCATTCTCCACCGAAGAATGAAGTTTCCCTTCGCCTGCGTTACATAACCCTCAAATTTTAAGAAACCAATGTTTATAGATGCAAATTACTTGTGGCCAAATAACATACGGTATGTCTGTCAATGTTAGATTTTTTTAATTGCATGTCCATTTCAATGGCTAATGTAGTTTGTTGTGTTTATTTGTTGAGCTACTCAATGTGATTATAAACTAAAACACACGTAAGAGAAGGGCTGAGCCCAGCCTCTTGTCTTGGATCACGAAGAGCCCCTTCGGATGTACTCATGATTGCTTATGATCAGCAACTGGTGTTACCTTAAACACCCATGTGTGAAGACCTTTACCATGAGCTATTTGTATTATAGTGAACACACCCACGACATGCTGTTTTTTTTCCTTTTTTTAATTCTTATGTTCCATATTTAAAGTAAAGTATATTCACAATATATTTACAATCCATAGAGAATATATTTACAAATTTACAAATTGTAAAATATCTATAGTCAATTCACAATATATTTAATAAATTCAATTCAATTCAATTCAATTCATTTATATAGTGCCAAATCACAACAACACTTATATGAAGGCACGTTCCTAGAAGAGCAGGTCTAAACTGTACTCTTTATTCTACAACAATCTCCCATGAGCAAACACTTGGCGACAGTGAAGAGGAAAAACTGCCTTTTAACAGGCAGAAACCTCGAGCAGATCCAAGACTCAAGGGGGGCGGCCCTCTGCTTTGAGCGGTTGGAGTGAGAGAGATAAAGAGAGAGAAAGATCGGGAGATAGATGGGAGAAAGATATATATACATATTTACAGTCAGTTCACAATATATTTACAATTGATATAGAATCAGTTAACAATACATAAAGAGTATATTTACAGTCTAATTATAACATATTTGCAGTCAATTCACAATATATTTACAATTTATATAGAATATATTTACAATCTATAATATATTGATGATTTAATTATAATATATTTACAGTCTATTTACAACATTTACTTTGAACTCCAGGACATGAGGACCAGGATTTAATCACAGCTGTGCCTGCAAAAAAACAAAAAACAAAAACTGGGACTAGCATAACTTTAACATTAAAAGTCTATGTGTTCTAATTTCCCCTCTAAAAGCTGAAATTATTGTAAATGCTCTATTATGAGGTGTTTCTATATCTGATACTCTCCAGTTCTATTTCACTACATTTCAGATATATATACAAGCCTACATTTTACTTGGCTACATCCTTGTGACATATGTAATCACTATTACATGTGCAGATGGTTTTACTGACCGTCCATTTTTATTAAACTGAGTCAGGTGCATCTAAATTGTTACCATGTTTGAAAAACACCAAAGTCAAACTGAGGTGAAACCTGTTTGAGTACTTACTTTTTTGCGCTCACTGAAGCTTTAGATCAATGTTGAAGTTTGTCTTTAAGATGTTGAAAAGTTGAGTTTTCCTCACAAACATGTGATCGATGTTTTCACCTGGAAGTCTGCTGGTCAAATGAGTCCAAACAATCACAACATCTGTCATACAGTAGCATCGTGTCGTCTGATGTGTCATCATAACAATTTTGAACATGCTATGCTAAAACCAATAGCCCTCGAGAAACCCCTAAAATAAAGCAATTCAATTTAACTGTGACCCCAAATCTATTTTTCATGATGAAAAATAGATTTCATTGATCAAAAATATTGTCAATATCTGGGTTTTACATCTTCTGAGTGGAGAAAGACTGCATTTAATCAGGGGGCACCTCTCATTTTTTGGCCAAAGTGTTTTCTTTATTGATGGCCGGTTTGAATTTTTAGGTGGAGCAGCAATAGAGTAGATAGAGAGAAAGAGAAGACTTTGTTTGGTGTACTATATTTTCTCAGACATCCCAGAGATACACAATACTTTATTAATGGATTAAATTCTTGGAAAAATAAAGAGGATGAGAGACAATGAAGCTCCGTCAAGGCCCAACAATCATCCAGAAACATTTAATCGGCTCTAGGATATGCTAAGGTCCTTCTTTAGGGAAAATTGCATGCAAATCCGTCCATTAGTTTCTGCGTAATCCTGCTAACAATCAGACAAACAAACAAACCAAACCAATCACATAACCTCCTTGGCAGAGGTAACTATAGGGGAAACCATTTTAAAACACTGCAGGAAAAAAGTTGCAGTGGCATGAACTCTGCCGTCTTAATGATGGCTCACGGTGTTACTGTGACTCAGCTCATTAGGCGGCAGGTGTCTGGTTTTGATGTGTCTGGATACAAATTTTAGGGATGATGCTCTGACATCCTGTTCCTATAAATCAGCATGGAACTACGACAGAAAGGTGACAGAAACTAAAGAAAAAAAGGAGCTGATTTATTGGGTCACATTGGCAAATTTAATAATGATGCAAACCACATTCATTTGCAAGTTTCAACTTGTCTCATGAATCTTTGGTGTAAGCTCGAAAAATGACCTCCCAGAACACTTCAAGGGCCCGCTTTCTATAATATTTCTCTGCTAGAGACTCGAGTGTAGAACACCTCTGCTTTTAAAAAATGCTTTCACCTAGACGTATCATTTATTCTGTGTTGCTGCTTTTATCTCCTCTAACACCCTCTCTGAACCTTTTCTCTTTGGTGGTAAAGAGAACTAAACAGAAACTTTCTGTTTTTGTTGGCACATATAGACAGCTGTCTTTAAGATACTAATGAAGGTGCAAAAAAAAGGGTGTTTGGGTGACTTTGCTTTATCAGTGAGAAATATCCCAAATCCCATAACTTTAGTTGAACTTTTGGCGTTAAGCGTGAAAGTTTAAAAATATATCAGCCAGATGGCAAGTGAATTATATTTCTCGGCTTCACTGAAGTGAACATTTTCCAGTGTTATGGTGATGTTAAATTTAGAGCCTGTTAATGCAGACTTACAGAAAATATTCCATTAGGTGCCCTGTCAGTGCTGTGGAAATTTAAGGATTAGTTTTCAAGAAGTTCTCCCCCTGGGGGTGGACAGAATGAGGACATTTTGGGAATGTAGTCTACATGTAGGTGTAGCTGATGCACCTATAATCCGTATTTTGAATTGATTCTCTGATATACCTTTATGTATACATTATGTCGTGATCCTCAAAGGCTTTTAGACTGACTGCTGAGCAGGATTATTATCTCGTGTGTGTGTACAGTTATTAATAGATCTGTTGAATAATGGCTCGGGACAATCAATGTTGATGTGCCAATATTTGGTGCGAATGCCTTGTTAGATGAACAGTCACGTTGTTCTACAATAAAATTAATTCTCTGGTTTATCAACCTGGCAAGTTTGAGATCATATATCAAAAAAAGCAAGTGTCTTCATCATTGAGTCTTCATTTTCTCTTAATTCTTTTCCATTAGCATCTGGGGATGGAGATGCTTCTACATAGACCTGAGAGCAGAATTTAATTTGAGCATAAAGAGCAAATCAGCTGGATTTTGAATCTGTTTTTTTTTTAGGTGGGTAAGAGGGAGCATTTTGCCCGACAAAATCTGCATTCTGCAATCTTGAGTTTTGAAATGTCTCTACCGTGTTTTTGATTCAGCTGAGCCGGTTGTGTTGTGTGGAATAAAGAGTGAAAAGGTGACAGGCTGCCTTGGTGGACAAAAGAGAAACGTAGGCTGGTGTGAAATAACAATAATGCTCTTATTTACAATTTCTCACTTCTCTCCTTCTCTTGAGCATGCATAATATTATTAGTCCAAATATACAGACCGTATATATGTACCCTGCCATTTCATTTTGTCCAAAGGCTTAAACAAGTGACATTTAAAATATGCTATTGTAATCATAGTAAGCGGCTGATTTCTCCAAAACTGAGCTGACCTGACTTAGGGCACTATAAATGCAGATGGTCTGACAGATGCTGACAGAGCCACACAAACCAACCAAGTGTGTATCACTGTATTTCCCTTTAAAATAGAAACATAATAATTTCTTGCATCTCACTAGGGCCCTCCCAACCTTCGGTGACTGGGGCCTAAAAATAAGTACTTTTACTGCATTAGAAAACAAGATATAATTAACAATTGTAATACTTTGCAGGTGCTGTTTCTGTATTTTCTGTGGGAGTCCTCAGCACACAGCCGCCCTGATTCTCAAGGACATTCCTTGCAAACTTTGTTTTATGATTTTTTTTGGATAATTTGCATGATAAATGCTTGTCATACTTTTGATGTTTTTGTCTGCAGTCACACCGAATAACAATAACTGAAAAGTTTAGAAAAGCTGTCCAGATTTTGCTTAATTTATTCTTATATGGATCATGAATCACTATTTATATCATATCACTAGAAAAGAGGTGCAATGCTTTAAATAGTTAGAATAAACTTTGAAGATCTGTCATAGTGTCAGTTTTGGAGTTGCTTTTGTTGTTCCCCACATTACTTCCTCCTCAGGGAAGAAGCAGCATTGCTCATCAATGCACTGAACTTAAACTCATTACTTCAAATCTTTTAATGTTTTGAATGTACAATGCTGCTCTTCAATTCACGGACATCATTTTTGAAGTCATGTGAACTTTAATACAGGCATACTTTAAACTAGCTTTTCCTGGATTGTTTCCAGAATACTGTGAAATACTAAAAAAAAGAATCTTTCATCTCTGGAGGATTAAGACTATGTCTATGAAGCAGACATTATATGAGCTCATGAGCTACATACAGTTGATGCAGAAGTGACCAATGAAATACGAACACACTCAGTGGGGTTCGGCCCAGTAGAGGTAGAGGTCTAAAATAAATTACTAGTGGACTGACACCCTGTCAAACATCAGTGTCTGCAGGCCTCACAGGCTCACTGGAGAGATAAAAACAAGTTACATTCTTGAGTGAACCCTCTTTATCCTCTTGTGTTTCGCAGAGCATGACAGATCCTGATGCCAGTTAACTTCAATTAAGCATTACTGCTTATGTTGTGTTTATGTGTGTTTACCAGTGAAGAGTCTCTTTCACTGCCAGTGAATTTGATGGGGCTGTTTTCATCTGGTCGGTTGTTTTCCTCCTGAGGGAGAGCAAATTGGAAAGATTTTCAAGCAAATGGATGCACCGAATATTTTTAATCTTATTTTCTCATTTGGTGGATGAAAATGTTTTAAGCATTTTTCGACTTGTGTGTTTACTCTCTGGCATGCTTGCAGGGAGGGACATTTAGTAATTGCACACTAAATATGAAGGTATACAGCAAAACGTCTAAATGACTTGAAGCATATCAGCTGCCTAATAACCCAATATTATCACCATGATATATTAAAGATAACTAATTCCACTAATTATTACTTTAATTAAATTATTGAATAGAAAACATTGCCTTATGAACACACTCGTCTCTACCATGTTGAATTAATAGATATTATAATGTATGTATTGTCTGCTTATCTTAATGGAGTTGACAAAAACCTTTTTTGCCTCATTAACAGCAATGCCTCACAAAGGCGAGGCAAGGCCAAGGCGTTCCCAAACCAGCCGAGAGATATAATGCATCCATCGCATCCTGGGGCTACCCCGGGGTCTCCTCCCTGTGGGACATGCCCGGAATACCTCCCCAGGGAGGCATCCGGGAGCATCTTAACCAAATACCCGAAACACCACAGCTGACTGTTCTCGATGTGGAGGAGCAGCGGCTCCACTCTGAGCCCCTCCTAAATTACCCAGACCTCATGACCAGGATTGACAGGTAAGCCGAGAGCTTCGCCTTGCATCTTAGCTCCCTTTTCACCACCACAGACCAGCACAGTGTCTTCCATCACCGCAGATGCTGCCTCGATCCATCTATCAATCTCCCGCTCCATTCTTCCCTCACTCGGGAACAAGACCCAGAGATACTTGAACTCCTCCACTTGGGGCAGCAACTCATCCCTAACCTTTTTCCGACTGAGAACCACGGCCTCAGACTTGGAGGTGCTGATTCTCATCCCGGCTGCTTCACACTCAGCAGCAAACCGTCCCAAAGACAGATGGAGGTCAGGGCATGATGAAGCTAACAGGACCACATCATCTGCAAAAAGCAGATAAGTGATCCTGAGTCCATCAAACCGGAAACCACTCCTCTCTGTCCATAACAATTAGGACCAGAATCGGTGACAATTCCGAATCTATGTCAATAATCTGCAACCTTTATTCTAAGGGACACAATGTAAAACATAAATAAATGTGATAAATTACTGATCCTTTTTGACAAATTCTCAATTGAAAATAGTACAAAGACAATACATTTAATGTTCTAACCTCATCAACTTCATAGACTTTTGTAAATACATTTGTTTATTTATTTATTTGGTATTAGTAGAACTTCCTTTAAAAGAAGTTGGCACAGTGGCAAAGCACAGGGAAAATGGCAGAATGCTCATAAAACACCTCTGTAACATTCCACTGGTTAACAGATTAATATGTGACATATAATATATTTGTATCATGCATCGACTTATAAGTCTTAGAATAATTTAGGCCCGTATGAAATCATAGTGCCAAAATGTATTGGAAAGGGTAGATGCTTGCTGATACCTGATTTTCAAACAGATTGTACCACCTCAGTTCCAGAGGAGAGTTGTCATGAGTAATTTATTTTTTTAGTTAATTCTAAATCTCATCATCTTCCACTTCTCCTACCCAGTTCAATCCTTTCATTTATACTAATCCTCTTAGCTCTGTCTCCTTTTTTCATCTCATGAGAATCTGGTAAAGGAAGTTGACATTGAAATAGTAATAGGCCCAAAGAGGAACCCTGCCATTCATTGAACAGGTCAAACCTTTTCAAACAAGCTCTTTAAATTGTTTTTTATTTTAGATTATTTTGTGGCTTTTCTTTGTCCTGCTTCTCAATCACCATCTCCCTGTCTCCCTGTGCTTCTCCAACTCTCACACTGTTGCCTTTAGTTGAGGGATTTGTGCAGTGATATGGCTGCTCTGACAGGAGGGTTAAATGCAGAAGGGACTAGATTGGATGAGATTTCAGCTATCAGATGTGACTGACTTTAGTGGATTGCTTTGATCAGGTCTGTGCTTCAGCTCTGGGGGGTGTCATCCTATTTTATACTGCATCAAAACATTTTCAAAGCAAATCCCCTGCAGCTGCTTCACCTCGTCGGCTATCACAGGCCGTCTATACAGTGTTTGCTTTGAGTGACATGTTGGGACACACAGTGATCTTAAATGTTGTTTGTGCACACAGCAAACATCGCTCAACATTGACACAATTTATCACTTTCTGGGGCATTGGGAATATTTATTTCATCTTTTTTAATAGTCCGCAGGACAGCCTCAATGTTCCGCTGTCGTCCCTCCAATTTGTTGGGTCGTTATACATGATAATTCCACTCCTGAGGATGAATGATGGGACTTTATGCTCGTAAAGATAAAGCACACAGAGGGTCACGTTAACCTCAGCGCAGTCTCATCACAGCAAAGGCGATTCTTACTAAAGCATGAATCTAAATCTGTCTTATTTTAGTATATTTCTTGACCATAAACTGTTCAAAATCTTGATCCTATTTAAGAATACATTGCATTGCTGTTGATATAAATGACGCCGGAAGCAATTCCTAGTTTGAATAGTACTATCTGCATAATCTAGAGGTGTCTATGTGGCAGTGATAAAATCATGTGAAGGAAAATTAATTAACTTCTACTGACCCAACTAGCAAATTAAAATAGGACAAGCAAAGGAAGCGAAATTTGTTGTGCGCAGTTCCAGTGTTTACTCAGTGTTCAATCACACTCATCATCATTTTCTTTTCTGGCCTATCAATCCATCTTGCTTTTTGAATGAAGGAGACACTTAAAATCCAATCTCATACATCTTTAGTTCCCTTTTATTTGTGGTGGGCTAACCAGATTGGTATGACTTCAAAAGGTGACATTTTCATATTTCTTCTTATAAAGTTAAGTTTAATGACTTTCAGTGACTTTTTACAGCCCACCAAAGCATTAAAGAGTTTTTAACAATTTAGTTAAAGGAGGTTTTCCGAGGAAAATTAGAATGACTTTTCCCTAAATATGCCCGTGCGTGTGTCAGTAATTGTATCCTACAGAGAAGAAATTGTTGAAGCTGTCTAAGAGCTGCAGCTACTGTTAGAAATAGGAAGACTATGATCATGTCCTCTGTATGATTCTGGGAATTTGGCAAACTAAATGGTAGATCAGGTTCAACAGAGGGTCATGCAGAGAGGATAAAAGGTGGAAACTAATTAAATAGCTTACACAAAGTAACACCTTGTGATTGGAATAGATTTGTCATTAAATGTGTGAATATACCATTAACCTTTACTGGTGGTGAAGACTCTAGTTGTACAAGAGGGCAAACTCTATGTTGACCGTTTCTCCTCTCTGATAACACAATGATTTGTTTCCCTTATGCCTGGAACAAAAAGTTAACGTTTGATTCTAGCATAGTTTTCTTGCTGGAATGCTGAGGACCTTGTAACATTTCAAACTCGTAGTAAACTTTGGATTGACTTGCTGCATGTTGGCACATTATATTCATCGGTAAACAAATGTTGATGCTGATAGAGTGTGAGAATAAAAAAATAGTTTGGTGATGTAATTTTTAAGATGATGCAGTTTGGATGCAATTCATAAAAAAATGTTTTAGCCAAGCGCATGAGACTACGTGGAGGGAAAAATTAGGTCAGAGAGGAAAATTGTAAAGTTGAAAATCATACATTCAAAAATGTATTTAATTTTAGTAAGCCTTTTTAAATCTGTGTAGACAATAAAAAAATACAGCTTAGCCTTTATTCCTTCTCTTGAAATTCAGAGTTAGAGTTAAAGAGTTAGTGTATTTGCCTCTTAACCAAATGACAGAATCAGCACAGCAATTTCCAGTGGGATAATAAATCACCTCTACCCTGGAGACAGACAAACAAGGCATGTGTGATGGATAGCCAAGCTGTTAAAATGTGAAAATGCACAGTTTGATTGCTGACAATACAGCACTTCAACTTTTGCCAAGAGGCATTTTGCCAACATGAAACTACCCATTATCATGAAAAACAATATTTGGGAAATAAGGTAATTTAAAATGATGTTGCTCAGGGTGACTATGGTGATAGCACCATCAGGGAGAAAAAAACCTGCTGGAAATGTTGGAGTATGTCATTTGTGACATAAACATAAAAGGCAAAGTATGGGTAAACACTATCTATCTAACTGAATGCCAAGAGGAAAGACAAATGAGAAGGAACCAAGAAGCAGGAAAGTGCAAACAGGTCGTGGCAGCTGAAACTGAAATATGAGGAAAAGGGATACCCGGGTAAACACAGGTAGGTAACGAGGCATGACATTACAAGGTGACAAAAGTCAGGTCAAGGAAATAGGAAAAATAGAAGCACATAAAAATGTAGTTATGTCCTATAATGGAACGAGATGATTATGTGGTTGTAACATCCAACTGAGCTGGTGGAGCTATGTGAGGCTGCAGCAGGAAGGAGGTGTTGGGGCGGAAGAGGCAGGGGTGTATCTACTCTTCTGGGGTAAATTGTCTGTGACTGCTTTGCTTGTCTATCATTTCTCTCCACGGTCTAATTACAGCTGGTTCCACCTGGCTAACCTGCTCTGTCCTCCTCAGTGCACAACGATGGTAATGTACAACCCCGCTGACAGTCAGTGATGACGAGCAAAAACAGGGAAAATTGCTGTTGAAATGTGGCAACATTAAGTCGTTGGTTTTTTTGGCGGTTTTTTCTCTCTTTACATCATAGACTCATAGACTCGGGTGCATCCAATAAAATAAGTGAGTTGAATCAGCAGTTTTGCTTTTCAATTCCTACAAAATGTTAACAATGCTTGTTTTTGTTAAATTCACTGGCATGAATCATTATGCTACAATAAAAAAAGAACAGTGAACAGTGATTGTCAAATCAGAGCTTGGCAGGTCTGTCAAGTAATTTCTCCACATGATAAATGTGTGTGCTCGGGGCTATATTAACATTAGCATGTCTGTCCTATTGTGAACTCTAGCAATACTTCCTAGCAGGGGTATAGCGCAAAATTCTGGAGTTTGTATGCAGCCACTCTCTATGGGTCCCTCATTGCATGCTTTTAATTCTAGTATAAATGTGGGCCCTTCCTACATGAGGGCCTGCAATGGCCCTGTTTCCAAGGACAAGGAACATGTCACAAACAAACTGGCATGTTGATGTCTGATTGCTACTAATTTATTTCAGGCATGCTGGAACATCATGCCTGAAGGTCAGCTCGAGATTTGGTTTTCCAAATAATTCATGACACTAACATTAGATTAAAGCTAGAGCTGGTCAAAAAAAAAAATTTTTTTTGGAGAGGTTAAAACTGCCAACATCATCACTGTAAACGGCCTATGTGCTCTGTGAAGTGATTAGAAAGCTTCATAGGTGTGGCAGAAGGGTTCATGAGCCGCAGAAACAACCAGAAGCTACTGCTTTATCTGCTCATTTCTCCTCATTCAGCATCATTATCTCAGAGCTTGTGAGAGGCATCTGAACGCAGGCACTTTTTCAAACATGAGCAGCACGCTTAAAAAGTTCTTGAGATCTAACAGAACGGCTCCTAAGATGTGTCACAATGACAAGTCTCTGCCTTCACTATCCAATTTGAGGAATGTCCTTTTCTTCTTTCCAAATAATGATGGAGACCATCCCTGAATAATAGAGCTGTGAGACACTTCATCAAGCAACAGATTCTTGCCTTCAACTCATACTTTCTGTTATCATTACCCGTGAGACTCATTTTAAAGCTGTCATTCAAGCTAATTCAAAACGACTTTCCAAAGAAAATCCATCACGAGAAAAGAAAAAAACATTCTGGAGTAAATTAAGATTGGTATATGAAGGCGATGCCTTTGAAAAGATGGGACAAACAAAAACATAAATTCACCAGCGGTGTCTTCAGGTGTCAATGCTCAGTATGCTAAGATATTCAGAGGCTCAAGTGAGCAAAAACAGAGACCTTAAGAGTTGTTCAAACAGCAAGTAAGAAATGGAGGCACAAATACTACAAATAATAAATCATTAAAAAAGCTTATGATTTTTGGAATTTAAGCATAATTGCACAACGAGGGTGGACACTCAGAACGACTAATTACTTTTGGGGTTTTTTGTGGTATCGCTAGCAAGAGAAGGGATTGATCTAAGTTTTAGTTCCACGTCAAAATGAAAAATAACATTACAGATCCTGATCATTTTAACTGAATGAATGGATTAGTGTCAGCTAATAGTCTTAAACAAAGACAAGTATGACATATATGTAATGTACTAAATAATGTGCCTAAATCACTTTGTCACTTACCATTTGGTGCATACGAAACCCACATAAAACAGACTGCACTTTGTAGTACTATGTATATACAATGCAAACAGGCAGAGGATGAAAATGGACAATGGCAAGCATAAAGCCTTTCACGGTACAGATGCTACAAAGTTGTCTGTCAGAGGAGGAGCATGGCAATAAATTTAACAACATCCTCTTTGAGTCAAAAGCGGCAGTTCAATAAGGAGGCAGAATTACAAGCGGAGTTAAACCCATCTATACCTGCAGACGTTAGCATGTCTGCTTGGGTTCCCTCTGTATAATGGCTTCCTCCCACAGTCCAAGAACATGCAATACAGGTGAATTTATGACTCTAATTTGCCTGTAAGTGTGACTGTGAATGGTTGTCTTTCTATGTGTTGGCTGTTTGATGAACTGGCCAGTGTGTACCCCGCCTCTCACCCAATGTCAGCTGGGATAGGCTCTTGCCCCCCGCGACCCTGCACAGGATAAGCATTTACAGATTATGCATGGTTGGATGGCTAATGGTGAAATGATATTGAACTAATGGTGGTTTTCTTCAGGATCCAGCTCAGTGACTTTTTGCACCTCTTATTTGCAAGTCTGTATCTTTATTATCGGTTACCTCAGAGGAGTTGATTTTCTGTGAGCCCTATAAATTCAAACATTCCAGATCAAGAGGCATTATCCATGAAGTTAGAAGCAAAGATCTTGTCATTGCTCCTATTCTGCAATGGTAAGAAAATCCCGATGATCCAGATCATCACCAATAGATCTAATGGATTGTTCCTTGGGCCACAGCCTACCTCTGCAAATAAATTAATCAAATCCATTCTTAACATTGTGAGTAATTCTACAAACAGACAAACAAACAAACCAAGGCCAGCCAAAACATAACCTCCTCTGCAGAGGCAATACAAGTAAAGATCCATTAAAGAGGATTGGCTCTTTCTGTCCAGGCAGCTCTGCAGGGAACTATGTGTGCTGTATTGAAAAGAAACACCTCTTAATACGGCCTTATAGTTTATATTATGTCTTTTATGCTTTTATCACGCTGACAATTGCAGTAAGAGCCTGTCAGTTCCTCTGCGGGTGGTTGCCGTGTAAAGCTTTTATTCTTTTTTTAGCTGATTCATTATGAAATCTGTGTGAGAAGAACATGCATTTAAGGTGCTGAGGACAGGCAGAGATAAGGTGTCATGTGAGGGATGAAATAGGGTTCTAACTGTGGGAGATGAGAGCAGAATCAAGAAAGCATTTTTATAACTTGAGCGCCTCATAAGTAATAAAATACTGCCATGACACATTTATTGCCATGAACCTTAAATTATTAACAGAGCCATTTGGAAGTCAGAATTCCGGCTTGTGTGAGTAAGAACATATTTTATGGCCTTCTCTCCACTTCCCCTCTTGGGGATTGAATTTGGCGCTTTTACATACCACATTACAAAGTGACCTGTTGCAAGTTTATGTAGAAACAAATGACATGCTATTCTTGGCTACTGGATCGGGTGTTGGTTACACCACTGTCCTGGTGATTGTGTTAGGACACACTAGATTGTGTGTGACTAAAGAGCCTCTTACTTATCAAAGCAAATCTCAGTTTGCTATGATACATGTCTTGGCTTAGTCATATCTGAGTCATATTGGCCACCCGAACAGAGGGCAAGATTGCGGCTTGTATCAAAATCTTGTGAGACTGAAAAAAAACAAAACAAAAACAGCCTGAATTATTAATTGCAGTAAGTGCGAAAGGCATGAATTTTAGATGATGTTATTTGCAAACATACAGATGCATGTACACTGCTGCCATACAAATCAAATATACAAACTAAAGTAACAGCCTAAATAACAAGCTAATGGGTCAGGTAAGTCATATGATGTTGGAAATATGACCTCCTTGTTGGGGGGGGGTGTTACAAACAAACACGATGTTAGCAGCAAACAGCAGTAATTTCGAGCTGCAGTTGATGTGACTATTCAATCTTCTCACTAGCGAAGTCCCATTAATTCCAGTGAATGCAGTCGCTTCATGGAAACCCATTTTCTGTGTCATTTGTTGTTTCACATACCAAGTGACTGAGCTCTTGTCACAGAAAGTCTATAACTCCATAACACATAGATGTTAAATTAACTAATTACTCTAACTCTGTGACAACCACATAGACAAAGGAAAGCTGCATCTCTTCCAGCAGTGCCGTATGCCTGCTCTTATCTCTCTTCTGATGAACCCACACAGTCTTGTTCTCTATCCTCCTCTCTTCAATTTCAAGGTTCTTTTCTTTCACCATCACCAACCTCAAACGCTCAACTTCAGTTTTCTCTTAATCTGCCCCATCCCCATTCTGTCTTTGCCTTTTACTTTCTTCTCCCTCCAGAGACTAGCGAATCTCCCACAGCTTTTAACCACTTTTGTTGTTCTCATCCATAGATGAGAACAATGCCCACGACATCTTTAGTATAGTACAAACATACTCGACCTGATATATAGAGAGCAGAGGGTTTAATTAATGTCCTACTGAAACAACTGATGATGCCACGCAAACACTTAAGTTGGGATGCAGATGATGCTGATGGCCGGAACTCAGCAGACACATGTAGCACAGATGTTACAGATGTTATGGCGCATTGCACAGTGGACGGAGATCACATTTAGTGACAAGTCCAGATTTAACTTGCACAGAGATGATGGTCGTAGGTGTGTATCGTCGCCGTGGGGAACACTATCCTGCTGCATACATCCAGGATTTAGACCGTTTTGGTGGTGGTGTCATAATGTGGGGAGCCATTGCTAACGGATGGTGGTCAGACCTTGTCCACATCCACGGTACACTGACAGCTATCAAGATACGGTCCTAGGTCCACATGTCATTCCCAGGATACAGTCATCAGGCATCACCTTCATGCATGCCAATACCAGACCACATGTGGCTCATGTCTGTCAGGAGTAGCCTGCCTGGACCAGAACAATGTCGCTGTCCTTCCTTGGCCAGCATATTCACCAGATCTCAACCCAATAGAGCATCTGTGGGATGTTCTGGATCGCCGGGTGAGACGGAGCGATCCTGCTCCAGCAACACACGAACAACTTGGCACAGCACTGCTAGAAGAATGGCATGTCATCATCAGTCCAGATCAACTATTTTATCAATTCCATGTAAGGAGATGTGACGCTGGAGGTGGTCACACGTGTTACTGACTGTTGTTGTTCTCTCTCTCACCATCCACACTTTTTGACATGTAAACACTAAGGCAATAACCACTAATTTGTACAAAAATGATTTTTCTGTATGCCTAAAGGGTGAATAAAGATGTGTGAACCATAATTTGCCATAATTTGATATTTAATATGAACAGGATGGCATGACACAAAAAAAGTGTGTTTCTTCTATATATATATATATATACATACATACAGTACCAGTCAAAAAATACAAATTGTTTGGGGCTGTGGTTGAACAACTGGGTACACATTTGCATTACCAAACATCATCACAAGCCATGTTTTAAATGCAGTGAAATGTTTGCCATTCAGGGTCCTCTGCTGCATCTTCAAGGACAAATTCATAAGCACGGTTTAGTCTGTGCCCTGAGGCATTGGCTTTTGCATTATGTTGTCGTCGTGAAACCATTAACACCATGTCACTGGGGTGTTTCTCTGTCACTGGCTACACACAGAGTTGGCTATCATGATTCAGATCAGATCAGAACTCATTGTCTCTGCTTTCATCTCCATCAGCAGCAGGTGCCGTTGCAGAATCAGTTAGACACTATTCATTGCTGCTAGTCTCACAGACAGAGATTTTCAATTTCATCGGGTCCACTTGTGTGAAGAGACACATTGCAGAGGAAGCGAGGCGAATGCACACACAAACCAATGCAGCCTGGAAAATGGGTGAAACAGAAAATCAAGATAGAAATCCATTAGCCAGTTAGTTGTATGGGTTATTTCATTGATGGCAGGTTGGATTGAATGGATTCTGCAAGTTAATGTGTTTCTGCTGTTGTCTACTTCATAAACGTGAACAATACTTTATAAAGCAAACTCCTCTTGCTCCTTGGCTATAGCCAATTCGTTTTACAAGAGGAAGAGAGATTTCACATTCATTTTTACCTGAAAAGCACACTTATTATTCAGAAAAAATGTGCAAGAGGTCAGCAAATTAAGACAAAGGACATTAAGGCAAACTCTGACCTTCCTGTTCACACAGAACACACTGTGATCAATGAGGCAATCATTTCCTAAAGAGCTGAGAAACCCAGAAAACTCAGCAGACAAGCAGACGTCCAGCACGTTTCTCAGCCACCTCAAATGCAGTCTGCTTTTCATCCTTCATAGATGTCATTCAGACATTTAAGGCTTCTCAGTTCTGCAAAATGATCATTAGACATATTTCAGGACTACCCATTTAAACTAAATTGTGCAACAGTCTAAGTGAAAGAACAAGAGCATTATCAACAGGATGTAGTTTAAGCATCAAAAGTAAAAGTGATCATTATGCTACACTTTCATATAGTATTTGGTGATGATTGCTAATGCATTAACATGTATACTGCTTTTAGTAATATGGAGCTAATTTTAAGTTTCCACCAAAACAGGGCATATAAGCTTATGTTTGTCCATGATGGTTTTTAGTATGTTTGCATCTTCTCAAAACCAGCAGGACAGAATTCAATGAAATTTCACACATTTCCTAAAGGTGTGCATCTCATAATTAGCAAAGGTTATGATCTATCTGCATCAGCTCAAAATTATTTCTTCAAGAAGCGGGGGCATCTGGACACATTATCAACTGGTCATAGTTTGGTATTTAAAATAAGATAAAGAAAAGGGAAAACGTTTTTAAAAAAGTTTTAAAAAAAGTGCAGTATTTCCCTCTGACAGCAAAAAGTGGTATAAAATTCTGAGTAAATAGAATATAATAAGAACTTGAGTCATGGTTCCCACCTTTCAGTAAATACTGTTAAGTTATATGAAAGGTGAAGCAGCTCAAGGGCATTAAACCATGTTTTTTTTTTTTGAACACAGTATTTTTCTTTCCATTAAATAAACTGCGTCAGACCTATGCAGTCAGAGTCTCAAACAGTCCTCCTACAGACCAAACAATCATCAGGATCATGGAGGTGAAGAAAACCAATTTGGGGTTTATTCAAGGTAAATCTTTAAAGCTCTCTGCCATAAGTTTGGAAGTAACTAAACTGCATGCCACTCAAAAAAGCTCTCCAACCTCTCACCTTTATCACTCTCAATACATTAGAGTGCTCTTATTTCCTTCTCCATAGCCTTCGCCTCTGGCTAATACTGCAAAAAGCTGTATCCCTCATTATTGGATCCCGACCAATAACACAGTTCACCGTCCTGTAATGCTGATAGAAGACTTTCTATACCACCTGCGAACCGGTGCATTTTTAAGGTTATCTCTGCAATATAGTGTAACGTGTGCTGTGTAAAGGCAGGAAGGAAAGAGAAGAGGAAGAAAGAAAAAGCAAGAACTTTATCCTGAGCCCACTGCCATTCCTTATTAAAGGAACAATGAGAAGAAATATCATAAGATGTCAGAGACTGGTTTCATTTGAAATCCACTGGGATGAGAAATAATCCGGCCTTCTATTCAAAGCTTTCATATCAGATCATGAATTTTCCTAAATGAGCTGAATCCTGTTTGTAAAAATGAATTTTTTGCCAATCCCTAAAGTATGAAGTGAGTGCATTGAAGTGATCATGAATATTCAGACCTCAGCCAGCTTGAACCGACCTCAGTCTCACTGGGTGAAGCGTAATGTTGAAAAACAGACAGGATTGATTGGGTAAAAAAAATCTATTTTAACACAATGCATTTTGCAAAGGAACCAGGCAGCACTCACTTGCAAATTAAATGCAGAGAGGACTCGTGATTTAGTGTTTGCTAAGGTTAATATTTAGATGAAGCTCTGCCAGTAATGTCCCAAGAGAAAAATTTAAACTAAGTGCATTACGCTTAAGAATTCTGTGGCTAACAGAAGCATCCCATGGGAGGAACAACCCTCCGGGGAGCTTTTTTTTCCCTGTCAAAAGGGAACGGACTGAATCAATGGATTGTCATTAATTGCAGGACATGGTGGTATTCTTGGCTCCAATAATTCACAGAGGAAATGGCCATGAGCATTATTGCAGCACACAAATCACACTGGCAGCTAGCTTTGCTGATTGACAAGAGGCAAGCAAGGAAGTCTTGAATGCTCCTGTTAAACGAACAAGAAATTATCCATGAAAGGTGTAGCTCCATTAAAGTCACATTGCCTGAATACAGCCAAAAATCTGACAAGTCATTGAATATGAGGCTGCTATATTCATTTTGGCTTTCTCATAGGTTTTTGGAAGATTGTACTGAATATCAACTTATGACTTAAAGGCAATCTTCAAATTGTTGTATCTGACCAACAAACTAAAAACCAAAGATAATCAGTTTACTGTCACATAAAATAAGGAAAAGCAGCAAATTCTCACAACCGATGAAATGATTTAAGATATTAATAAAATATCATTTTCAGTAAGGGTATTTTTGCTTTTTGCACTCAGACATTAGCAGGATTCCAATTACTTATATGTTCTCATCTTGATTCACTCTAAATATGAACTTGTGTTACAGTTTCTTTTTTTCTTTTTCTTTTTTTTGTTTTTGTTTGTTGCTCTCTAGGCTATGATGCAAAAGAGAGAAATCCTCCCTCCAAGCTCCTTGTCAATGTTTGGACACAGAGCGAGAGATACTTTGCGTGTGTGATTGCTCATGCACCCACACACATAGCTGGGGTCTCATAAAGTAAGGCAGCTTAAGAGCCTATAGCTGCTCAGGCGAAAACACTTTCCATGCATACAGTTTGGAGAGGAGGGAGGTAATGAGTCAAATTACTTCGCTAAATGGAGGTGCCTGGTGCTCTGGAGTATAACACTGTGCAGAGGTGACCTCAGAAGGCCCTGTGGTTTATTTTGTTCTGCTCCTCTGACGGGCATGTTTCAGTTGGGATCTTATCAGTATGTTTAAACAGGATTAGTGAACAGGTAAGTATAGATAACAGGCTGAGGATGAATGTGCCAGAGTGTAACTACTGTCATATATTTGCAATCCATTAAAAAAAGTTTAAAAGTTTACATTTTAAAGGCTGCCAAAATGATTTTAAACCCCCCCCCCCCCTCCCCCCCCAAAAAAAACATCATTTCAATTAATAAGATGACTGAGGAGAAAAAGGCAGACACAGATACAAAAGCCAAACTGGGGAACAGATAATTGAGAGCATTAAGTTCAAGTTAAGTTAATGTAAGGGGGAACTAATGTAATCATTGGCTTTCTGTAAAATCCAACGTCCTGTGGTCTGATTTAAACAGGCCCATTAGGGACTTAGAAAGATCAGGACAAGATGAATTGAATCTTAAACATGCAAGTTAATTGCTGCTCCCCATAAAGACAGATGATTCATCAATGTAGATGTAGATAACATGACACGGTGGGCAGTAGACTAATAGACCAAATACCAAAATCAATCACCCTGAGACTTAAGCATGGTGCAATTTTCATAGTAAAATGTGTGTGAAATGGACAGAGATGGAAACACTGCAGAACGTAATCATTAAAGCTAAATAATGATGAATGGGAAATGACTTAAAAGATTGAGATTTAAAGGTCATGCATGAGAAAACGTCCACGGGTGATTATGTTAATAAGAGTGCATATCCTTCTGCGGCTGCTTCAAAGTGAAGCCTACACAGGTGATTGGATATTCCTGCTCGGATCGAGAAAAAAAAAGGGTAGCAGGGTGTGAGTGTGAGGCCAGTTGTATGTGTGCATAAACGCATGTGTGTACACTTGCATTTATCCATCCCTCTCTGTGTCTGTGTGCATCTGCATTTCTCAACAGGTTCTGATCTAAGTGCCTCTAGATGTTGATGCCATTTTGCTCTCCTGCCAATCAAAGGCCACAGCATAATGTCAGTCCCTCAGAGCCATGGTTTACAGGAGGCTAACTGTATGTCGGTATTACTCACATTCATGCTGTGCTCTACACCTCTGGCAGCAAAGTAACACAAACGATATAGGAGCAGAAAACACTATTGCAGCTATTCTGTTCATCCATGATGACAATTTTATGTTATCTTTATAAATTTGTGTTGCTACACTTAGCAAAATGCTTGGTACCGAATGCTCTGTTCTCACCGATGACATCATCCGACCGCCGTTTGAACTTCACAGGAGTGGCAAACTCCACCACTGACAATGCAGAGTATTCCAGAGTGGTAACAAGTAAATACATGGAATGGCTATTGCAGAATTACTGGCAGTTATAAACAGAATCAAAATCTGAGTTTGATATGATGAAAATTTTGAGGTTTACAACTTGAAATAGTTTGTTCCAAGAACTCCATAAGAAAACATTAAAATTGATGTAATGATGCCCCATAGCAAGCTTTTTTCCAAAGCCACGTTTCAGCGAAAATGATTGAGGACCCAAAAATGCAGACAAAAAACAAAATAGAGGATAAGAAAGAAAGATTAACTTTCAAAATAAAACAGGAAATAACAAACTCAAAATCACTAACTCACAAATTTTCCATGTTTTGTCCATATACAGTATGGGTTAAGAGCAAGATGCAACATTATCCATGGATCATTGCAGGGGTCAGAGAAGCTTCTACATACATAATGGCTTTTTTAACAAGACTGACATGCTATTAATTTAAGTGTCTATAGGTTATACACCTCTAACACAGTAGGTTAATGTATAAAACACCAACAGAACAGCAGCAGCCATTATTCTTATACTGTCCTACTGGAGTTTTTCACACCAATAATTCACCTTCTCCAACATCAATAGATGAAATGAGAAAACAAGGGAAATGAGATACTGACATCATCTTTGACATTTATACTTTTATTGTTGTTTACCAGTGGATGTCTCAGAGAAGGAATTGATTGTAGTACACATTGCTAATTCTATCTCGTATGCAGACCTGCTCCTTGACAGAGGAGAGGGCCTTTATCCACTTCCATCCATCTTGAGGAAATATTTCTTGGTGCTCTGTAATAATTCAAAGCATTGACTCAAAACCAGCAATAACTAAAAACAGAAATTCAGGGAGTGACAACAGTGCAACGCAACAGCTTTAATGTACGTCATGGAGAAACACATCTGTCCCAATTGCATTGCTGATTCTGGCACAGATTAGCATAGCCTGTAAAGAATTGCTGACATCACTAAAACAGGCTATACTAATTAAAGCCAGAATCATCAATTCAGACCTTCTGACACCTTGGCCCCTAAAAATGGAAGAGAAGTTTGGTTCCATACAAAGTTAAGGTTGGAAACAAATCAAACATTAGCATGAGAGAGCACATAGATGAATGTTTCTCATGTTCAAAGAAACATGAGAAATTGGACGTTCGCTTTGTATGAAATCCTTAAGAATAACAAGGCTTAAAATTCAAAATGAAACAAGGCAAAATCTATTAATTACATTCTAAACAAGCGATCTTATTTTCCGTTAAAGGCACAGAGGAATTTAACCATTTATGGTTTTACATCACTAAAGCCGGGTGTTAGACTTGCACTTTGCAAAACCCTTTTCCCAGTCTGAGTGTTCAGTACAGTACATGGCTCATCTTAGTGCAGAGCAGCACTGGTGCACAGGAAACATGTCCCCTCATTCTACAAGGGGACTTTATCACACAGTTGCCATATCTGCAAAATCGCACAATGCATTTCATAATTATATTCTATTATCAGCTTATAATAGACAGCCTGGTGAAAGAGAATTTAGGGGAGCATAAGAAAGAAAAGGAGAAGACTCATAACTTTTTTTTTTGCTTTTCACTCATATGTGACTCAGATTTCTTTTTTTTTTTCTTTCATGACACTAGACACTAGAATCTGATCTTTTTCATTCTGATTTGGGTCACTTTCAATTTATAGTCATTTTGCCTTCTTGCCCACAGCCCACTCCTCTTCGCATAACGAGGGTTTACTTTACATACAGGTATGGGAACTTAATACTGGTACCTTATTTTGTAATTAACACTGTGATAATACAAATGTAATGTTAGTTAGTAAAAAACAATAGCATTAGAGTTCAAGAAACATTTCCTGTGTGTGTCTCAACCAGGATAATTGGACTGAAATGAATGTACTGATGGAATATTGCTGCAAGTGACTTTCATACTATAAACACAAAAAACTCTTCAGGTTTCAGATATAAATATGTTGGGTTTGACCAGGTGTTTCCTCAGGTTACACTTGTTGCCCTGCCAGCTTTACTTTACTACAGTACATTTATAGAGCGTGTGTTGTCGGTGTCGAGTTCTGAAATGTAGCACACTTGTAGGGGTGGCATAGTCTCACTCTCTCCCTTTCTCTCTATACTCCTGTTCCTTTCTCAGCCAGAACCAGTACCAACATTTGGCACCTTTATTTAAAGCTGCATTTCCACTAGTTCTTGACGGCTCAACTCTACTCAACTATACACTGGTCTTGTTGGTTTTCCATTCCATTTTTAGTACAACCTCCATTGCGGTTCAAAAAAGGCTGAACAGGTACTAAAAGGTCACATGAAACATTGCAGACCACTGATTGGTCAGACAGAATCGTTTTTTGCATTATTGTCATGAACAGAATATCTTGCAAAACACATATGAATGGCTGCCATATTCAAATAGTCAAGCTACTTTAGCAGCTGTAACTTTTTTATTGTGGCCACTATATTGAGGAGGTACAGACGTTCCTATCTTTGATAGCTGATGAAAGGACCATGAGAGGAGCCACGGCAGTTCTCTATGATGACGGCGGTACTATAATATAGAGCCGGTGCCATGTTGTGGAAATACGGCTTAATATAACTCTGTACTACGTCACACCAATGTCATTCTGTAGGTAAAAGAAAAAGGTTTGGTACCCATCCCAAACCATATCATACAATTAAAAAAGTAATGCCTGCACTGATTTATACTAATTTTGTTGATTGACTGTAATGAAATTTGTAAAGTCGTGTTACAAATCTGTTCACGCTGATGCCAGAGGTCAGGTTACATACTAATAGGAAAATGAACTGTAAAGACAAAAAAGATCAGATTTAGGTCGCTTTCAATGGCAATGTCCATATAAAGTCAAAGTGAGCAATCAAGAAGAGAGTTAAGAAGGTACAATATGACCAAAAACAAATGAAGAGAGAACTGCTTTTGTTTTAGACCTAAGCTCCGTGGACTAAGCAAAAATATAGCAGAATTTCCAAGTATTCCAGAGGAATACTTCAATGACTAAGAAAGGCAAGTTAAAAGCACCAGTAAAGAAGATTTCTTATGACTTTGACTCTCAGACTTATATGTCAAAGAGATGACATCCCCTGTGTTTTGTTTGGTATGCTCTATGTATGACCTTTGTGAATAAAACTTCTGAGACTGCGCCTGTTTGTCAGGACTGTCCAATGAAGAAATAGGACTCAAAATGCTCTGCTAAGAAGTCCCGATCCTTTAATGTCTATTTGTGGCTTAGTGATAGTGGAAGCTGTACTAATCTATCATCATAATGATACAAACCCAAGATAGGGTTCAGCGGATACAGTTTATCGATTCATCACCACACAATAATGACGCATGTCTAGATTCCTATCACTAAATTTGAATAGGAAAAATTCCTAAGGGACTGTGTAAACTGGTATGACAGAAGTTCAAAAGACAAAAAGAGAAGATGTGTTGGCTTTTTTTTCAAGGCTGTTTTTCAAGGATTACTGCTGTTTTAAAGTAACTTGAGATATATCATATAAACTACCTGAAAAAATGCCTTTTTCTTTTGACGCTGTTCTTATCTGGTCTTTGGCCACTGATTTGTTGAGGTGTTGGATTATAATGGAACTGCAAATTCAAATACATCAAACATAAGTGGCATACAGTTTTTTCCTTCCTTCCTTCCACCGTCCGACGATATCCTCAGTCTGGGTCTGCAGTTCCCCCCCCCCTGTGCACAGCCTGGCCCAAGCCCTGCTTTCCCTTCCTGAGACATTGGATGTTTTGCCATAATTTCCTTGACGCCTACCAGAAATCCTTCTCCATAGCCTCCCGGAACACTCCCACTTTTGCTTCAGTGACTGCTGAAGCTGCAGCCCCTCTGGCCTCTCTGTATACCTGTCTGTTGCTTCAGGACTGCTTCAGCCCTTGACTCATGGGAATTAGATTAGCTTTGCAAGTATAGGAAGTATTGGACACATGGAATTCTGACATGATGATGTTGCTAGATGAAAATTGTAGGAATAGCAGTTGAAACATGTGCGCTGGAACCGTTGAAAATGTGGACATGGCTGTCTAATGGGGGTTACACGTTCTTCCCCAGTCATTAGTCAGCATACCCAGTGGTTTGAGACTTTTATCTGGGTATACTAGCATGAGAAAAATTATAAGTACATTTTGCATTTCAAAGGAAGTGGTTGGCCCCAGATCATATATTTGAAGATATTAAAATACTTTAAGTGCAGATATTGATTCAATAAGTAATTCAGGGTCTTCTTTTATAATAAACAATCGTTTATTGAAATGTGAGGATCTTTTTTTATGCTTGTACCTTGGAGCAATTTCTGTTCAATGACTTGTTTGACATTTGTTTCATGAATAAAGTGGAGAGTGAAATCAAAGTGACCCTAACAACCATCTGTCAGCGTTAATGAAAAGCAATTGTCTTGAATTCCTAAGTAGCCTAGGTGTGAGGAGTGTTTGAGCAAATCCATCGAGGTAGTAGTCTTAATAGTATTGTGGGTCAGGCCCATGCACTTTTTTGGTAAAACATACACGATTACTATGATGTAAAATAGGAAATAAAATCCAACACAAAGAGCCCAAAAATCTATCATAACCTCACAGAATTATTACATGCACAGTTGTATCAAGTAATGTAATGTTGTGCCTGGGATACATACTTTACATATAGACACACTCTGTGACAGAATCACAGATACTGGCAAATGTAAACTCAAGACTGGAAGGATAAATAAATAAATAAGTAAAAAATAGAAAATAAAAGTGTAAAAATCATTGACTAAAAGTCAGCATATCTTTTCTACCCTAAAATTAAAAAAAAGCCTTGTTCCAGTCAAACACTTGTAGTGGTAATTAACATTTTTTTTGTGTGATGGAGTCATTCCAAGCTTAGACAATGTAATTAAGTGAAAATGTGATTACGTGTAAACTATGCTTTTGCCTTTAAATGGACGACTTTAACATTTTGTGCTGCGACGTGAACAAGAATTACATCATTAGTACTGCATGTCCCTTACAGAATGAGTGATGCCCAGTAACACTGTAAAGCTTCAGCTTTACATGAGCTATGTAGACTTACTGGTCTGAAATTAAATCATATTGTTATGTGAAGAAGCTGTAAAATATAGGTAGGTTGAGTTCAGATTATAACTGCAGTGTATTTAGATCGAAGACATTCAGTTTCCATCAAATATTACAAGTTGTGAAAACATATCCTATAAAAACAACATTTTAATTGCTACCCATGATAGTCGACAGAAGGAAATGTGTTGCAGGAATCCATTAAGACAGTGTAAAGGATGCATTAAATTTTTCAAAGATGAACAGAAGTGAGACTACATCAGTGCATTCCACGTCTGCAGAATAACGTGTCTGCTGGTTGACTGAGGAGCTGCATGAATTGAAAGCCACTACATAAAAATATATTTATGCCACAGGAGAAAAGTTGGAGAGATACATCTGGACACTGTCTCCAGCAGGTATGGAACTGTGTGTTCTGGCAGCTAAAGTAGGAAGGATAACAAAACAAAGGGATTTTGTGGATGGAGGGAAAGAAAAAAAGAAAAGGGAGGTGAGGGGATAAAAGGTTTTAAGCTTTGTCGCTTATGTGTTGCTGATGTTGGAAAAACATAAATTTGGGAACTTGGGCAACATCATCAGAGAAAATCTTAAAATCAGATGTAATATCACATTAAATAAATAAAACAGGAAATAAACAGTACATTCCTAAGATAAAGCTGTGATCAAGTTGGTATGTTTCCATGTCTGAAGCAGTCATAGGCAGTATATATGATAAAGAGATCAAAATTCAAGATATCAGTAAGGTTAGGATATGAGTCCCAGTGAATCTTAGTGATGTGGTTTGGTATTCGAAAACACTATGAAACTAACTATATCTAAGCTACAGGGGGCAGAAGGCAAAGGCATGACTACAGAGCTTCTCGTAACACCATGGTGATACTGAAATTTAAAAGAAGAACCTGAAAGGCACAATAACTTCCCAGACATAATAGGAAAGGTAGAGGATAAAAGGTATAAAAGATGAGAGCAGAGAAAAGGATTTTCCAGGAGGAAAACCCGATTATAGAAAAGACAGATTGCTATGGAGCAAACATAGTGAGAGAAAGAAGCAAAAATTGGAGCCAAAGCTGCCTTTGAACAAAGCAGTCAGTGAAAGAGACCTGCTAAAGTGCAGGAAGCAGACTTGGCTACAAGGTTGTGCAATATGGCGGTAAACCAAATGAGACTCATTACATGCAAAGTAATATGTGCTTCATCCCCCAAAGCCACAGTGGATGACAAACGACTGGAGACTAACGGGGAATAGCACTGCAGACAATAAATAACTATTATCAAATATTACCAGCTGCATCAAAATACTTCATCTGTCATATAAGTAAGTTTCCTTCCATGGTAATAATCACACAATGTCTTCGACTTGTGTTACCATGATAAAATCATTATTATGTTTGCCATATAGAGTATCTGTTATTATAGCATACAGAATCTCTACGCTCTGACTCAAGAATTAAAAAAAGAAACACTGTCACAGCTGTGGGTCTTTAGTGCTGCAGCTGTGGAACGTTTTCCTCCCTGAACATCCATGACTTCTTCAATCTGTCCCCAGAGGCTTCACCTGATACCCACAGGGCCGCTCCATCTCAGCATCCCCGTTTGTGTGAAGTTCACTGCCGTCCCCTGAAGCAACTAATACATGTGGTACACGAATAAACAGCTCAACATTGTGAAGAATGGACTGGAAAAGACAGAGTGCAAATTGTACCAGCTCTGTCTTCAAGGAATTTGCATTCCTAGCCAACTAATTTGAAAAAGCAAATACAAGAAATGTCATGACAACCAATTCCGTTTTCTATTAGCATAATGACGAAACATATGTAGTGTATGTGGCAAGTCACGAAGTTGATACAGAGCATATCACTAACATTTCCACTGATGAAGTGTTTCATTTGTTTTACGGATACATTTAATATTGAAAAGTACCTTTCCCTAACCTTAAGCAAAGTGCAGCCTAACAACACACCAGAGTCTGGACTCAAACCATGAAGTTGACCTTTGACTTTTTTGATATCAGTTCATCATTCTATCCTATTAGACATTTGCTTGAAATTGTCTTAACATTAGCATATGTATTCTTAATTTATGGTCGAAGAGTCCAAGCGGATGTTTGTGCCAAATTTGAGGAAATTCCCTCAAAGCGTTATTTTGATATTACTGGAACAAAAACATAAATACTGTTGCCAGCACAAAGGCATGGAAATAGAGTGTTCACTCAATTTCTTTCATATACTGTTACTAGACTTATTCTTAATTACATGCGTTAAGAAGGCTTTCCGGACTAAATGATGCCTTTTGCATTGATGCAGGGATTAACACTAGGTATGCATTTTGATTTCTCTCCTAGCAGGGCTTCTGGTAAAAAAAAGAAGTTTTTAATGATGACAAAATTTCATATGATTATTGAATCTTCAAACTCGAAACTAGACGAGAATTAGAGTGAGGAACAGATATATCAGTATATATTTGTCTATGTTGAAATGATTTCTCCACTGACCTTTTCAAACCAGAGCTTTGGATAAACGAAATTCTTTAATTCCGGACTTAAATCAATGATTACAATCTGCCACTATGACTAAATGTCCAATACAGTCCAACAATGAAACCAATTGCTAAGACAGATGGGATAGAACAAACAAAGGACATGCAGATTACTTTAGACATATAATCATATTCTAAGAAATGAGGTGACAGAAATGGTTTATCTGTGCCGTCCTTCAGTCACGCTCAAATGTGCTCATCCATATCTCTTGAATGACCAGGTCTGTGCCTCCCGATGCCTTAAACCTGAAATTAAATGCAGCCTGGCTGCATTCTATCCAATGCTCGAGTACTTTTAGCCAATCTTGCTGTTGTGTTCACCTGCAAACCCACTGAACTCTGTATGGAGTAAATGTAAACTGTACTTTTGCACCAATTCATTCATGAAAAATGAGCTTTGCCATTAGCCAGTTAAACAGAATCTTTTCTTTTCTTTTTTTTTGCTTGGATGTGTGTGTTTCACTTATAGATACTGGATTGATTATAGCCTGAGGTTCTCTGTTCTGCCATCCATCATCACCTTAGTGCAAAAAGGACACACTCTCGCCAAAGGCTACTTCATTTAATACTAACTTGTCAGAGAAGTTAATTATATTATCACAGAGCAAGCTTTGCAGGATGATGCACCATGCAGACCTGTGCTTCCCACATATTTATTTGTTTGTGTCAGCCTACAACAATGGTTGCCACAAAGTGATGTGTTCTTATTTTAAATCACACTACATGGTTATGTATAGCACACATACCAGTCTCTAAATTTCTCCTGGCCTGTCATCTTACAGTGGACTCATACACATTGTGGTCTGTACTGGTTTCATTGACACAAGGTTTTATGTTTCTGTTTTTTCGGATTTGACAAATTCATTCAAAGGATAAGTCTGATAATATTCTATATATATTTTTTTATTGTCAATAAAAAACGTGAAAACACCAAAAACAAGAATGCATTGATCCAAATATGAACCATTACAATGCAATACAAAAAACGTGAAAACACCAAAACCAAGAATGCATTGATCCAAATATGAACCATTACACTGCAATAACAGACAAAGTTACACTGGGTGCATTTATTGATGACAACTAAAATGGGCATTGTAGTCTGTTTTTTCGAGAAAATCCTACATTAACTGTAATTTTGACCATTAATTATATATTTATAAGCTTTTTTTTTTTTTTTACATTTTAGTCTTCAGTTGGGGCAGAGTGCCACAGAGCAGAGTAGGAGTTATTGAGTGACGGACTAGAACATTTTTTTGTTGTCTGGTTAATGGGATTTGTTGACAAAGAGAGAAAATAATTACTTAAAAATTTTACTTAATTTCATTTGTGAATGAGGTCACATATCTAGATAGTAGTTGTAGATAGACGTATAGGCAGATGTGCCATTATCAAACACAAACACGCAAAGGGAAAATGTGAGTCTTAAAGACTGATTATTATCACCCTATCTTTGAAGCTCACGCACACAAACACACACTTGCCAGTGCAAAGACTTATTGATCCTACTGAAGGCTATTATCAGATAAAATACTTAAGTCAGTAAGATATTTAGTTTTTGCTTCAAAGGATATTGGCACTTTGGCCAAAGAGGAAAATGGCATTTGTTATGTATGGATGAGTCAATCAAAAAACAAAAAAACTTTAGACATCGTGGTCAGTTTCATAGGACTTGGTTTAACATGTCCAACAAGAATAGAAGATAAATGTCTTGGAGCTGTGCATCCTGCCAAATGCTGACGGGGGTGTGAAGATCATGTGCAATACAAGGAAACCTTCTGACTCACCAAATATTTTGGGGAGGTGAAGTGTCTGGAGGTCACCTTTCAGCGGAGCGCCTTTTGGTGTTCATGCTGTCTACTGGGGGTAAGCGATTATCCTCCGCAATCATGGCATCTATGGGAGGCGGACAAGGGAGCAAGGGGGCAAAGGGAGAGGGAGAGGACAGTAGAGAATGAGTTAAAGATGTGTCCTAATTAGGAAGTGGAACACCTATAGCATACTCAGTTTTTTGGAATTTGAAATGAGCAGGCTTCAGTGGGTGGAAAATACCGTAACACTTTGTCACTATAATTTGAGCCAAAATGACTGCTGTCTCTCCAGAAAATATACATTTTGGCTCTCAAAGTAGAGCCAAAAGTCTTGTATCAAGTCGGAGACTAATTTGTACAGCCTTTCATGTATGTCACTGACAAAAAGTTCATAATGCTGTCAGTAAAATTGCTTTCATGCTTTATTTATGCAATACGTTTTAATCAAGGGTCTACTAGAGCAGTGTAGCTACTATTCCCTCCACTGGATAATATCTGTCAAAGGGAAGAATGGCATGTCTTCATGTCTTGGGAAGTGTTCATGCCTTATATAGTCTTGGTCTAGTAGAGTTGCCTGCTGCACATAGCTGTATGTAGCCAAGGGCTGAGGAAGCAGACCTTGTGAGAGCTCATTAAAACAGTCTCCAAGTCTAAAGAGACAAATATGAATATAGAAAAAAATGAGCTTGCTATTAAAAATAATCAAAAGTAATGGCACAGTTCCCAGACGAAAAAAGAATTTATAAAAAACGGAAGTCGTAGCTTGCTTGGAATGGTAAATGAAAGGGACAGTCAGTGCTGAGACTTAAAAATAAGATTCAAATACCTCACATACTGTGAAACAGATGAGCACACATCTTTCCTTTACATATCTCAGTTACAAATTACAAGTCAATGGTCAATCAAGGAAACCTTTCACTTCTAACAGGAAGCTGCATGACATAATGATGGTTAGTCTTATGGTTATGTAAAAGTTACTGCTGCCAGCTATTAGGTGTAAATATTTATAACAGTGTAGCTTAACGTAACAATTTGTCACCCGTTACCTTGAGACAGGAGGTAATGTTTTTGCCTGCATTGGATATTGCATTATAACCCTTCCAGCAGGTTATAAGTTTTGACCAGATTTTAATGAAATCTTTTGGACCAAGGAAAAATTCAATAGATTTTGGTGGTGATCCAGATTATCATCTGGATTCAGAATATTTTTAAAGGATTCTTTGCTTTGAACAATAGGGGCAATGACAAGATCTTTGCTTATAACTTCATGATAAGAGAATAGAAAGCCTTTATTGTCATTATACAGTGTACAATGAAATCAATTGTCAACAATGCTTGGGCAAAAAATAAATACAATAACGTCCCCATGAGATCTAGCACTCATCAAAGTCCAATCAGTATCCAAGTCCATCCATCCATCCATTTTCTTCCAGACAAGTCGCCAGTTGATCACAGGGCCAACATTTAAAGAGGCAAACAACCATTGACAACGTGGGCCCAGGCAGATACAGGGAGAACATGCAAACTCTGTACAGAAAGGCCCAAATCTATGTTTGAACTGAGAACCCTCTTTCTATGAGATGATTACCTCGGTAAAATAGTTAAGCCTAAACCAACCTCTCCTTAATCAGTGCTTCCGCTAGGCTAAGTAAAGCTCTGCATACATTATGCGTTAAGTAAAACCTTTGTTGAAAAGAAGACCGTGGTGACTTCATTTGTATTAAAGGCTGATAGGAGTGTCTGAATGGGGAACGACCCCTGCAGCACACAGCCAGTGTGGTACACTTGTGCCGTCTTTACACTACAAGTGACTCAATTCCGACTTTTTCCTCCCATGTGGCACAGATCGGATATAAATCATGAATGTGTAAGGAGGAAAGAAGCACATGGAATCAGCTATTCTCAGATCGGAATCAGGCCTCATTCATACGTGGAAATAAGTCTGATATGAATCGGATATGGGCATTTGCATCTGTCATCTAAGCGGACAGATCGGATATTCCCTGTCAATGTGAATTGTACGTCATTGAAAATGCTACGTGGCGAATGACGAAGACATAGGTGGACACAGACGGAGTCATCCACGCGCACATGTCTCTCTCTCTTTTTTTTCGTGCACCTCTAAAAATGCCTTGAAAAGCAACAGCTTGGATAAGTAGCCCTACTGTATGCCACACTCGTCTGTGTCCATTGTAAATGGTGCTGCTTTTATTTCCGTTTCAGCTTAAACATTGTCGGGTCAAACGTTGCCCAAAGCGTTAACCAGTGTAAATGCAGATGTCATTTATTGATCACTTTTAAAATCAGATATAAGCAACAAATCGGAATTGGACATCAAGACCCTGGAGTGTAAAGAAACCAGAGTTGCAACAACTAAAACATGATGGGTCGGATTGCGCAGATGCAACACTGCAAATGTCATGACACTGACTCACAGTCCCACTTCTCTCTTCCTCCTAAGTTGAGGTTATTTTCTCACCTAGCAATATAAATAGTAAGACTCTTGAAATGTATTGGTCTGCAATGCATTGATATCACCTTTCACTTACCGTTTATCCTTCCCCATGAGTGCAGCAAAGAGAGATCAACTACACAGACCTTAAAAAAACTGACCTGGATTAGTGTCGTCTGGGATTTATGTTACATGAGTCAAATACCCAGTGTCAGGTTTATTTAAGAGCTGCGAATTCTGTTGAGCCATGATAAAAATGAAGTTAAAACTTCTTTGAATGCTTAGGCGAGGAAGAGAAAGGGAAAGAATGTTGACTGAGCCTCCTTCTAATATCAACTATCAAGCAACATCTTCAAAGTTAATACTTCATCTCATGAGGTAAAAGCTGCAAATGACTCCGTATCTAATTGCCTGCTAGTAACGGCACATCGAAAGCCTCAGTACCTCGCTGTCTCACAGTTTTTTTTTTGATGAAATGATTGTGTGGAGGAGTGTATATTGTATCCAGCTGTAACACTGCACACAAGAATGTGTAGGAGCAAGGAAGTTAAGTTGTGTGGGAGACAGACAGAGGCGCACGGAAAGAGAGAGACGAAGACAGAAAGCGTGTGTTTCTTATGCTTAAAATCACAGTTGAGATTCAGCCAAGGTCATCCTCTTGTTTCTGACATACATGGAGCCAGACTGAGCCTCTCAGTTGGACGCTCTCCATCTGGTCCCACTGATAAGACTCGGCTACCTCATGTGCAGCACGCACACACCACAGCACTGCATTGTGTGGATGTTGTGTGATTCAAATCACATCAAGAGTTTCTAGGGATCGCAATAAAGACGGTTTTCAGTGTTAAGTTTTGATGTCATGTAGGGCTTCATCAAATAAAATAATGAAATTACAATATGACCAAGTGCAATATACAATCCGTTCACGTTCCAACCCTCGCCTATGGTCATGAGCTCTGGGTAGTGACCGAAAGAATGTGATTGTGGATAGAAGTGACCAAAACGAGCTTCCTTCATAGGGTGTCTGTGCTCAGCCGCTGGAGGGATTACATATCGTATCTGGACTAGGACCGCCTCAAAATCCTCCAGGATGAAAGTGTTGCTGGAGAGAGGGATGTCTGGAATACCCTGCTTAGCCTGCTGCTACCGCAACATGACCCCAAATAAGTGGAAGAAAATGGATGGATGGATGGAGGTCCTGCAGTTTTTGGATAAATGCAGAACATGTCACACCATACAATTACAAACTATAACAGCACTTGGAGAGCACATACCACCAGTAGTCCAGTAGTTCTTAAAATTGCCATTACATCATTATTTTCCTTAGTTTGACATATTTACAATATTATATCCACACATATAGGGGTTGTGCTTGCAAATTAGCATATCATAGAGGAGTGAGCAATTGGCCTTGGCAGGCGTATGTGAAATCAGTCCATATGTATTTGTAATTTTTCATGATGAAATTGTTATGACGCTAGTGCTGTGGATGTTCATGTGTATGTTCTCCCCTGCCTCTCCAGGTTAGGCGTCCCCTCACCTCCACCTGTTTTAGAGAGTGACCTGCAGCTGATGCCAATTTCCTACCTAGAGTATGGAGTTTTTAAAAAGTCCCGAATGCTCCTTGTGTGCTGACAATGGGTCTCATGATCAAATATGTTTACTTTCTGTCGGTGATAGATGTTGCAACCCGGCCTCTTACTTTAAAGATTATTTTTGCTAAATGATTATTATGTGTTAGCTTTAAAATGAACCATTTATTTTGATCACAACCTTCATCTGCTTCCCTTTTATTCCACATCCCAGTATAAGAATTTAACGCCCTACTTCCCTCGTCCCCTGGACTCTTCAGGCATGTATCAACATTCAATAAGATCCTTAAAAAGGAAAAATGGTCTAGCTATGAGCTACTCTAAAGCAGAGAAAAGCACATTGCTCTCACATCTACTGCTCCGAGGAGAATTATTTCACTCAAGGGCCTTTCCAGCCACAAATGTGGACAGGGATATTCTATTAATTGATTTATTTCACCCATGAAACTCAATTGCAAGATATCAAACAGGCCTGAAACAACTTAACCCAAATAGGAGCTAGAACAGACTGCCAAAAGTCTACATATTTTTCCTCATTGTTTTCTCAAGCTCATGTAAAATAGTGTGCAACATGTGTGTACAACTTGTTGGCCAGCAGAAATGCTCTGCTTTCTCTTGATCAACACTAAGTCACCCTTCTGCAAGCCAAAGCTTTCTTTTAAATTTATGAGAAAATATACACTGTATATTTCTGACACATCAGTGAGGATGCAGCTCACTCTGGATTACTCTTTAAGCCCTCTGTTTGGTTGAGAAGTACATAAATTCTAAACTAGGGCTACGCAGAATATAGCAGAAAGAGAAATATGGGCAATAACAAACACTGTACGGATGAGATATGACTGTTTATGGCAACAGCTTGGTGCCAGTCCTAAACAAAGGCATGATGATGGTAACGGATTTATTTCCACTCTTTAAGAAAATGGAAATAAAGTAATGAAGAGGCATGTTTGCTGCACTGGGAGAATTATTTGTTTTTGCATTCACACACTTAAAATTCTGCAATTAAAATGAAGTGATAATGTTCTGTATGCAGATTACACTCGGCTCGCAGGTAAAACAATATGTGCACAACACCAACAAGAACCAGACAATCAATAAACCACAGGCACATTTTCCTCGTTGAATGTTCACATTGTTAAATTGAGTAAATTTGTGAGCCATCTGCTTAACAATTTACACAAAAAAACAAACAGTCTCCTCCCTCTCAGTGGTCTTCTAAAGGGACATACACGATAAATGATTAACCAAACTCCAGGCAAGCTTCTGTGACGGTGAGAGAATCACGGATTGATCACCATTCTATAACTGATGATCTCAACATGTGATGCTTCCTTGGTGAATGAACCTTAGCCTATGGAGGTGGGCAAATTGGCAGGAAAAAAAACAAACAAATTGATTGGGAAACAGATGAGGAGCAACCACTATAAGCTCGTGAGGCTGTCAAGGAAGGAAAGAGAAGAGCAAATACCTCGAGTAAATGCCAAAGAAATGAACAGTGGAATATGACTATGCAAAGTTTATTACTGAAATCAATCAAAATAAATTAACCCAAATTGAGATCTATATTTTTGTGGTTTGTGCCACTTTAAGAAAAACTTTCCAGTCATTCAGTATCATTCAGTATAGCATACAGGAACAAAACTCATCTGCTTCATTAAGCATAACACAATGAAAGTCATCTGCAGAACTGTTTCTGTGTGCTTTTAAGTAATCTTTCCAAGAAAAATCAAACAAAAGAGAGAAAAAAAAAACTAAAAAAGCTTTGACAATTTACCAAAAAGCAAAGCGTTCTCACCCTCCCACATTTCTTTCTCCAGAGTTCGGCACAGAGACAATATTGGCGCAGTCAAAGCAAACTTTAAGACACATGCAAGTTTAATGCTAATCTGCAGAACGACAGCAGAGAAGCATGACAATGCACCATATAGAGCAAGAGAGGAGAAATTGGTACATATGGGTCTTAAATAACACAGAATGAAAACCATTTAAAAAAATCTGGTGAAATAATCAAGCATTCACACAAGGCCTTATGGAGTCGAGCTTTATTGAGTAACAGGTTAACAAAATCAGCACCACAGGTTATCTTGAAATTTCTCTGGCCTTTGCATCCCAGTCAGGTCTTTAAGCAATTATGTATAATGGTTCTGGCTTTCACTACGATTACCCTGTGGTGCAAGAGATAAACGTTGAAACGATAGCCGATTGAGTGTGCAATGACTGGCTCTTGAAAAGTATCTACTCTGAATGGCCACTAAGATAAAAAAAAAACATTTTTGTCACCACAGCAAATGACTCATGGCCATACTGACGAACTTCCTGCATTGAACTGAGGTATACAAACAGAGACGCACACACATTTCCCTGTGTTTATCTAGCTGTCTCCACTCAGTCGAGGTCAGTGGATTACAATTTACCTTGCAGGCTGGATAGGAGAGCTTCATTTACATCTCTATATAGTGTGGGAGGTGTACAGCAGCATACTCATACTGCCAACTCACGCTTCATACATAGCAGAGAAGTGGAAATGTAAAGTCCAAGGATATCAGGATATATTAGAGTTGCATTTGCTCTGTCTAAGTAAGAGGCACAGCTGCTATTATAGATACACTTAGAGAAACAGGGAATAGTATTAAGAGAGTTAAAGGAAAATTGATGTAAAAAATAAAGAAAGAAATTTGGACCCTGGTGAAAATGTTTCAGGAGTGTTCCCAGTTATGTCTGAATTACCTCTACTCTCAAGAAAGCCTATTGTAGATGTCCTCTCTGAATTTAGATGAGCCATCTACGTCATGCCTGCTGCTATAAGGAGCCTATTGATCCCGGTGAAGTAGACAGTGCCGGATAATGACAGATCTAAGGCAAGCCACATCAAATTACAGTCAAATGTATTCATCAAAAGAGCTTTGTATGAACCAGTTGTTCACAAAGTGCAAAGTGCATGAGTCATCAGGAGGGATGACACTCGAATGGCTTGATGGGAGAGAACATGAATATAAAAATCCGAGCGGGGTCTCCACATCATTAACCCTTCGGAGCTCCTCTGACCTCATGTGTTTATTTGCTCTCATCGTGTTATGGTGAGTGTGAAAGTGGAATGGATCGAGGGTGTAGTAGCTCCCCTTTGATGCTGTAATGTGAAATTTCTTTTATCTCTCGCAGAGCGCCTCAGACTGAGACAGCTGTCCAAAAAATCTCAATTACAGCTACTCTCCTGTGTCTCAAATGTGACACAGGGGAGAAAATAGTAAATGTGGCTATTAGGGCGAATGAGAAACAAAAACTGAGCCAAACAAACATAAAGAGCCGATTTTTTAAGATCAACTCTGCAATCTTTAACTGCAGGGGACAAATTGCAACAGCATCTGGTAGCAAGATGACCGAACAACAACCAAATTCCTTTTTATGAGTTGCTGTGACTGTGTGACATCCAGCTGGTCTACAAATAAGCTTTTCATTGGAGTTCATGTTAATGGTTATCATTGTGTTTAATGGGTAATTGCACTCGGCTTGCTTGACAAATGATGTGCATCTTCAAGTGAAATTCCTCAGCCTATTTAGCCAGCCGGCATCCAAGGATTCGCTAATACGGCAAAGTAGCATAAAAGAATTCAGGATCCAAAAAGCTCAGCATCTCCTATCGTGTTCATCCAGGCAAAACTGTGTGGGTTGTTTTCATACCCCATGAAGAATATTGTACCTTGGAGAAGGTGGAAAGAGAATGGAGCGAGGAGTAGGGAACAGAAGGAGGTTGGAAGGGATGACAGGAGGAAGAGGTGGGATATGCATCTGTGCTGTGTATAAGTGCAGAACTGTTGACAGGCCTCCCTCCTGAAATCTTTCACGACTGTGAAAAGATCCACTGTACAGTAGTTTATGTGAGGAGAGAGGAAAAGGGGAGAGGAGGGGAGGATGGAGGGAAAGGAAGCAGAGGCATAGCTTTGTACATTAGGCCTTTCATCTCTCTCCTGCCATCGGTCATCAGAAATGGGAGAATGCCGACACCCAAAATTGTTCCAATTTCATTTAGCTCAGGACTTACTAAGATCCAAAGAATGAAAATAAAGAAGGTTATATTACAATGTCCCAAAAGGGGCAAAAGAACTATTCATGCACATTGCAATTTAACTTCATTGCCCCAATGCCAGTACCAACAAAAGAATGTTCTCAGTTTTCAAATAAGGATGGTTTGCATCAGGCAAAAGCTATTTCTAACCTTGATCTTGCAGGACCACTAATTATTATGAAGTACTTCCTGTGAATGCTGTAGTCCAAAAAAAGAAGTGACTATTCCAAGCAAAAGGTCAACATTAACATCAGGACTGCAAACTACAAAATCTAGGTCCCTCTGTTCCTTTAATCAGAGCACACTGTATGTCCCACACAAACAAACAGATGAAGAAGAGATGAAGTCTTTTCTCACACATCACTGAGCCTGAATGGGAGATTTCCAATAGGTTGTGGCCATAATTCATCATGCATTATACTGAGATGCGTTTGTGTTTTCAAGGGATCACTTCAGAGAGAAAACCGTCATTCATAAATCATGGGAACAACATTTTAAGGACATTTGTTTGCCTCTACACAAGCTATTTGAGCGGTTTGACCTTTCAATGCTGCACAAACAGTTAGTCATAAACAGTCGGGACAGAGCCAGCAGCTTCACTGAGAGAACAAACTGAAAAGTTAGCTTTAAATGGAGAAGAGATCTGAGCTGCATGTGAGCACTTTTAAGGAAAACAATGTTTGTATTGGATTGTAATGTATTGTAATTGTAATTAACACGTGTATTCTCTACTTTTTCCCAAAAAGCTGCGGCGAACCACAGCCATGACAGCTGAAGGACGATTACCAATTAGGCCAGCTGAGCCTCTGCCACAGGCGGTGGTGAGGAGAGACAAGCAGCAGCAGTCAACCAGTCTTATTGGTAAATTCTTTCCTCAGGACCACAGAGGGAAAAACAGAAACGAGAAACAAAAGATCTAGAGACTGAGCCCTGCAGCTGGTGAAAATCAGGAAATATGTTTGTAGAATGTCGGGCTGCCTGCTGACTTTGGGTTAAATGAAGCAGAGTCAGCTCTTCTGTTTCAAAAAACATGTAGCCATAACATAGGCAACTTGGAAGACACACTCCATGGAGTTCAAAAATGATTTTCAAAACATCAGCAATGGGCTGAAAGGAAGCCTCGGTTATTTGAGGGCATCTCTTGGGGCATAGACAAATTTACAAAGTGTATCTTCATACTATAATTCATTTCATTTTGCTGCTGTCTCACTGTCCTGTGGGACGCAAGCAGCTTTATCTGCAGGACACAGTTCATTATCCAGGAAAGAGATAATGATGATGAGGTACATGCTAATGTCTCCACAAGTATTGCACTCCACTTCCAAGTGGGCATTAATGAAAATTTTTTGGAAAAGCAATCCATACTCGACATCATCAGAGAGACTTCCAGAGAGTTCTTAGCGGTGACTCCTCATGACTGAAATCAATTTTCTACAATAATTTTCTTTAAACCATACAGACATGTGAAATTAACTACCTCCTTATACCGCCCTCATTTTACTCATTCTGAACTGGTTGTTTTGAACATTTGATTGTATAAAGGCAGGCGCTATGATACATTTTTCATTTCAATGGTCAACTCTACAGGTGCCTACAGCCCCTGGTTGGGAACCACAATTCTACAACCTATAACCTTTCTTTCTTTCTTTCCTTCTGTCTTTCTTTCTTTCTCTAACATTTGTTTAACCAGGAAATAATCTCATTGAGGTTTAAAATCTCTTTAACAAGGGCATCCTGACGTGAGACAGGCAGCAGTATACAAAGCAAGCAGGGTTACAACAAACAGACATACAAATACAATATACATTGCTGTGCAAAATTGACAAAATCAGCATTTGTCACCATCAACAAGGATTGATCAGGGGCTACGTGAGTCATACAAAGCATTTACAGCCAGATGCGCCTGCAGTTAGGTAGTTTTAATTGCACCTAGACCAGTTCTCGGAGATTCAGGTCATTAAAGAGAAGAAGAGAAAATCATCTGCTCAAAGGCTGACAATACAGTACCTGCAGTACAGATAAAAACGAGGTCAGGGCATAATGAGAAGCATTAAAATGATAAAAATGCAAGACACAATCAAAGCAGCATGCATGACAAAATGCAGCATAACAGCCTTATTATAAACACGTAAATGGTGGTGGAACAAATAAAGAGAAGCTCATGCTCTCGCCCTCCTTTGTTCCTTCTCGGCTCTGCTGGATCAAGAGTTAATTCTCCCCACAGTGAGTGTGTGCTGCAAGTGACGGCGGTGAATTAATGATTCATTATGCCCAGTGTAAGCAAACGGTGAGCTACTGATGGAGAAAAATTGAGTTACGCACATCCAAGGCCAACCATGACATATTTTCGGCTTTTGGAGAAAATATTTTGATACCCACAAAAAAAGAACGCAAAAAGCAGAACCGATTCCAAGAGTTGAAGAAAAACACAACGTGCCAAATGTGCTGTTGAGATCCTCATGTGTTTTTCAGAAACGACTTCTTAGGAAATTTGAACCCCACAAACATTGACATTCATAATCATTCATTATAAATGTGATATATTGCTCGCAGACCCCGGGGCTTTCTCCTAGATTAATTTTCCATTTACTTTTCATTCTGGCCAGTCACTTGAGTCTCTAGCCCTACCATATGTTCAGAGGTTCAAGATGAACCGTGAAAACAGTTAGAACTCTGCTGAATCTACAGGGTATTTGATGCTTTAGAAGAAACAATAAGAGAAATAGTTCCTGTCAAAAACATTTCTCCAGTTTGGAATTGTTATTGCACAACAAACTGCACAATTGCAGAACCTGAAGTAGGAAAAGAAACGCTGCCTGTTTTACTGATGAGCGGTTTGGGACAGTTTGTGTCAAACGCATCGATTGCATGAAAACTCTTTTAAGGTTCACAGAAGTGAGTCTGCAAACGACTTCATCTCCAGCGTCCTCGGCTCACCATCAGGCTGTAAATTCAGCCGAGCATCACAGACTAGAGTTTTGCTTCATTAGTTTCTCTTCAAGGGAGAGAGTTGTTTAAGTTCACAAATGTTATATCATCCCCTCCTCCTACCTTTTCCCATCCTGCCTTTATTCTCCATCTTTGTCTTGACCCAAAAGGAGTAGCATGAATTATTGAATCAAGTCAAATTCAATTTGAGCAAAGAAAAGATGCTGGGATCTTGTAAATCTCTAGCACACCACTTTCTTTAGCTCTATGAGCTTGTATTAGTGTAGTAAAAAGTGGGTGATAGCTAAAAAAAAATAAACAAATGGTGAAATCTTCAAACTTAACAGAGATGAAGTTAAAATGGATGTTTTACTCGAAATGTGAGGCCACTGATATTTAGAGGTCTCATGGATGCAGCAAACCATCTGCATAATGTCATCCTGATGGATGAGGTTGGAGCAGAGATCGAACGGTCTTGCTGTTAAGACAAGCCTCGTGTTAGGTTTGGGCCCCATCCTGCCACTTTCACTGACAAATGGTTTCACAGTCACAACAACAATGCTGCCATAACGGCAGTGAGGGATTTTTTGTCTTTTTGAGAGGGCTGAGTAAAAGCTAATCAGGGTTATGTATTTTTTGAAGTATATCTATCAAATGGAAATTAGGAGTGTGAAAGCAGCGGTAAGAGAGTAAAACGCTGTGAATGTGTGCACTAAACAAATTTTTTAAATGATGCCCAAGAAGCACTCAACAACAAGAACATAAATTCATTGCATATTAAGGAGTGAGACATTTCTCATTTCATTCTGCTGCAGTCTTTAGAATTATGTTACTATGAACGAAGAGATTTAACTCCATCATCCAGACCCCCAAAGACTGCAGAAGTCATCACAGAAGAACATTAAATAAGGAGATGAGGGGTTTGTTAAAAACACCCCCCCCCCCAAAAAAACAAACAAAAAAAAAACAAAACAAAAAAAACAAACAGGAAGTCATATGATGCAAAGACCAAGATGGCTGGTGTGCATCTCATGACTGGTTTCTTCATCTTGCATAGTTTTATGTTTTTGGGCACACTGACAGACAGAATGATCATGTTTGAAGAGGTTTCACGTGTTTGCTGGAGGATTGTGGTAGAAAGATACAAATGGCTTACGGTGGTTAATTCACCTGTCATGGTTTCCAGGTGGAAACAGCCCCTTGAATGTGGACCCGTCTCCCTGTACCCAACCAGAAACCCACAGCAATCAAAGCTGTGTTTCTACGACGGTAAGACTGCTGATCTATACTGTACCACAAGCCACCTGAAAGAAACAAGGAATCGAGTAGAAGGGAAACCAGGTGATGGTCCTCCCTGACTTCTCCACAGAGACCAAACACCACTCTACAGCTGTGAGTTCAGCTTGCTGTGAGCACTAGTGAGCATCAATGTGGAGTGTGTCAAAAAGCAAATGACAGTGATATCGCCATCTCTTTTTTTTCTCGTAGCCTAAAAGCAGAGGATGATAATGAGCATGTGTCTGATTCCCCGTAAATTATGGAGCTTGGACTGAGAGGTGATGACGATCAGAGGATTAGGATCTCTCTCCATTCTGAGAAGTGTCTGTCGTGTTGAAGACTACGCCATGGCAGGTTCGCGCGGCGCCTGAGGTACTATCCCGCAGTGGAAAACGACCGGCAGAAAAGTACCCGATACCAAGGGGAGTCGAGTCGAGTAAAGCCAGTATTACACAGCGGAAATGCGGCTATACATAACTAAACTGAAAATGTTTTTGCTTGGCAGTGAAGTTTTTGTATTTACGCTACAAAACTAAGAAAAGAGACTGCAGGTTCAATCTCAAAAGGGACAAATGAATTCTTAGTCAAGCTCCCATTCTCTTATCCACGCAGTCAAAAGGAAATTCAGAGAAAATGTTTGGTTTCAGGATCATGTTTTTTTTTTTTCCCGCACACATTCAGGAAGAACATTCAGCTCTACTTTTTGCACGAGTAAGTATTTCCACAATCTGATTCAGTTTGTAGGAATGCTGAAATAACAGTCAAACACACTGCAAAGTAATAAGCATGCATGCTGCAGAGCCTGTTTGACAGGTTTTCGCACTAAGCGTACAGTATAATACTACCTTAATCGGCAAATCCTGTCAAAGCCGCAGGGATACGGGTCCCTAAACTTAAAAAAAAAAAAATATCCAGAAAACAGCATCTGAAACTTTTGTTCAGATTAAATAACCAGGTTGGCACACAATTATGTTTTAAGAATGTTTGACAGATTTCTCATTTCACACTTCAGCGGATCTTAGACATGTTCAGCAGAGAGACAAATAAATTTCGGTTTAGACAACTGGCGAAGACTGACAACGGTTAAAAAAAAATATGATTGGTGGAATGTTTGACTCTCTGGGGCCTCTAGCTGTCAACGGTTCTCTTGCTTTGTTCATGTTGCCGTTCAGTGAGGAACCATTTCATCCAAGAGCCAAGCCATCTCCACCGGAACGTCGAATCAGAATTGCCACGAGCAAATAAAACACAGATTTGGTAACAATACGATCACATTTCTTCACATTTGCAAAATACACTGCTTGGAAACTGACCACGGAATTAAGACGGAACCCAAACACTGGATTGTGAACAAGGTAAATAACCCCTGTCACATCCTGATTATGATATATGGATAGCAAAGTGCTGCTCTGAAACTTGCATCCGAAGATCATATACAACAAAAGCGGTCATAACCAGACCAGGGATATGATTAAGACTCTGTTTATATTGCTGTGCAAAGAACCAATGATCATTGATAACTGACTATAATACCACAATCCTAATGCGTTTCATAAATTATAAACAGAGAGGCAGTGGAGGGGTCAGAAAGTTATCCCGCTCCCCTGGTGGTTCTCAGCAGTTGTGGATTAAGCAGGATGTGACTGTTGTAATGATGAGAGCTTAAGGAAAATGCATGACTACAAACTTTACAGCCCTTCCATGTCTCTGCTGGAAAAGAGTTTTAATGAGATTAATTTAAAGAGCTTTAGAGAGACTAATCTGGATAAAGAAAGAGGTTAGATAAACATGAACAGCGAAGAGGAAGGAACAAAGAGATGGCAAATACTGAGAGAAAACTCAACAAGTTTACTGAGGGTCATCGACAACACGGCCCATTTTTAATGACATATTTTGAGTGTGTGAGTGGAGAAGAGCCACAGCAATTTATCCCACCAGCTCCATGTCTTCTGTAAATACATCCCCAGTATTAACTTTGCGTTTGCTAATTTGGAGACCCACGTTGGAACTATTCAAACAACACTGTGTGCAGAATTATTATGCAATTAGAGAATTTATTCAATTGTTCTGATGGCATATGTTTTTATTTGTAATCAAATTACACAATCCTGGTAAAAAAAAAAAAGTGCTTGTTTTTTTTCATCCATTCATTTCAGTGACCACATGTAAGACAGTGTTACTTAGTGTGTTTTTGTCCCCCGTTGTGAGGCCGACAAGCTTTTAATCACTTCATTCTTATGTTGCACTGTTTCTGGTCTGCAAGAAACGTCATTTCATCCTTCTGTATACTGTGTATATGGTTTGAATGACACATAAAGAAAGTGGAAGTTGAAGTTTTTCGCCATGCTATGGTACCCTACCACGTCACACTGCCATAAAATCTGGTGCAGATGTCCACATTAGGATGATTTCTAATCACCTGCCCTTAGTTCATGATCAAAAAACTGCTGAATTAATGACTGATTAATGACTTGTGTTTAGTGATCTATCAGAGCATCTGGACAATTTTAAACCACATAAACCCACTTTCTAGAACTCCCACAGGCACAGCTATAGCTGTCATAGCTATTATGGTAGAATGTGACAGTAAAATTCCCTCTGGCCTGTTGGTCGTGGTTGTTGGATGTCCGATCACAAATCGCCAATTTTACACATAGAGGGTATAACTTTTTTTATACTTGCTATAATTGTTGCTCCTTACAAGCAGATGTAGATGAGAGTTTTATAATCGAACCCGATACATTCTTCTGCAATAATAAAATTAAAAGTAATTTGGTGGGAAACCAAATGTGTCCCATCAAGGCACAAAATACATTAACATTACCCTTTGGGCATGCAACTGTAGAAATAATTTCATGCCAAAGACTTGCACACCTGCATTGCACATCTTAATCTATACAAACACGACATCAGTTGTGCTAATTAATCCTCCTCCGTACAAGTGACTTTGATTGGAGCATAACCCCCCCCCCCCCGCCCCCCAAGTGAAGCTCAAATTGAGTTTTTGTATACTGCTGGAGAATGAAAGCCCATAGAGCCCTTTGTCTTCCTTGTTTGCCACTTTCATTTGAAGAGATTTAACTGATTTCTATAGCAGGAATCCAGACTTTATAAATCAGGCTGATTTAACCATTGTATTTTCATGTGTACACCATATATATATCTGACTAAATATTGATAAATAGTAAGCTCCTGTAATTCCCGCACAATGCCTGTATATGCAATAAATATACCCGGCTTGGGTTATGATTACATTTCAAAGAAACACAGAGGGTACCAAGCCAATAAACAGTTTTCTTTTTTTCTAACAGTAAAGCGCTGCCAAAAACGTTGTATGGAGATGTGCCAGGCATTTCCATCCATCCTCTCTTGCTACTGGCCTGCTTTTCATCCCAAAGACACCTCTAAAGTTACTGTACTCTGGCTGTCTAGTCCTCCACCAAATCTCCCCTTCTCTGTAATACTTTATAATCTGATCATTTGAAGCAGGATCGAGTTCAACAAAAACACTTCCACAACTTTTCTTTCACCAAGCTGTTCGATAAGGCGAGTGTCTGATGTTTGTTATTGCCAGAGGGCTTGCACAGCTGATAAGGACGAATAAAAAAAGATGACCAATTTGAACACCTAGTCCAGTGATTCATGTCACTGCTGTTCTATACCACGAAGCTTTCATGCAATGCCAAGTTACACACATTCCTGCAATGAGTTTGGGATTGTTATTTCTTCGCTAAATGGAAATAATCCCTGGAGAGGTGTAAAAGGTTTTCACCACTCCATCCACAAAACATGGCGTAAAAATGAGGAGTAGCAAGGAAAAGGTTGCACTCTCTTATCCTGAAAGGGAGTTTTGACTCCCTAAACTAAAGTGATGTTTTGCATGACCTTCACTGGTTGCGGCTGATATTTCTGATGTTGAAGCTTTAATCGTCATTACCTCGATTCAATTTTACGGGTGTAATCACACAGTATCCTGCTTGGTTTATGTTGCTGTAGTAATGCTGGTGCTGTGATTAAGAAAGGTTGTTTAGATTTTATGTATGTGAGACTGCCTTCAGACCCCTGTGCACCAGAGAGTGGAGCATTGTTAAATTACAGAATGGAGGAAAGTATATTTACTCAAGAGCTGTAATTAATTACAATTTGAGGTACTTGTACTTTCCTTGAGTATTCTCATTTTGTGCTACATTGAATTTAACTACACTGCTCGATTTCATTTATCTGACAGCTACTGTTACTTGTTACGTTCACATCAAGATTTAACATAAAAAATGTAATTCAGCCTTTCTATGTGGAGTTTGCATGTCTGTGTCTGCCTGCTTTCCTCCAGGCGCCTCCTCCCAGTATTGCAATATAGGTGGATTTGTGACTTTAAATTGCCCACAGGTGTGAATGTGAGCATGAATGGTTGTTTGGATCTCCGTGTGTCGGCCCTGTGATGTCTGGCAACCCGTCCAGGATGTACCCCGCTTCTCGCCCAATGTCAGCTCAGATAGGCTCCAACCCCCGTGACCCTGCACAGGATAAGCGGTTACAGAAAATGGATGGATGAAATCTGATAAGCTTATAAGGTAATATGCATTATTAAACCACAATTTACAACACTTTTAGCACCACCTCAGAAAGCAGTGCCATTTAACTCCTTTTAGATTTCTATGAATTCTTATCCTTTTCACCTGAGAAATTTTTGCCTCTGTTTTACTGATAAAATAATTTCAACGAAACATTAGTGATAATTAGCTTTTTTTCCTTCTTTTCTACTCCTTTAATCATCTCAGATTTCTCTGTTTCTCTTTTGACATGTATTTTGTCAGTGTAACAGCACTGTGATGATTCTGTTGTTGTTTGTTTGTTTGTTTGTTTGTTTGTTTTATTTTATTAAAAGATTGGCCTTCACATAAAGAGAGTGAAGAGCTTAATACAAAGACAAAAGCTTCAATCTGGTTGATGGACAAAGAGGTTAACATTGTGATCAGGTTGTCTGCTTGTTACTCTTATGCAACATTTTAAATCCCCATAGGATCGTTGTACATCTGTGTTCCTCTTGTCTGAGAGATAGAAAAGATTAAGATAGAAAATTAAAGATTATTTTCATACCATTTTGTTGCTTTATACTCGTATAAATGTCATCTGAGGATTTGATTGGCTGGCCTGGGGGCTGTTGGTCTTGTTGGCTTGGATTAATTTCCCTCTACAGAGTTTAGCCAGAGGGCTCTCTCCACATTTTGCCCAGGCCTGGTACAAGTTCTACAACTCCCCATCTCTTTATGAAATGTCAATCAAACTGAGGAAGGAGAAAGACTCAAAGACAGGTGCTAGATTGAACAAAGAGACAAATTCTCAGTCTTAAATCTGCTTCAGAGAAAAAACATAGGGTGTCAAAATTTGAAGTCAAGTTGTTTATTTCACTTTACTTTGAATATGTCATTCTAACTTTGGCAGTTGTGGGGAACTAAGGCCAGTGACAGGAATGAAGCTACACAAGAGACAACCTTCAAGCATCATTTAGAGTGCTGGTAGTACAAACAAACTTAGGTAAGATGGATTAAGCAGGTTTATAATGAAAAACATCATCACTTAATCAGTTCCATAACGAACATTTAAGTAAATACCAATAGTTGATCCCCATGGCATGATTTCAGCATCTATTCAAATTCTTACTAGTACTATAAAAGGGAGAAAAAAGGAACAAAACACCTTCATAAGCAGTATGTACAAAAATCTTAAAGGACCCTCCGCTTCAGGACATTAAATATGTATGCAATGCAACCATATACCTACACACACACGAATCAGTGCATCAAAAAGTCAGATTTCTTGTTCTAACAGAAAATGCATGTGATTTATTAAGTTAGAGCACTCTCTGAAACAGTCACAAAACCACATCAACAACTTCACGCTTCCACTATTGTTGCAATGCCTGCAAAAGCTGGCACTAGTCATGCCTCAGTAGCAGAGGAAAAGCACAACACGTCAGTCAGTAACTCTGCACAGGGGCACTATTTTAAACAACTCCACTCACTGCATAGTTATATAGAAATACTGTTGTTTTGCACAGCAGCTCTACTTATCAAAAAAAAAAAATGTTAGCAGTGACTCAGCATAGATATTAGCTCTAATCAGCAACTCCAAATACCCTTGAAATAAACGCTTGCTCACCTTTTTTAAGCTGTGTCCCATGAGGTTTGTCCTTAAACTACACCCAGAGCAATGATCCTCTCTGCAGACACACTGACCAACACATTTAGTCTCTCTTCTGTCACATGCTGGTTCCCAAGTAGTTTTTGGATTAATTCTGATGAATGAATCCTGTTTTATTGTGACACAGGCGTTAAATAAAAGAGAGGCAGAGAAAGACCTATCCTTCACCGCAAATTACAAGAGGCCCATTAACACAGAGAGTGTCAAAACAACAGCAGGGCACCGCAGACAATTTGCTGAGTGATGATTCATGAAAAGTGTAACTACTGACTATACTGTCCAAATTTGTCGCAAGATAAATTATTATATTAAAGGGATAATTTGATGCGGTTCGTCCAGACCTTATGACATGGTGTGAAATGAAGAGGGCAGAAATGATCAAGGATAAATCATTTATGTTAAAAAAGAAAAAGTTCTTCACCTCAATCAAACCTCTGACATGACTTGGAGATGGGACATCACAGAGGCAATTTCTTTTATTATTCAGTACGTATGTCAGAGCTGAGTGCTTGACACATAATTTGGCTCATTTGCTATGTGCTTGGTGAGCTGGATTAAAAAAGCGAGAGGGAGTCAGGCAGTAACAAACAAGCAAAAAAACAAAACAATACCAGGCTTTTTTTGTCAATTGCAATCTGCCAAACATTTTAAACAAGAATCCTGAAAACATCATGCTAAGCAATTATTTCCTTTTGACTGCAACCTAATCACAGAGCAGCATCTTGCCTGACTTTACATTGGAGTGATACTTTAAACACTTTAATTAGCTTTTGGAACTGGAGATTCTTGCTGTGACATTAGTACCATGTAAGCATCGTCTCACACCAATAATGAAATGGTGCCTCGCTAAACAGAAATATGTGCCTGAGTGCGTAAAGTGATGGGTAATCAGGTTGAATGCTCATTGGATCTAACATCCAAGACTCATACAAGCTTTAGATGTAACAACAGATGTTTGTTTGTCTGCATCAACATCTGCCCTCATCATTAATTATCACCTTACATAGATAAACACTGATTTTATGGTCTGGCAGGTGTCACAGTGATCAATCCACTCATCTCCACGCATAATAGTGTGTGCTACAACTCCACCATGTCATTATTCAATGTATACAGCCTGCCACAGTATGTGGTAGTCTTTGGATTCCTTCAGTTTGAAAATATTTAAAAATCAGACTCCGTCATCGCTTTGAAATCAAAGCCCATAAGTGTAAATTATGGTGTTGCCTTAGTGTTGAGAAATAGCTCACTTACATTTGATGAGTAACAGCATGTCAGTTCATGGCTCAAGTCTAAACATCTTAATCTTTTAATTTAAATTAAAAAGGACAATAAATGCTGCATTTATGGGAGAGAGTATAGAGGTAGCATGTGCTCTCTGTGGAAACAAGAATCTATAACACTTCAAATGAAAGAAAAAGGAAAATATATATTGTGACATTAAAATAGTTGTAAAAAGTTCCCTTTGCGTTTTTTGTTGTTGTTGCATCTTTTTTTTCCCCCTTGTGGCTAATGTATTTTACATTTGTTCTTTTTCTCTCTTCTTTCCAGCTGTCAGTTTCCCTCCATCCACAGCAGGAGTTCACTCAGGCGTCTAGTATCTGCTCTCCAAACAGCTCTTGTCTCGCTATTTTCAGGATTATAAATTTTAGATTATTATGCAGATTAAGCCAATACTATAATGTGTCAACTGAGCATTGCTACTGCAATATATTATCGTTAACACTCTAAACTTGCAATGACCAGTCTGTGTGAAAAATGAAAGCACTTCCTCAAATTTCCTAAAAATATGTATGACGACCACAGTCTTAGAAACGTGTTTTTACACAAACTTTAATGTCCCAGAGGCACAGTGGATACTTTTCCATAGATCAGTGTGCTACAGTGAGAAAAAGAATGTACTGTTTATGTTACAGTTTGATCTTTAATTAAATCAATACTGTGTGAAACTACATTAACTCAGAATAATAAACAAGCTGTCACTGATAGCAACATTAATTGGGGCAAAGAAATGTGGCTGAATATTGACAGTTTGAAGCTGGTCCAGGCTAAGTCAATCATCCATCATCATTATATTTTCTCCCATTCTGTGTGTTACACCAGTTGCATATACCCAATACCTAAGCTGGAGGTGGTGCAGACTGTTTGTTTTTTAATTTACAGTACACATAATTCACCAGAGATCAGTTTCGGTTTTCTTGCTCTCTCTCTCTCTCTATATATCGCTTGTTCTCTACCGTGCGGTTATCTTTTTATTTCAAATCTATCCCCGTGGACCTCCACTGAAAATGATGTGGAGCGAGCCGTTATTGATTTATATGCTACGACCAGACAGAGAGTAGACATAAAAGAGCAGTCATATATGAATCTGAATTCCCTTAAGTGGGGGCTACTTTGTCAAGAGAGCCGAAGTAAAGGGAGTGAGACAGTTTGAGAGAGAAAGTCAGTGACACATGACAGAGAGAGTGGGTAAAAGAATGACTTAAAAAAAATGGGTTGAGGTAAGAAAGAGGACCTGAGAGCACGTCAAAGAACATTAGAAGAGAAGAAACAACTCACAGCTAAGATTACAAGTTCAGTTCAGTGCACCCGCTCTGACTAGACATTTCCAAACTGTATGGAAATGCTGGTGTGGATGGCAGCACTGCTGGTTGTTTCATAGTGCAACATTTACAGTTACGGCTGACAGATCCATGTGCACCCACCGGAGAATTTATATGTCTAAAGGATCTACACGGACCAATGTTTTGACCATTGCTGACCTGAACTCTGCTTCTGGAAATCACCCTTCCTCTCCTTCTGAGCACCTGACCTCCGAACTATTACTCAATTGCACTATCTCGCTTTGTGCCAGTGCATGTATGTGCAGAACATACACAATATCCTAAGGTAAACACAGAGCTGCGTTGTTAACAGCCCTGAAGTGAGAACCTTATTGCTAGCAATAAGAGGCACCGCCAGCAAGGTTTACGACAACTAGTGAAGGTCAGTGAGTGATGAGTGTCAGTTTAATACACAGTTTTCAGCTATAAAAGCCTCAATTGCATCCGTTGGGCCCTGTTATTGCAAATAATGTAACCATGACACAACTAAAAGAAATTGCAAAGTCAATGAGGCACATGAGGTGCAATTATAGCTATGATTAAACCCCTTCTAAGATATTCTTATTATTGTTAGGTATTATTATCTAAATTAATGGCCATATACAATATCAGCTTAAAACACTCAAGATGTCGACCTGCTCATAGGCCTCTGAAGTCTGTCACTGTCCTCCTAGAGCTGTGTCTCTGAAGCTAAGCAGGTATATGAACATGGGACAGCATAGCAGCTTCCCAAAGACTGGAGACAAAGAGGCCAATCACTCACCCCACAAGGCTTTACTGTACGCCCTCAGGCAGCGTCTATGTCGGAGAAAAAGGGAAGATAGGGGAAGAAGTACAGGGCAGCGTACAGCACAGCTTTTTGGGAACACAGTAATTGAGCAGACACTAATTGACAGCTTTAAATATGATGCTGAAATCGCCTTCCCCATCACTGCAAACTCTGCACGGGGAAAAAAAAATTCTTCTACTGAGACATTTAAAGGCCAACTACTGGGAATTTGTGTTATTGTTTTTTTAATGGAACTGTAATGGAAAAGTTTCTGCCCATGCACTGTCTAAAGATAGACACTCTGCTGTGGTCTGCGTGGCTGTGAAAGTGGATTAAACAGGCTTTAACATCAAGATGAGCTCTAATGAAACCCAATGGGGGAGTTAGGCCGTCTGTTTGGCCAGCTGACTCCTGTAAAATACCCATCAGTCTCCTGTTGCCTGCTCTAAAAGTCTGATGGTGCCAGTCAGTGTACCTCAGTGCCACCTGGGGGTTAGACAGTTTGATGCTTTCGCCTGGATCATACACCAGCAAAAGCTCTGTTTCACTGGATTAATGCATGTTCATTCCAGATATACTTGCATTTTTTTTGTTTTGTTTTTTGTTTTGTTTTGCTCCACCCGCCTTTTTAAGCGATAACACACCAGAGTCTGTGTCAGTCGCATTCCTATTAAAATTCAAGATTAGGTGTATTTCCTGAAGAGAGGCTGATAGGCAGCATTTACTGTTTTAGCAGAATAATTCATCATTTTGAGGAAACACATTTTCTTGCCAAGAGTTAGATGTGAACATTTCAAGTCTGTATATGAAGCTACGATACAGCCAGCCAATTAGCTCTTAGCATAAAGACTGGAAACAGGTTAACAGCGAGTCTGGCTCTGGCCACAGGCAACAAAAAAAAATCCACCACAATTAAAGCTCATTAATAAACTTGTATCCTTTTTTTACAAACAAGATGTAAAATGAACAACTTGTGGATTAATGAGGAGGCAGCAGTGACTTCCTGAAATCTTGTCACAGTGATGTTTACATTTAGAAACATACTTTTTTTTTTAAATTTACAGATTAAATGAACATTTCACAGAGAGGTTGTCAGACTTTTTTTTTTCTCCTTCTGACAGTGACAGGCATATTCCCACTGTTGATAGTGAAATATGACAGTGGTACCCAATATTTTCACCCCCCTAACCCCCAAAATAATGGTGCCAAAGACTCGCGACCCCCACTGTCCCTGGAGGTGGCTGAAGCACATGCGCTATTATAAACTTATCCAAACACATCCAAATGACAACACAGAAGAACACAACAGCCTAACAACCATAATAATATTTTATATACAGTATAGTAATTATTATAGGAAAGAAAATCGGAAGGCTGATGACATATTTTCATTTGCATGGTTTTACTTACTATTTATCTTTTGTAACAGCTATGGCCAAAATAGACTATTTCTAATCATCATCATCATCATCCCATCATTGGTGTCTCGTGAACCCCTGACCTAAGAGAATCTTCTGCTGGCTTCATAATTACCATACATGAGAGTCTCTGGTTTCCTCCTACAATCCAACAACATGCAGTAGAGGTGAATTGGTGACTCTAAAACTCCCGTAGGTGTGAATGTGTGTGAGAAGGGTTGTTTGTCTTTCTATGTGGCCCTGTGATGAACTGGTGACTTACGTCCAGGGTGTACCTCACCTCTCACCTGATGTCAGCAGGGAAAGGCTCCAGTCCCCCTGCGACCATGCACAGGATAAGTGGTTACAGAGAAATAATGGATGGATGGATGGACATGAGAGTGGTGCTGATACTTTGATCAAACTCCCAACAGAAACGCAATAAGCATATTTCCCAAAATGCCAAACTAATCTTTAAATGTTTGGATTGAGTCATGAGGAAAAAACGTTCCAGTAAACAGAATAATCCTCCATGTATCACCCCTCATCTGTGACTTATACTACAAATTATAGGTTAATAGTACACATTATTATAATAGCATCAGTACATAGTCACCGTCTCGGGATTAATAAATCAAAAGCATAAGTATTTTTTACTTATAGCATCCACACAGACCAACAGTTGCAGCGGAAGGTAGAAAGCAAAGACACTATCTTCCCTTGGAGTCACCTCTGTCACAGGGCCAGTGCTATCAGTGCACTATCCTGCACCCACAGCCCATTTGGCAGACATAATGATGATCAATAAGGCAGTAGCATTATGCACAACAAAACCATCTATCAGGACAGGAAAGCCTGAAAAAACATTACTCGACCAATACTGACCAGGGTTCAAACAATACATCAAGCCGTGGAGCTCTATTGCTGTTTACCCTCATCTCTAGTGATGTTCTTTTTCATGTGTTTCCTTTTCTAAATCATCCACATCAACAGCAGGCGATGGAAATTAACTAAACACATTACTTCACCTATTACTAACAGACCTTGCATTCACCATGACACTGAACCAAACTGTTCCTGAGCAGTGGCTGTGTTGATATATTGATATAAAAACACTGGATGTGTTGATATGTGCAACAGATTAAGATGCTAAACTATCGAGGTTTGGTTCCACGGTGGAATAAGTTGTGATGCACAGACGGCCGCGTTGTCAAACTCGCACTCTGGTTTCTGTGATGAATAACTGCAGCCACGGACTAAAAGGAAATATTTGCACCATGGCACAGATGCCATTCCCTCTGCTCTTACTCATTATGCAGCACAATGTCAAAGTACCCCCAGGTCACTGAGAGGGAACATTCCTTCACATTGCCATCTATGGACATCATAAATAAACAGTCACCCCAATTCATGAAAGCCCTTACACTTGCCATGTAAGGACACAATTAATTTCCCCCTCTGTCCACAGCGATGGAGCAGCAAATACATCACCGAAATAATATGAATGATTACGCATTGAGAGATGCTCCATTTCACACCAACAGTTTTTGTGTTAACTTTTACTTGGGTAAAGTCAAGATATGTGAACAAATATTTTCACGTGTTTCAATTAACTTTGCATATTTGCTTGAAAAGCCACGAAGCTTCTTTTTTTTTTGGAGGAGGAGGAAAGGCGTCTGAAGAGTGCAGAGCGCACGGGGTTGGGCAGGGATGCTGAGCCGGCAGCTGAACAGCAGCAGGAACAAGCACTTGTTTGCAAAACTTGCATTTTAACCAAAACACATTTAATACAAGATGTATTTTTAATACAGAATGCCCGCTTTTTTTTAACAAGCAGAAGCTCGTAGTCTGTCTGCAACTTCAAAGTGTAGGGCTGAGTGGGGGAAACGCGTGCCAAAATAACAGGAGCTCGAAAACGCGCTTGGGGAGTAGAAGATTGAATACTTTGCCGTGACTAAAATATTTCCAAAACTTTTCCGTTCTAATATCTTATTTTCACCTACCTCGTGTCACGTCATTTAGCGCGCAGGTCAGAGGCAGTACAAGTAGATTTGAAAATCCTGTCAAACTTGTCACGGGTCCATGTTTCGTAGAGCAGCAGTACGGCAGTCCGGTCTTGTCAGATCTGAATCGCTAACGGAGCACAGCCAAAGAGGATCGCCACTTTCTGCCGTCACCGAGCCGAAGACTGGACGACGAAGTGAGAAGCACCGCGGGATCTCCAAGGGCGCACGACAAATCCGTGCGCTAGGATTGGTCAGAGTCGTCGTGACGCACCGGCAGGTGGCACACCCGGCGACTAGTCCAGTCCAAAAGTCTAGTCCATTCATTGATGATAGCTGGGAGAGGAGAGGAGCTAGTAGACAGACACACAGGGAGATCAGACCGTCAAACAAGTTATGCAGAAGTCGTGCAGAATGATAAATATCAGCCTTGTTTTATCTTTGTCTACATGTGGAGTCTATTCTTTTCGTTTAATAATGGGGTTGACATCCAGCAAAGCTTCAAGATGTTTAATTTTCGCAGTAAATACTGAGTTATTCCATTCGTCGCAAGTCTCTTTTCAAATTACAGTCTCCTGCCAGGTATGCTGCCGTTCTAAAAACGCATCTGTTTCTCAGAAAAAAAACATTTCATACATAAGAAAGCCACCAAAATAGGTCAGAATGATGCGTTTTTTTTTAACCAATATTTACCTGATGGGGCTAAGGAGCTCCCAAAGATGTAAATAGAGGAGGAGGAGGAGAAAGAAGGCAACAAAAAGGAGATAAACAAAAGTTGACTGAGTCCAGGGGTAATTGCCGAAATTTGCATGGAAATAAAGTGAAAACAAGGTTTCTGCAAACTGAATGTGTTTTGACACTTGGCAGAGTGTAATTCAGGGAGCCAAAACAAATGTTAGATTTTTTTTTTTTAAATAAAAAAAATAAAAAAAACACAAATAAGGATTGTGTGGTAATCCTTGGAGGAATGTGTAAGCCAATTACCGCTGGCTGCTGGGGCTTGTGGAATGGAGCCTCCGAGCTTCCTGCTCCTCACAGCAGATCTTCCTGCTCCAAGTGCAATTTCTATGAAAATCAGAGCATTTAGAGACATGGAGAGGGTGTTGTGGTGACTTCCTCCTACATGTAGAGTACTGTGGTTATCCTAATGCCTTGTGGACTATTTGAGACTGTATCTGTGTGTACTTTTCTACAGCGGCTTGTTTGCATTCTGTGAGAGGGCAACCAGTTCTTTCCATCTGCATTCTGGTGTATACATGTGTGTGGGCCTTTATAATGTGTGTGTATGAGAAGGGCTTGGATACTCCTTGATCTGGTTTGTTAATGTTGTGGCATTCATGTTGGGTGTGCTCCTAAAGCTTTTGGATATTTGTTAATCTGTGGGAAATGAAAAGAATCATTGCAGAAATGTTAAGTATAAGCGAAAGGCAAATAAATAAAGGTACAATGAGGCCAAATATTGACGTTAAAGCGGATTTGTTTTATTTCAATGTTGACTGCTCTCAGACTGATAGAGCAAACATTGCAAATGAAGGCTGCAAATGACATTTGGGGCACTGGGCATGATCTACAGCAGTGATCGCTGCATTAGATACACAAAGCCTGAAGTGTAAACAGCATGTTAATAGAAAAATATGTAATAGAATAAAGTGTCATACATCGTCAAGTGAGATACATTGGATTTATTTTTGAATTCATAAATAATAAAACGGTTAAAGCAACTCGGTCCAGTTCAGCACACCTGCTATGTGGGCTTTGATAAACACAGTCTAAGCTGAGCCTCAACATTCACCTTCCCGCAATTTCACACTGTCTGATTCCTCCAGCACTGCATGAACACCCTGATAACCAAGTCACTGTAGCCAACTGGTCTACAGAGACACTTTCCGCTTCATAATGGCCAAATATCCAACTCTCACTCTCAAGGGTGTCAACTAAATACACAGTTACGAAGAAATAATATGGGACAACCTTTTAACCTGAACAAATATTTGCCCTCTGTTGAAAAATTCAAGGATTTGTAAACAATCAGAGTTGGAGTTAGATTCTAACTCTCACGATTTGTTCTGCTTTTACTCCAATTTCATATAAATGAAATTCAGTAAAATAGAGAAAAAAGGCTTTGCTCACAAGGTGTACAGATGGACAGCAGGTACTAGAAACTGTCAGATGAACATAAAGTCCAAAATATATATATATACATATATATAGCACACTCAGCCAATAAAATATATGAATAAAAACCTCAAAGGCTACTATAAAGACGTGGTTTATTATCTCAGAAAGAATTCACATTGTAATTGCATTGTTTGATGACTAATCAATAAGCAGATTGGGAAAAAAAATTAATTAGGAGCTTTTAAGTTGCAGTTTTAGACATAACAATTGCAAAAATGTCAAATATTTGATGGTTCCAGCTTCTTAAATGGGATGATTTGGTGTTTTCTTTGGTCAAAAAATGATATTAAACTAAATGTCTAGGTTTTGGTTTCTTGCTTTACCATCTGAAAACATCACCTTGGCCTGCGGGAAATTATAAGAGCCATTTCTAACTATTTTCTGTCAATTTTAGGCAAAACAGATAATAGATTAATAATAATAAAAACCTGACAGGTTAATCAATAATGACAATAGATTCAACATCTCAGTTGTCTTTACATACAAATTTACTACACACTGAATCCCTATGTGAGTAGGCTAGTTCTTATTTGTATCTTGGAAAATGACATGAAATGAAGAGGACTGGTGGAATGAATAAGCATTCAGAATGTATAAAACACTGACTGCTAACAGTCTTCAGATAGAAAATGCTTGTACATAAAGGATACACTGAGGCTGACCGACAAAGTGTAACCTGTGAACTGATTTGTGGGTTACAGCATTTGATGGGGAAGATTTTAACAAAACTAGAAAGTCTCCAAAGTGTTAAAATGCACACGTTAGGCTCTATTTCATTTTTACAAAAAATGTCATACATTTGTTTATTATTATATAAAAAAAGACAGTATAAAATCATTGCACATTACTGCATCAAACCATGAAATGCTATACATTACAGGAACTATAATATGTATTGTTGAGTGTTATACTCAAAGAAAAATATGTCCTGCCTGGTTCTATATTCATGATTTCACAGTATGAGTAATAAACCCTGATGATTACAGCTCAGACATGTTGGTATAAAGCTTTTAGACTTCATGTTGGCAGGTATTCCTGGAAAAGCAAATCTGTGTTGATGAACAAATAATTACTACTCGGAGCTAATTGTCACATATTTACATAATCTGTCTCTTAATATGCACACAAGCAGCATTTAAAGAAAGACAATACATTCTCACATTTTCACAATGATTCAGAGGTGGTGTCGATGACATGTTGAATTTCTGGAGGGCTTTTCAATTTAGAATGCATGTTTTGTTTTTTGTTTTTCTGAAAAATAATTAGAAGCCAACACCCTGAGGAGACTGTGGAGTATTTGACTGTGCCCACGTCCTTCCTTGACATGTGCAATGAGATAATAGCATCAGCATATCAATGAAGTGTTAAATTATCAAGCATTTCCAGTTGCACATTGTATTTTTTTTTTCCTCAAGCATACACACCTCTCCAGTATTTTCCCATTTATAGCCATCTCCTCACCCCACTTGTCACATAAATAAAAAACCTAATCCTCTCCCTACGTCCATGGAATTCGGCATTTTACGTAGACATTTTAGTGCTGACCTTGATCACGGCTTGACTTGTCATCTCCACCGTCATCCCTGTCAATTGGAAAGTTGCTGGTAGAATACAGAAGTAGGTCCAGTCTCTCGCTGGCTCCCTGCACAACTTATTTGCCATTCAGCCTGTCAACAGGATCCCCAGTCCTTCAGCATGAAAGCTCTTCAAAATAAAGACTGCTACACAAAATATCTGGCTGAATACCTCTCACTTTTTAAAAACTTTTTTACAGTTATTGCTGTAAACAAACCAGCACAGCACGTTAAAATGTTCCAAATCTGGTGTGTTTGTTTCATTTATGGAGAAACCATAGGGGGGGCAATCAGTCAGTAATCGCACAAAGGTCAACAGCCTGTGGTTTGACCTTGTTCTGTGTTGCAACAAAGAGTAATTACAATCACATAGCTCAACGAAAGTTCTTCGCTCAGACGGGAGAGATGTCACATGCTGACTAGCTGGCTGGAGTAATCAGCTTTCCACTCAGCTCTAATTCAGGTTCATTTAGGTTATTATTGAGAGATAATGTCCCTCCTCTTCCAGTATCTCCCATAGGGCCTTATTTCAGAAAATAAATATGGTATGTACAGAGGATAATAGTGAGAAACAATATTAATTTTATCCATTTTGAGTAAGGCAATGAATTACACATATGGTCTTTGTCAGTTTGAATGGTCATTTAGCAAATTTTAGTTAAATTTCAAGTCCCAGTTTGTTGTAAAAAATAATAAATTAGGTGACCTGATAGACAAGCCTGGCCATGTTAATACTCACAACTTTGTGAAATCAGAGTTAGTTGGTTCCTGTTTTAGGAGGTTTCAGTGTTTTAAGGTTTTACGTGATAAATGAGATGACATCACTGACACTACTAGGTGTGTGAGAGAGACCAGACAAGACAGAGTGTTTTTTGTTTGTTTTTGAAGCAAGAAGAAAAGTACAGAAAATAGGTGTAGGTATTCATCATGTTTTTTTTTTAAATTTAATATTGCATTTGGCCATAGACTTTTACAATATTAAAAAAGAGTAAAATATCTAGTCTCTCTCTTTTGGGTGAAATTCAAGCTTTTCCAATTAGAATGAATGACCCTGATGACATTCCTATGAGATAATCAGTATTTTTTTTCGAAGTTTAGAAAACTTCCCCAGAGCATTAAGAGACACTACATAACTGTTTTTGACAGGCTGAGTTGAGCAAACTGATCTTCAGGTTTAAAATTGTTGTCCCTTTAATATGCAAATAATTCTACATTTCTTAAACTTATGCTTCCTGTTTTCAGTGTGACTCATACCCTGCTAAAAAAAAAAAAATCGCCCAGAACCACAGCCACGAAAATAATTTGAAGTCTTCTAAATAACTGCGTGCTTGCATATTTAGACTCAGGGCACAGCAAGCTGTCACCACCAGTTCGTTGTGACAAATGTTAGGTAGAGTTAAAATCTCACATATTCCTCTCTGTAAATCAGATCAAACAAAGATGACTGCTGAGGAGCAACTCTGCTTCCAAAGTAACAACCAAAACAGACTGCAAATTGACAAACACAATCTGTCACCCGGGACTTTCTCGTTTCGTCCTGTTTCTCCATGTCCCATCTGTCGCTAGTCAGCAGTTATTCAGTCAGAACAAAGGTCAGATTATTGAGACTTTTAATTATGCTGAAGGCATAAGCCCATTAATTACCACTATCAGTGATATGGAACATCCCTTTAGATAAAGAAACCAAATCTAATTATCTTTTGACCTCTCTCTCCCCTCAGTGAGCTCCACAGCAAGTCTGCAGTCAACACACGACAGGCATGAACTTGACAGTCGAACATTAATATTCAGCAAAATTCCACTGCAGAATACTGCAATAAATCGTATTTGCTGGCATCCATTGTCTCAGAAGTACACAGGGGACAGAGTGAAGCTTTTCCATGCTTGAGATAACTCAGCAGTTCGACTCAGAGCTTTGACATACCCGGTTGGAATAACTCCTCCTAACACCACAAAAACAGGGCATTCCCCGACTTCCAACAATGCAGTGCCGAACTGCATAAATAACCTATTTCTATCGGTATGTCGTGGATTGACAACCTGCTCACCATATGTTGCTTTGTCTCTCCTTGAGGCCCAGCTCCACTCATTTCCTAATGATGTGCCAACTGCACACCTGGTTAGTCAAATGCGCATCATCAAAAATTCATAAAAGAGACACCAAACGAGCGTTTTACTGGGTACAGTTTAGAGAGCTAGCACTCAAGGGGCGTGTGTGTTCGCCTGTGATAAGGAATGAGAATACGACAGTGAGAAAACAACCAATAGAAAAACAAGAAGAGGAAGGATGGATAGCCACAGAGTTTTGAACCCTTATATGTACAGGATAATAGCTGACGTTCAAAGGCCAAACTGAAGGTGCTCATCATTTTAGTCCTCCAAGCAGATTCTTGGCTTGGTTACTTATTCTGAATTAGACGTCCAGATGCTAGGGATGGAAGAAATCATCAAGATAAACAAAGGCAAATTGAGGGGATACAATGAAGTAATGAATTAGTCTGTGAGCGTGTGTGTTGCCTGCCCACAAATACAGCACAGGTCTGTCTGCAGGTCTACGCTGAAGGACCCAAATGTCCCTCTGTTTAATTCTTTGTACTTATACAATCAGGTTAAGTGATGATAAATGTCCCTCTCCTCCTCAGCCCTCTGAAGAAAGGCCGCATCTGGTCTTGGTTGTTAGACTCATATTAGCTCTTCATGCAAGAGTAATCAGAATCATCCCAGCCAGGCTTAGAGGATAATTCAGGATCACACTGTTTTGATAGACCGGGAGACAGAGCTCTGCTAACAGTTCATCACGTCTCATAACTTCAAGAGGAGACGTCCACAGACACTGTGATGTCTGCACACAAAATCTACAAGAGCTTAGACGTGACACTTATGACGCAAACCCTGTAGTGTACATAATTGCAGTGTAAAGCAGAGGTTTTATTATCGCATAGATCATGAACGTGGCAAAATCAATCACTCTCTAGCTCTTGGCAGCAGCCCATGAGGTGCTGAAAGGAGAGTGACAGGCCAAACTGTCTCCACCTGCCTGACAGAGAGCAGAACTTTACTGGACGAAAGGCAGTTTTAAAGTAGGTTTTTATGAGGATTGCAGTGGAAGAAATAGGACTGATTTTTATTCCTTTTGCCCAGCTGTCATCAGTGAAGACAGAAAACTCAAGGAGCAATTATCAGTCATTATACATACTGTTGAACAGCGGAAGATTTGTGTGATTTAAACGGCTGTCAGTGAAGATTATAACTCACTAAGTAGGCCAGATGATAAGACAAGACAATAAAAAAATGGAGAGGGGGGGTCCCTGAGGGCCTCCTGCAATGACGTGCATCTCAAACTCGTGTCGCAGAGTCAGTGTGGACTAATACGTTTGACAAAATGGGAGGATATCTGGGAGACGAGGGAGAGACAGAGGTTAAAACACTTCTAAAATTGGTTTCTTTGTCGACTTGCCCTGAGAATCTGCAGGCTTGTTAGCCGCTCTGTGAGGCCGTATGGCAGGCATGAACAGATTGCTAGGTGAGCTTGATGAGTGAGGAGAAAGAGTATAAAAGTTTTTATGTAGCTTCATATATACTCAATTTACCTTTTTTTTTATCTCCCTTTACCTTATTTAACAGGACAGTAAAATAAATAGTCATAATAACAGGAAAAGTGAGGTTAGTCCACTACGACACTCATTAACCCTGATTTCTCTCATTTTATAACAACACCGATCATTGATCGGCAACATCATAACATAATTTTCTGCCTGACTGGCTATAGGATTTCTATGAAGTGTCACGGCTCGCTCGTGACTTAACCTCCCTTGTGTTTTCCTGTCTCTCTTCCTCCCTTGTCTCTCCTATATCTGCTGTGTGTGTTGTGGTTGTGTCTCCACACACCTGGCTCCTGGCTCTGCTTCACACCGGATCTCAATCATCCCATGGCTACAGTAAATCAGCCTTTCTAGTCATTCCCAGAGTTCTATATCCCTCTTTGTGTGCTATTTGATGCTAATCAGTGACCTCTCCTTGTCTCCAGGACCTCTTTGCCAGCCATCAGCTCCATGCACAATTCGTCTACCACAGTCTTCAGAGAATTCAAGGTGCAGCTGGACACAGCCACTCGCCGAAAGCCGCCATTCAGGCGTCTGCCCTCCTCAGCCTCCTCTATCACGATAAGGACAATAAACGTACTCCTAAGTCTTATCACCCATCTCTGGGTCCTAATCTAAAACAAGCCATTAACACCTAGCAGAAGTATAGATCTAATGACACCTCATGGTTTCCTTGACGGTTTATAAATGATTCAATACTGTGCACTCATGTTTTCAGAATGAAAAATGTATGCATCATGAGTTTACAGTATCGTTGTGAAAATAATAGAAATGCATCTCATAGCTGAGAGCTGAGAGATCTATTCCAGCTACCCATGCACATGATTTGAGTTTATTAAAATTGACAGACTATTTATCATATCCCTCTGGGTGATAAACAGAGAGAGGGGTGAGTGGAAAAGTTAGACAGATAGAGGAAAAACAGCAGAGAATGTACAACAATCTCATTCTGCATTATATTCAGTCTCTTTGTTTCCCTTTGTATATATTATAAAAAAAGACACTATTTAAATTAGATGGTACTTTCTCTTTATTTCCCACCAATGTGGACATCAAATAGATTGAAATAAACAAAATAAAGAAAGGAGGTGCGTCTCTCCTCAGTATCTCAAAATAGGTTTCTTGCTACAGTTCAAAAGGGAATATGAAGTTCCTCCTACAATTATTCCCCCATGTTTACTGGAAGTGAAAGACAAATCCACATACAAATGTAGCTTTAGCCAAAGTTCAGCAATGAAGGCTATTACTTCACACACTTAGGTCATCGTTCATTTTGCATGCCACTCTGTCAATCACACCTCATGCATGATGAGTCTTCATTTTCTGCTGTCATTGTCTGGGTCTGTCAGTTGACATACGTCATTGTATGTCAACTGTCATTGCACGATATCTTATCTTATCTTATCTTATCTTGTAAGCTGCTGCTGTCCTTTCAAATATGGATGGATGGATGGATGCATGGATGGATGGATGGATGGATGGATGCATGGATGGATGGATGGATGGATGCATGGATGGATGGATGGATGGATGCATGGATGGATGGATGGATGGATGCATGGATGGATGATTACGCTTAATATCAGATTAAAAAATATCACTTCTGAATATTGACAGCTCTGCACTCCTGATGTTCAAGCTGACATTAACTGCAGAGACCTTTCATTTTCTGCTTACATCACAGTTCACTGCATCACAGAATTATTGTGTGAAACTCCACCACCTAGACATTGACACTGACATTGTGTATTATGTAAGGAGTAGAAAGTCAGTGATCCAGGGATTGGTTCTAAGCTGATGTTTGCATCTCGTGGCATTTCTTATCTGGTGGAGCTGCCGAGTTGTCATGAAGATGGTTGGGCTTTAGTGTCCTTAATCAGCATGCATGCATGACAGGCCTTCATCTTCAGTTTGACAGGTTCCTTCCCAGCTGCTGTCCACCAGTGAGATTTTACCACCGAAACAGCCATTAGGCCAATTTTCAAAGCAGCTACCACCATTTAGCAAATTGCCCACTTCCATTTCTCCACCCCCGTCCTGGATGCCGGAAATTGAACTGCATGTTTAAACAAGGTAAAATACAAGGTATTTCTGAAGGATAACCCCCACCCCCCAATTTCATACAATCATTGTTCATTGTGACTAGTACTAAATTACACCTTACAATTTACCACAATCCAATCAAACACCAGCACAAACTTTCAAAAGTTTTCGACCAGCTATTGTACTGACTGAACTAGCTATTTCTGAATTGTCCAGGCATTTGTCATATTGGATGCCCCAGTTTAGAAAAAGCATTTGAATAATTATTTATTGTGTGACACGCAACTTTTTTTTTTTTTTTAGTTTTTAGCTGGTGTTATCTTAAATTCAAACATGTCCCTCTTTTAAGCAAACAATACAACCACGAGGATGAAATAGAACATATGCCTCACCCTACAAATGTAAACAACTCTCATCCAAGTTTCATAAACCATCAGAATATAAAGCTTCTAAATTGAACAACTTTCAGAGAGTGATGTATGTCTGTGTGTCTGAAATAAACAAAATGCTATAAAGCAAGCAGGGTGAAATGTTTGTGTTCCTTATTAGAAAGATGAAGGCTTGTGACATGCTGGCTGCTCCCTCTAAATTGAGTTGACTGAGGAGCCTATTAGTGCTGCATACAACAGTTAAAATTCTCATCCCCTCCTGTGTCAATCATCATAATGCAATTTCAGGCAACAAATTAGGTCCAATTTACAGAGACAATCAAAGTAACTAAAATCAGAAACTAGTTTAAGGCCCGCCGTTTTCGACCCACAGGTGTCAGTGGCAATAGGTGTGTATTTTTCCCTTTGTTGAGAGGAGAAATCAAATGAATAAACCTTTACTTCAGCCACAGTCTGTGATATGAGTCCTTGCACCATCCACTTTACACAGACAGAGGAGCATAAAGGGCAATAGAGGGGAGACACAGTTGAGGGATTCACAATTGGATCCAGGATGGTTGCATTGGAGATGAGCAGCCCAAGTCAAGGCAACTGAACAATTCCAATAAGAAAGTAACTGTCTGCACACCCTGAAGCTTATTTACGCCACACAAAGGATATAGATAAGAGACAGAGTGAAATCTGTGTGTATGTGTGTGTGTGTGTGTGAACTCGTGAGAGTTATAAAGGCAAAACTATTAGAATGCAAGTTGACAATGAAAGGCAAGTGTTCGGAACTGATGATAGGAGCAAAGTCTCAATGCTGGTGTAGAATATCAGATCACAGTAAGACCAGTTCCTCTACCTGACAAAAGACAGCATTTCCAGACAGGTCATCCAGACAAGATGGCATTTGCTTGGATAGAAATAAAATGTCTGAATTGTGCATATATATGTTGCATTGTGATATCTTTATATATGCTGTACATTATTTTTTAATGAGAGCAACATTGAAAAAGAGAGTCTGCGATGGATGGCCCTTACTTGAAGGTAGATGACATTTGTTGCCCTAAACAGAATATCACACATTTCCTTTTTAGTGAGGCTAAACAGCATTCATTTCTCTAATTAAAAGGACCAGGCAAATTTACTTTGAAATCCTGCCAACCAACCTGCTGGGCACTAGATCAAATAAATTATTATAAATGAAAAAGTTAAATGCAATGCAATGTCAGTCTGTTGGTCGTTTGGTGCACCATTACATTTGTGGACAGAAATCCATGGTCCTAAGAGAATGAATCCTACTGACCTGACTCATCTTCTGGGACCATCAGCAGGCCATAGTTTGCACTTATCCAGAGGAATATATCAACATCTAATTAAAAGAAGAGAACAAAATTCAGTAACAACAGCGTACATGTCCCCAGACGATGAATCCTACTCTTTACGGTGATCCCCTGACTTTTCCTCTGGTGGCACTGTGATGTTGACCTTTCCAATATTTCATGAAAGGTTTGATAAAGGTATTTGCAATGCATAACTTTTATGATTAACACTTCCTCTGGCACGGCTATTTGGTTTGTTTTTGGTTCATGACCCGATACCTCCGAAGCTAATGACATTTCCATCAACCTCAGCTGTACTTGAGTTTGGTGCTAATTAACATGCATTTGCAAGGCAGTGAATTAAGATTAAGTTAAAAATATCATTTGTGAGCATTGGACATTTTAGCTCAAAGCACTAAGTGCAGCCTCACAGAGATGCCTGCGTGGCTGCAGGGTTGTTTTTTCTTTAAATTTTTGCATAATCCTTCACTTTAATTATCATAGCTGTCCTAAATGCTGTAGCGTTGAGATTCTCTTTCCTGACAGCTATTTCCTCTTGTTCTCATTCTGACAATGATGACTTAATAAGTTACACCACGCTGGAGTTTTGTGAAGAAAGTTGGCTGGTTATTGCTCCACCTGCTGCTGCTGTATTCCAAGTGGTCAAGAGTATATTCAGGATAAGGCTCTCCTTTTTGACTATGCAAACTGAGTGTCTCTTTGGATTCAAAGGAATAGCAACTCAAAGAGGACAATTTGCATAATTCTTACTAGACTAAATATGACCAAAAGTCCCCTTATGCAGAGAGAAAGTGGAAGGAACAGAATACAAAACTGGCTGTTGGCACTGCTCCATGTCTGTCCCAATCTGCTAAGGCAAATGAATTACAGGGGAGCAATATCCTGGCATTTTAACCTGACATATTCACTGACTGCTACACTCATTCTATCAGTCTGACACACTCTCTCGCCCGCTGTCTGACTGTAGGCAGGGCTTCATTCCTCATCACTTTGGTGTGTGTATGTGTGTGTGCGTTTGTGGGTGTGTGTAGGTGTGTAAGTAGATGCTACACTTGTCTGGGAACGCCGATGAAAACACAGTCTTATCAAAGCTACAGGATGTTCTCCAGCTTGTACATCACATAGTGTCCCTGAAAATTACCTGTGGCTTAAAAATATAGAACATTTTCTCTGCCTTTTTCCAAAAAGTATAAAAATATTAGTAAAAAGCATTAGTATTGTATAGAGCTGAGTCTTACTCCTCATAGCCATAAATCCACCTAGAAGTATAAATATTGAAATACAACTAAGGTGCAAAAAGGTGTAAACTGTGACACATTTGGAAACACTTTAACATAGCTTTAGTTATATTATCTAAAGACAATCTGCTTACAGGTTGGATGGTACAGGTAAAAGATCGACATCATTATACCTCAAGACATGTAATCTACCAGTAGCAGTAGTTTAGAAGCAGTGCACATTTAGTATTCAATCAATAAAGTTGTCCCTCTGACTCCTTATGCATTCAGGGGAGGACTGTGTCTGATCATGGAGTGTGGTTGATGACACTTGGATGACCAGCCGACATATTTAAAATATGTTGTCCATCTGTCCGTCTGCCTGCCTGTCCTTCTGCCTGTCTGCCCATCTGTCTAGCTGTCTGCCCGTCTGTCTGTCTGCCTGTCTGAAGAACCCATTATACTGTATTTTGGAGTGGATCCAGGGAAAGTGAAGGAGTCAGGATTTTTTTTAACCTTTAACATTGGGAGATAAGGCTTTTCTCAGCAGTTATGTCCACAATGCAAAAAAACTACTTGACAGAGTTTGATGAAACTTGGTTGCAGGGTTTGGCCTGTATCATGGAAGAACTCTGGAGTGAACCCAGATAAATGGACGGAGTCAGGAATCTTTTTCTACTTTTTTGAAGAATTTCGACCCTTTTTGTTATTGACACACAAACGTCTTCACAGTTTACAATGAAACTGGGTGGATCGTGGAAGAAGTCCTCAAATTTTGAAGCTAGTCCCTGAGGAAAACTGCTATTCGTGAAATGCTGCTCTTCTTCAATAACTGTCAAAGTAATGACGACAATTTAATTCAAAGATGCAAAATATGTGAATCGGTGACTGTAAATTGACCGTAGGCGTGATGGGAGTGTGTATGGTTGTTTGTCTCTATGTGTGTGGCCCTGCCATGAACTGGTGACTTGTCCAGCATGTACCCTGCCTCTTGCCCAAAGTCAGCTGGGATAGGCTCCAGCTTTGACTTTGAACATTGTCTTACCCACTCATTACCTCGCTCATGAGGAAATCTGTGTCTACTCCATCTCTATATGTCAACTTCAAAATGATTGACAGAGTACCCTACTGTCGCTGATAATTAAGATTTGTAGTTAGAAGTTCCATCCATTAAAACTGAATACATGGAATGAGGTGCTTTTGACTGGGATCCCCAGCTATTTTTCAAAAGGACTAATTAAAACTGAAAAAGAGAACAATAAAATGAAGTCATTAGGAATGAATCAATGGACAAACGATAGAATGAGAGATATGACAAAAGGTGTAACTCTGGGGGTCTGCAAGTGCTGCACTCGGTAGGATTAGGCTTAATGAAAGGTTGTAATGAGGGGGAAAATAATTAATTTAACTTTGCTTCAGGGAAATCTCATTGCATTGAAAAGGGGGCTGCAGCAAACTGATTCAAAGACAAACTATCAACAGGTTTTTTAATAGGAGAGGGTGGAAGAATATCTGGCTTAAGTATTATCAGAACGAGGATTTGGACTCTATAACAGTAATAAGACACTAATGTGATTACATTCTTTTGATAAACCATATGCATTATGGTGACTTATCATCGTCATTATCATTATTACTATTATCATCATCATCATCATTATTATCAATATTATTATCAGTGCCGTTATCGTAGTAGTGATTATAAATACTACAAAGTGTCTTATTATTATAATAGCTGTTATTGTTACTGTGGTTGTATATGTCTGTGTCCCTGTCCCTTACTCCCTCTCTCTCTCCCCCCAATAAGAGCAGAAGGCCGCCCACCTTTAATCTTGGATCTGCTCGAGGTTTCTGCCTGTTAGAAGGCAGTTTTTCCTCTTCACTGTCGCAAAGTGTTTGTAGAATAAAGAGTATGGTCTAGACCTGCTCTTCTTGGAAAGTGCCTTATTATAACTTTTGTTGTGATTTTGCGCTATAGATCAAATTGACTTGACTTGACTTATCCTTTGTTTTGTGTGTTTGTTTTTCGTTATTCTCTTATTTCTTCTTAGTGGTTTCTGCTGCATGAGTCACATTCTTTAGACTTAAACTGTAGTGACTGTTTTGGAAAGATTGAGGAGAACAAGTCATTGCATGACTACGTTTTGATTTCTTGTTTTAAATTTTCTAATTTTATTGGTGTTCCACTGCTGTTCCTTGTAAAGCTATAGTTCAGATTCTTTTGAATTATCTCACCAGCACTCAAAATATTGACGCAACAGAGATTATCCTGTTAGTTTGTTGTGTATCACACCTTGCAGCACTGCTGAGCAGCACTCCGGGCAGTGAATATCTCAAACATGGATGTATTGATTTAAATTCATGCCCTTACCTTCTGCCTGACAGTGATCATTTGCTGTTGACGCACCAAGGGGCCTTGGTTACTCTTCTAGGGATTCTGTTCCTTTCAGTGTTTGTCCTCTATCAGCTTTTATGAATGCTTGAGTGACTGAAATGCTAAGGCTACCTCCAATGGCCATTGATAACTGACAGATAGTATAATGGTAATGGATTATCACAACAGTATGGCATGGAAGACGGACAAAGCTGAAAATCATCAAAATAGATTAAAATAAATATGTAGAACACCATCACTCATTAATAATAATCTATGATAAAAGGTATAAATAAATGTGACACTGTCTGAGAAGAAGTTATCTTAGAGGAGGGGGAACGGCAGCAGTCGTCCATCCACTTCACGAGGCAAAAAAAACGCTTGCATTTATATTCAGAAACCTCCTTTGGTCACACTCACACACACAGAGCTTAATGAAGAGGCAGATTTTGATTGCAGGAAGACAGAGAGAGGGACGTCTGCTTAGAATTCCGATTGACGACTTGCACTCAGAGTGAGGAAAAATGGATAAAAATGTTTCTGTTGGAGATTTTATTTAAAAGCAACGCAAAAAACAAAATGCAAGCAAACATTAGTGTGATTACTGTAGCCAACTGATATACAGCATAATGAAGGTATGGAAACAGAAGATATTGATTTTATAGATTAGAAAACGCCAAAAGACAACAACAACAAGTAATTTAAATTCTGAACTCTGGATTAAAGGCTACAACCACCAATCAAACATGCATCACCATCTAATGGAAACTTTATTAGCGCCAGTCAGTAACCAAGTCAAGTCAGTCTGTGGTGTGTGTGATATTATCTCCATGATATCCTCCAGTCAGGCTTTTATTATTGGCAGGGATAAGGTATATATATGACCTTACAGGGGAGCAGGCATACTTTATGCCTCTATTCCCTTCTGTGACTGCACGCAAGAGAATGCGAGATTGTTGCCTTTATGATTTACAGCAATCGACCATGGCAGGTATTCAGAGCCAGCGGCTACACAATGAAAGAAAACCAAACTGAGAAACTATGCTGGCTTAGATGAGTCAATAATACTTGGGTTTGGTATCATGAATTACTTTTGAGGGTTTGCTGAGAGTTACAGTTTATGTGGAGATTGTCATTGCTTTGAGCCATATTTATTGCAACAAACTCTAAAAACCTATTAGATGACATATAGTCAAAATGACATATTTCTAGTGGGCTATCTACCCTTGACAGCGTTTATTTGGCAAACAAAGAATAACTGTGGGCAGATGTGACAATATCTAGGAAACACACCCATTTCCCAGCAGTCAGGCTATTCACACACCATATTTACTGTTATTCAGCTGCATTAAAGCCAGCCAAAAAATCTGCACCGTTCGGTGCCCAAGTATTGCAGAATTGGTGCAGGCTTATCCTTGATTCCCAGTTTTATGATGTCCATTTCTGCAACCTTTTTCTCAGTGTCAAATATAATACACAGTATATTTCTTTCCTTTTTATTTTCAATGACAGGCTGGCAAAAGACATCATGTTTTGTGCAGGAGCAGCACAGGGATGGGCTTGGATGTGAGCAGCTTTTGTCACAATGTTATGCAAAACTGAACCATAGGACATAATGAACAGGATGGCTTCTCTTGATGTGTGTTATCATTAGACAGGAGCCTGTTTTGCATCGAAAATACGTTGGCTACAGAATGTAACAATACCATAGTTTCTGTCTCCCTCCATCCTCACCGTTTCTCTTATTCCACTTGAAAAACTTTGACAATCCAAGTCGAATTATGACTATCAAAACTGATAAACTGGACCTTGATACTTAAAATCTGTGTGATTTTGCTATATCATTGATTGCAATCAATCAAAAGGTTTTCTGTGTGAAAGGTGGGATTTTCAGAAGTCTTGCTTTATTGGGCAGATATTACTGTACACATGTGGTGTCACAGGATCAGGGGTAAAGGATGGAAAGCTAGATTTAAGCACAGATCATGGAAAGTAAATCACCACTCTCTGTTTTCAATGCTATGTTCACTGAAATAAAATAACTAGCTGATAGAGCGTTTGGTAGATCAGTGGTCGAAGCGTCTCAAATTTGTATATGAAGTAGTTTTCTTTGTCTTCTATTATAGGTTCATCAAACACCTTTGGGTTTTGGACTGTTGGATGAACCAAACAAGCCATTGGATGTCAATCTAAAAAATGCTAAATGTATTTTTAATTCCTTTTGTCTTCAAAAATTTTGTCTTCAAATACAAATTGGAACCAGTGGAGAAGAACAAAGCGACATACAGTAGAGAATGAAGACTAGCTGATCAAAGAGAAAAACTAATGCACATGGTGCATAGTGTGAAAAAATGCAAATCTCTCTCTCTTTGCAGATGAAATCTCTTACCTCATTTCCACTGTCCTAGCTCTGTCACTAGCTCCATGCCAAATTGAACCATGAGGAATGCAGTAGTCAATAAACTAGTATTATATCCACATTCCAGTCAGGAGAGACAATAGACTGAAGATATGTGATAATCTGTCTGTCAGAAAGTATTTGGAGCTTAGACCCTTCAGGGGGATGTGATCGAAGGGCAGCTGCCCTGAGCAAGATACATCTCCCAATCATGCTCAGACACTGGTGGCGGTGGTGGCTCATGAATCTGCTGAGACTGAAGAGGCTGATGAAATGATCAAGTTGGTGAATCTGACTGCGATGGGGAGATGGAGGGCGTGCATGAATGAACTAGAAGCATAGAGAGAATCCTATTTGAAGACAGCAGCATGATGATAGGTCAACATGAAGGTGTGTCACTGTGCTATTATTGGATAGATGTGAGCAGCTGATGAGAACAGCTGATATGTCAAGTCACAGCCACAGACAATGACAGCAGGAAATTAAGCCTGAGCATCTGTGGGAGTGCGACAGGATGGTTATGAGAAATAAACTATGGCCTGAGTGTGCAAAGTGATAGTCTTCCTGACTGAACTTTTTCTAAAGCTTCATTAGTGAAACGAAATACTTAAGGAAGGGATTTATTAACATGGGATTATGTAACATGACTGAGGTGGAAAAATACATTTGAAAATGACAGCATTTATCACAGTCGATATACAGCGTGTCTATGGATTGTTAATTGGTGGATGAGCAACTCACATTATATTTCACACAATTCAGGTAAATAAAGTTGTTTTTTTTAAATATGCACTTCAGTTTTGGGCAAAAACATTATTGGAGCAGTTAAATCAGTCAGTCAGTAAAAATGACATTTATCGAGTGAACACGCACACAAACACACCACATACACAAAAGCTAAGGATAACAACTGAGCAGGCAAATGTCCAGACAGCTGTGGACACGAAAAGAGTTTTGACGAGTCTTTCTTTTAAACCAAGCCAGGACTGAGACTCCAGATTAAAGTCTTTAGAAATGAAATACAATGATGATTAAGACAAATATTGATATTCGTTTCTGTTGGCTTCAAGCTAGTCTCCAAAGTTCTGTGCAGCAATAAAAACCAAATAGATGCATAATTCCTACCAATTCCTCCCAATAAACAAGTGCTCCTTAAAACTAGATCTTTGGAAATACACATAATTCCACTTGGCTGGGAAATGGATCACTTCCCCAACTGCTGGGGCTTACCTTTGAGTGAGCCAATTTGCCAGTTTCAATTATTGAAGGCAGAACCAGTCTCCTTTCAAATTTCAGTGGCTCAGATCATTGTGTGTGCAGCCCGCCAGAGGCAAAATCAGCCCTTTTTGCAGATTTAAAGTAATGGCCATTAAAATGAAAAGATGCTGGTGTGATACAGGATTCAAAGAGGAGCGATGCAAACACACACCTCATCTGCTGGAATACGGGCTTCCCCTATGCCTTTTCTTTACCAAATCCTCATGGAGTAATTGGCTTTCTCTTGGCATTGAGTTGTCCAATCTAAATGGTAATTTGAAAGGTGCTCCTCTCCTCTCCTCACTGGTGGCAATGCTTGTTTACTGGAAGACAGTTACCCTACACGAAAATTAGAGTTGTAATGAGATGGCTGCGGTCCGTCTCACTGTCATGAGACAATACATGTCAACAATGAAAATCTGGTCTAGAGCATTTCATGTGATAAACTACATGCTGCCTGAGGCATGGCTGTTATGATCGCAGAAAATTAAAATACAGCTTTTATCAAAATTTTTTTTTTTTTTTTTTGTAATTTAGCTTATTAGAAAATCCCTATCTGAGGGGGCACACTCTCTCCCTGGTTACCTGTGTTTTCTCCACGTGATCCGGTTTCATTACACATTTCAGACACATGTGAGGTAAGCGTATTGTGGTGTCCATAAGTTTCTATTTTTATTCTCTCTGTATTGGCTGTGATGGATGACCTGTCTGAAGTTCCTCCCTGCCCTCTCGAGAACACATACTGAGATAACAGCCAGTCACCTTAAACTTAAATAGAACTAATGGAGTGCAGCAGACAATAAATCAATGTGCTAAACTAATAAAAATAACAAATAAATAGCAGGTCCAATTTTCATCTTTCATTCTGACATTAATATACTTATATCTAAGGCATAGGGCATCTGGGAAGATAATTCCTTTTTATTTCTTGTTTTCTGACCTTGCCAGGTCTGAGCATTTCATAACACTTATTAATCTTTACTTTTGGATGGCATGACAGTATATGTAGGATCTCTCTAGGATATGTTGGAATCTCTACCAAAAAAAAGTGCAGAAAGGAAGCAACATGCTTTCAGGGTAAATGCCAGTTTGATAAAGCTTCAAAGTCTAGAGAATGCTTAAGAGCGTTCAATGCAAACATTACAGAAAATCCCCTTTATCACAAAGAATGGACAATGCAGGTGCTTAATCTGCCACAATCACAACAGGATTTCATGGCCACAGTCATGTTAACACCATTGTGACCAAGTGATACTCTGAGAAAACTCAAAGGCAGAGACTACTATATCAAAAATATAAATTTATTGAGAGTTGTTAAAACAAACTTTCTCACAACTATGACATAGCAACAACCCAGTCCAACCATACTGTGAGCAATTGCTGTCAATTTACAGCCCATTTCCAACAGTAATCTTTATGTAATACGGTTTTGTACTGTACTTTGCAATGCATTGTGGGGTGGTCCTTCTGAAGCAACAGTACACTACTGTTTTAAATTACAGTACACTACAGTATTTTTTTGGGAATCGGGTGTTGCTCGTGCCGAGGAGGAGCTAACTTTAAATTTTGATACTGCTTGGTATGTATTGGATTTACAGACATATTATATATCACGGCCACTGTTGTTTGAGTTTACAGATGTTTACACAAGGTGAGATGCATACTGATGTTGGTATTACTTGAAGTTTCAGATGGAACAGGGCAAGTCACTATTGGACACGGGATGATCTCGCTTGGGGGCCATATCATCTCTGAGGGCATCAGAGCAAACTTTTTGATGGGCCTCGCTGCTGTGTTCACAGTCTACTCTTCAACATTAAGTATCAAGAGGAGAGAGCCTGTACTCTGAAATGCATTCAGAGGTAAGCCTTTCATTTCCTTTTGTCATTATATATTGTTTTTCTTTTTCTCTTTTTTGGACGACTGAAATTATTGAAACACGAATGACCACAAATCATTACTTTGCACACTATAAGGGATATTTTGGATATTCTCTCTGCCAGCTGGTCAACTGTTAGGTAAAAAAGAGTAGCAAAACATGGGGTCACATTCAGTCTTCGATTTCAGGCGCTTCATCGGTATAAATCAAGATAAAGGAAAAAGGCCAGCCAGGGCAAGGTTGTGTCCAAGAAGACGGATGTTATTGTCCAGGAGAAGTCTGCTACAGTCAATGCACACATCTCCACAGATGAACCTCCGTGACTTTGAATGGGACTTCCTATAGGTCAGTGAGCTTTATCTCGTCTGTCTCTCTCATTCCATACGTTGTTTGGACAGACTGACGTTGCCACATTAGGCCAAAAGAAACTGTGGTATTATCTGCTTTATACTGTAAGCACTGATAAGGCATTGTTATTTACATTCCCCTTTCAGGAGTTATTTTGACTAATTATTTTGTTTGTTGCCGTTTTACAGTGGCAATACTTTAATTAATGAAGAGAGAGGAAGAACGACGAGCAAGGTGATTGTATTCACTGCCTGACCCTGTCCAGCACCACCCAGACTCTATCTGAAGTTAAGATACCAACTACCTCAAAGGACTCTTTTAAGAGGTCAATTATGAGCCTAACTAAAGTTTTTTTCTGCAAATGTTGCTAATAATGCATACTTTCAAACTGTTCTTACTGATGTATATTTCCAAAATGGTTTTAAAGCATGACAGTTCCAAAATGCTCTTAATTTGAAGGTCACTTTGGAAGCAAAGCCTCCTATTTATTTTCACCGGAACTGCATCCGATACAGATGGCACTTCATTCATTTGCACGCCTTGCCGCTGCAGTAGAGCAATGGTTGCCCCTGCAGCAAAGGAGGGAGGGAGGCTGTGTGGGGGCTGTGTTTGCTGCACTCGATAGCGGTACGTGCTAGGCGGCAGCAGAGATCTGAAATCCTGACTGAACGGGTGTAAGTGTAATTGCCCAACGCCCCACAATACACCCACAAGCTGTTTGCCAACCGCCATTAAACTCACACATGCGTGAAGCCGTGAATTGTTGTTCAAACAACCTCAAACAAATACTTTTTTTTTTCTTTTTAAAAAAAACAACTTTTCCACGGAGAAATCGTTCCTCAGACCGCAGAAATCAATGGCTGGCAGCTGTGAACAAAAAAACCTATGATGGTGGAAAATGCCTTTATAAATGTTATTCAGGTACCTGATGTTTTTCAGAGATCTGTATTCCAGAAATACACTAAAGTCATGTATAAACTGGCCTACAAAACATAAAAACTCACATACTCAGCATGGACCTTTTTTCACTCCAGCGAAAGGTTTGTTCAACACAGTGAACTGTAATGAGACGTGAAAGATTATGGGGAAACCTGAGGACTGTTCCCTTTCATAGCATGTAGCCAATGAGGTATTTGTTTGTTTATATGTGTTTTACTTTGGGCATGCTATGGTTTGTTTATGCTGGTGTAACCCGCATAATTTTGCACGGATACTAAGGGTTAACTCCCTGCCAACAGGTTGATTGTTCCTCTGCGCCCCTGAGCCACGCAGATACACAGAGGCCCAATCCCAATTCACCCATAAGCCCTCCGTTTTGCGCGTTAATGCGTAGGGGTAGGGGCGTCCCGATTCTTGTTGAGTCACAGGGGAAGGGCGAAGTGCGAGGGCTATACGGCCATCCAATCGGAGGGTTTTCAGAGGCACACTTCAAACGGAGGGGTAGGAGATATCAGCCAGAATTCCTTGTGAATCATCGGCAAGATCGTGGCAAATGTTTCAGAGGCAACCATAAAAAAACCACAAATGTATTTTCTTTGTTAAAAAATTATGATGACCGTCGGGTCATATTAGTTTAGTGCCGTTTCAATGTATTATCGACATTTCTTCATAACAAAAATCGCTAGTTGTGTACGTGTATCTGCTGTCTCTGGCCAAATAGCTAAAGTTATTTTAAGGCTGCATTACAGTGCCTTATCTTTACATATTTCCTCCTTTTGGTGGCATATGACACCTGAAATTTATCCGAGAGCAAACCATTGCCTAGATCATGTTAAAAATACACTGTTTCCGGACATCTGTAACGTCTTCTGGACGTCCTTATTTGAGTAAGAATGAAAGTTGTTTGTACTGTACATGGTGCACAATAACACCACTGGATAGGGTAAGTTCTTGGCTTCAAAACGTCATTTTTCCACATAGTCACCACCATTAGCTTTGCACTCTGCCTCTGCACAAGCGGTGGCGGCCCACTTTTACACAGCAGTGATAACAGCATTGTCCAGATTTGGCACTTTCTGATTTTCATCTGTTCAGACCGATGGAAGATGGACTGACAACGCTGTTATCGCTACTGTGAAAAAACATTTTTGCCACCTCCCTTGCTGCAGATTGTGTGCAGCATGCAGGCTTTTGTTCATTGCTGGCAGAAGTGTATTGCTAATGGTGGTCACTGGAAAAATGGCATTTTGTAGCTAAGAACTTGCCCTATCCAGTGGTGCCATTGTGTTCCATGTATCAGATGCAGTTTCAGTGAAAATAAATAGGAGGTATTACTAGGTGACCCTAGTAGTACAGTTTGTTTTCCAAATGTTGCTAATAATGCATATTTTCAAACTGTTCTTACTGATGTATATTTTCACAGACAGCAAAGAATTGCAGTCATTTTTTTCCATTGCAGATAATTTAAACTGCCTAGTGGGAGAACATGGGTGTACCCCAGAGGTTTCTTTATAGGTTAAAAATTGATTTCCTCTGTATTAGTTGCCCAATTGTTTGATTCAAGGTCGGGTTCAAGTTTGGTTATTATTTGGTTAAGTTGCTTATACAAATCAGTCAGGAAAATCAGTTATAACAATAATCTGGAAGGAGTTTGACACTTATGCCTCAGTTGTTGATTTTTGTTTGGTGAGGGCCACTCTGACACACAAGTAAATTTTAGTTTAATGCCATCATTTTGAGTTGACACTATTTGGCAGTTTTTTTTTCTATTTGGGTTGTTCCTCTGGGTTTTTGTTTTACAGTAGCAGTATTCATGTTGACACTGCCATTTTAAATAAAAGCGTTTGTTTTATATCCTTTCAAAGTTAATTATTATTAATTTTGCAAAGTTTCCATACATTTTTAAGCAGATGTCTGCAGCCCACAGAACAATAAAGTTAACTGCATTGAAGATGCATGGATAAGATAACCAGAATGTTACTGTAAAATCAAATAATCGCATGAATATATATACCTGTATATATACACTGAAATCATTCAATATGCTGTAGATTTACAGTATATTGCTGGTGTCTCTGCTGCCAGTATTTTACCGTAGATTGAAAAAGATACAGAAATATGCTGTAAGGTCATTTCACTGTAAAAAAAAAAAAAAAAAAATGCTGGCGTCTTTTCTGCCAGCATTATACAGTTATTTTACTCAAAAATTCTTTACAGTATATGGTCAATTGCTGACAATAGAACATGAGGGATGAACTAGATAGTCATATGAAAACAATAAATTAATAAACTGGAAATTCAATTAAATGTGGGGCTGAACTGCGTCAACAGGGAGTCAGTGTAGAGTTATGTCTAAAATGATTTTGGTCACAAAAATATATAGGCAAATTGTTTAAACCACACGACACACAAAACACTGCAAACCTAATTAAAACTGTAGCACAGCACTCATATTTACCTATTCACAACAAACCAAGGCGAGTCAAAACCCCATAAAGAAAAATAACTAACAATGCATATGGCCTAATACTGTAGCATTAGTGAAGAAGAGGCACTAAAACACTGAAGTCTGGGAAAGACAGTGATTGGCTCCTCTACTGGTGCCTTTGTTTGTACTAAAGAAAATAAAAGCACATTAATTTACAACAAGAAAACTTAACAACACTTTTGCGAATATATACAATATAAAGTAAATATACCTCATTTAGCTGAAACACAGTTTCCTCCCTCATATTCATAAAACAGCATGTCAATATAGAATAAAAAGGAAGAAAAACCTGTTTAAAACAACAATTTTCTGTCCTGTCAAACCTTATTTTGGCTGATGTGCCTACAGCAATCACTAAGTTTTGTCTCTCACTCAGCATGAATTGTGTCATCAACCAGCAAACAAAGGCTGGTCTCAGCTGTGTCAGTGCAGGAGGAAAGGTCCAGGTGAGATTCCTGCCCCTTTTTGTAGATGCTGCCCCTAATCTGGGTCCTAGTGCTATAGACATCTATTGACTCCCCTTCCACACCATGATTACACAAACTGGTAAATCCCCATTATTTGCTTTACATGACTATCCATATTGTGACATAATTCTTTAGGTATAACATACAGACGCAAGAGAGGCAAGTGGGAAAAAAAAACAAAAAACGAGTGTTTCAATTTCTGACCTAAATGATTTTCTCTCCTTACGGGTCAGCTAACAATAACAGCAGATTAGCGCACATTAAAATGCATTTCTAGCCAAATGAAAAACATGACAGTAAAATTATATAACCCGCTAACATGCAACATATGTAACATGTTTAGAGAGGATGAAAAGGTTATTACTCGCCCAAAAAAACCAAAAAATAATTAATTTAGTCTTATGTATAACATAGGTCAGTGTCAGCCTTCAGCCTCTTGTGTCCAAAATGAGTATTACAACCACACGCACAGACACTTAAACGAACCCATACCAAAAATAAATAAATTCAGCAACTTTGAGAGATTATCATAGTAAAACCAGTTTTTAAGTTCTAGAGGACACAGGAGAGAAAACAATTTAGAGCAGACTTTGAAAATGGATCAACACTATTATTTTTTTTCCCCCTTTCATTCCTCGCAGGACTTGCAGAGAAACACAAGAACAAAAATAAGAAGAGATCATAAAGGAATATCATAATTAAATAATAAGAATATATAAATACAAATAAGAATAGATTAAATAGAAACTAGAGCAAGAGCAACTATACTCAAAGTAGATAGATAGATAGATAGATAGATAGATGATAGATAGATAGATTAACCAAACCCAACTTGACTAGTAGCCATGTTTGAGGCACAGAAAAGAAACTAAGCTGTTTGCTGATAGTTTAGCAGCCTGGTGTTGGTTGCACATTATTTATCAATGACGCCAGAGAGGATCAACCTGTGTCATGGTGTTGTGTTTTAGTGCAGGTTTAATGAACTGCAGAGAGAGTATTTTTTGACACTCAAGATGTTTAAATGATAGATACTGTCAACAATAACAAAACTACAAAGGGAATCTCAGAGACCTCAACCAAGAATCCACTCTTCTATGATATGCAGACCTGCAAGCGCAACCACTCTGTGTGTGAATATACTACGATTAGTATTACAAGGATGGAAACATTTTTTAAGTAGCTGAAGCACGAGCTTTACCTCTCAACCATCACTCATGACCCACTTGAACCATATTGTATTTGAAGTGACTCTGCATGTGTCTGAATTTTCTTATTATTATTATCATCATGTTGGCTTGTTCGGGGCGTTTATGCACATCGTCCTTTGGAAAATGGGCTTTAAAATATGCACAGGGTGAGGTCAGACAATAGGCTACCAGGTCACATCACTATCTCTCTGCTCTGTCTGCGTCATGGATATAAAGAGAGCTGCATGTGTGTGTCTTTTCATGCACTTTGCATCGATACAAAAGCCAATAATGGGGCGCCTTTCTGCAGGATTGTGCAGAAGTGTGAGCATTTTTATTTACGCTCTATACTATAAACACCTTGAGACAATCAGAAAATAACTTTTTGTTTCTCTGATTCTCTCTAATAGGTTATTTTTTGGACCATGCAACATCCGTCAAACCAGTTTTATGAAAATCAAGGCCAGTGCTTTTTCGCTAATCCTGCTGAGTAACATACAAAGCCTCCTTTACCCTTTTTGAAAGACTTGTGCTTCCATAAATATGAGCAACAAAAGCAAGCTTCTTTCTTTATGAGTCCCTATCCCTTTAAATAGTGTTCAGATTTTAAACTGAACAACGTTTCTCATTGTTAATGCACAACCAAGACTAAACTATGTCCCTAAGAAGCACTGTTATGCAACACAGCTGCCTCAAGTGATTTCCTGATAAGTTAGTGAACCTAAGAGATTGATCAAAGAAAATTACTTTGTTAAAGAATGTCTAGGGATGACAACATGGATGAAAAAAATAACATTTCTAAAGTTTAATCTAAAAAGGATGATTGCCCTTAAACAATCCTGTCCTATGGGAGAGGACGAAATTGATCATTTTTAAACTGAAACACAAGTTTCATGTGTGGTCCCAGCAGTCTAACTATAAAAACAATTAAATTTTAAGAGGCTGCAAAAACAAGCAAGTATTAAAACAAAAATATGCACCCCGCCTCTTGCCCAACATCAGCTGGGATAGGTTCCAGCGATCCTGCACAGGATAAGCAGTTACAGAAAAATGGATGGATGGATGGATTTTAAAACGCACCGCTCATTTTTTGGCCCAATTTGAGACAAACTTTCCTCTATTTTAAAATTGGTTGTTAATCCATATGTATGGCAGGTTTTATGATGACTGTCATCACACAGGGTTTAGTCATGCTTGACTAATTTCTGTGAGTCGTGAATGTAAAAACACAATTTTTAGAGATATTGTGATGCCTTTATCTAACTAATCCAAAATGACGAATCCTTTGTTAAACTAACCCACCCCTATAAAAAGCCACAAAGATTGGGGAGAAACTGACATCTGCAAGAATGCCAGAGCTGGATCTATGCCAGCGTTATGTAGCCATAGGAAAGAGATCCCCCGTGCCCTTGTCGACCTCGTGTAACAATCGAGACTCAGGATTGATCTATCCGCCTGCTGCCTCTCAGAAACAGGTTCCGACTGGCCAGTGCTACAGCAGCAGGGACCACTGATACCCATAACAGGCTGTACAAGCCAAAACAAGAAAGACTCAGCAGCAACTCCGGGAAGCTCTGACTGAAGAGTGAGCCGCAATCCACCGGGATGACATCATCAGAGGGTTGTACCAGTCCATTAGGAGGAGGATTACTGCTGTAATCAATGCTGATGGGGGACACACTGATTACTGATTGTGTAAAATGTTGAATATTCCAGTTGTGTCACCTGAGAAATTTAAAATTTACGGTGTTTAGGTTTTCTGGGTTGCTTTTGATATGCCTCTTTGTTTTTATTGTTTGATCATTAAAAGCTGATATGGAACTAAACACAGGGTGTTATTTTCATATGACATAAAATACTCACGAAATTTGCCAATAAACACAGTGGTGCATTTAAATAAATGAAAATTACAGAATTGTGACGCATAATTTCTCGCGCACCTTGTCACAGTTTCAGGCAGACACGAGCTCCAAAACTGAAACCAGACCCAGAACAAAAATGAATCATCTTTAATTCACGACACTTGGCCTCAGGTATATATATATTCACAGCTGCACTCTTCCCCAGACTTTCTCTCCTGCTGTCATCTTTTATTGATTTACAGCTCAGATTGCTTTGCCATGATATATTTTGGTGCAGCGGCACTATCTCCTATAACCAACCACAAGTGTCTGAGGCAATGTTCAGAATGATCCAACCACATGCCCCCTTATCCATAATTATTATGCCCTCAATGCATAACCAGCTGCTGTATGCTACCTGAATCCATCTGCCCATGCATCATATCTAGATTCCTTATTGCTGGATACACAAACTGTACATGACCAGACCATCATTAAATAATGTAAAAATGAAGGCTTTGCATGATGGATCCATATCCCATTGATTTCCTACTGATGACTGTGTGTAATATGGCTGTTCCATTAATCACTTCGTACCTTTTCTTAATGTGTCACCTGGTCACAGCCATTTATATGATTTCTGTCACAGGCCCACTGGCTTTTTGTAATATATTTTGACATCACTAAACTTAAGTACTCTTGATGTATGTATGGCAACTGATCTGCAAAAAAACAAAAGTGCTTATTACTCTTTGAAATTTGAAAGAATTGAGCTTAATAACTTTCATGGTATTTCCATTTAAGGCAGTTGAAAAATGCAAGTCAGCCTTGTCTGAGAAAATGGAAAAAATCAGTCTTTGTGCAGTCACCTGCCACCTCGGTCTCAAGGGCTTATCGCTCCTGGAGTTTCACAAGGATATGGTGGCAACACTAGAGTGGCAAGACTCTCCAGTCAGCACCTACCATTGTGGAAAAGAAATTACTGTCCTTTGTGCACATGGAAGAAATCTCAGAAAAGTATGTGAAAGCCTTTATGTCTGGCGAGGAGTTAGCGATGGAAGGTTGTGATGAGCCGTCTGTTCTAGAGGAAGCATCAGAGTTTGAAGCCGTTATGGCCAATGACAAAGCTTCATTATTTGATGAGTTGAGTGTGAGAGCACGTTGGACTCAGGGAAGCAGCAGTTATGAATAGCCTCAGTGATGAAGTGGCTGCATTGTCCTGCTCACATGTCAACTGATGATGTGGAAGAAGCTGATTGTCCAGTCTGTCAGTTTGGTCTCTTGTTTCACAGGGAAAACTAAAGTCCATCTGCAACTTTTTCCTCTTAGACATCAGGGATATGATATGTGTCAAGTACAGATTGAGTTACTTGTAATTTGGCGTCGAGGAAGCTGTAAAGTGAACTTCTAAGTAAAGTAAACTTGAGATTTTAAAGTAAAAGTATATTTTTAAAAAGTGTTATAATGCCCAAGGTATAGTGGCACGATAGTCACAACCATTTTAATTTTTACTATTATGAAATAGACCAAAATAGTTGCCAGTTCATTTCCTGTCAATTAACAAATTGATTAATCAACTAATCATTTTAGCTGCACTTGTTTAAACTGTTGTGTAGTTTAGTTTATGAGAAAAGACATAATTTTTAAGTTTTTAAAGTGTTTTGCATACAACAATTTAAATTTGTTACTAAGGCTGTCTATATGAAGTGACATGTAACATATAAACATATGAAATGTTAAGTACACGTAGAAAGTTGTATGAACAGAAAATAGGCTATTCAAGTAAAGTAGCTCTAATCATTGGGGTCCTTAGGTACAAGGGTAATAGACTTAGTTACAGTGTGGGATGTAACTGAGCACTGGGAAAACTTTTTTTAAAATTTTTATTAACTATAGTTTGACACCTTTCTCAATGCCAAAGTACAAGTAACATTAGTGTTAATAAGCAAAATTAGTGTATTTAACTGGTGTGAGGTCAACACAGTGTTTCTAATTAAACTGAATGTTAGATTTTACAGTGCAGAAAACATTTTGTCCAGGTCATTCAAATGGTTGTAACCATATGCTCATACATCATAACTCAAGAGCAACATGAGTACATGTCAGCAGCAGACGTGTGTAAGACCAGTGACCTTTGAATAATGAGGGAGATGTCTGTTGGTGGCCCTCCCGCACCTGTCAACCCGCTGTTAAGATCTGTGCACAGATGCAAACCCAGTATGTCCTGCCCACAGGACACCCAACACAAACAGCATATTCATTTTGTATCTTGAAATTAAAAAGTGATCTCATTAGTTGGTTTCCAAATTGTTTAATTAATCAGAGAGACAGATACTTTATTGATCCCAAAGGAAATTTAGGGAATCATTATAATTAAGAAATATGTGCATAAATATACGTATACTTTAAGGGAAACTCACTCCATCACACACCCAAAATCGATTGTGCACACACAAAAATCAAGCTAATGGACACCAAGAGCATGAATGTAGTTGGCTTGTGAGTGACGTTATTATCTAGTCAGGCTTTAGATCACTCAGGTTTCTTGTCATCCCAGTTGATCCTCATATTGCTTGCGGAAACAATCTCCCACAGGAAAGAATTCCCAGGAACGCTCCTGGTACATTTTCCACACATAGGATTCCTGGCAACAACAACAACAGTGGTAATATTATCTTTAATTATCTTTATTATTTATTCTTTATTTGGATTTTATGTTCTAACAATGTTTATGTGACTCTATGGACATTCGACTTAGCAGCTCCCTTTTCATTCTACACCTGAGAAAGATGCCACACTGAAAGACTCTACACAGCGTCTAGGGCTCCATATGGAAATAGCACACACTCATTTTACAAAATAATTCAGGCTGATAACAAAAATGACTATTTTCTATGTTTTATCTATTCTGCAGCATCATATTAAAAATGCAGCCTGTGCAACAAAGATAAATGTAAATTGCTCAGCGGAAGACTGGATTTATTATTTTTTCTGTAACACTGGACAACATTTAAAATTTAACGTGTCTCAATCCATTCAGCTGCACCTCTCGCAATAGATTTGGCACACACTAAATGTGAGACACAAGTGAACGAGAGACAAATGTGGCTATTTTGAAACTGAAAATGTTGTCACTCATTAAAGGCTTTGCTCCTCTATGCAAAATGATATACTAAAAATAAGTTACAGAAAGAAGACAAGTGAATTCATATACTTGATGGCTTCAATTTGAAACCCCTCAATTGAAATGCTTTAAAACAGAGGTTTAATGAAGGGGTATGCTTGACATGCACATTATCATAAAATGTGTGTTTGGACTGATAGGGCTTTTGAAAGACAGTATGAATACAGATTCTATCTTGGTTGAAAAGGTTGCAGTAGAGCTTTGTCACTGCCGTGACAAATGCTGGAATTAAAAGGTCACTGCGACATGGAAGAACCACAGTGATGCATTATGGAATGTAAAATCTGGTGATGACAGTGGAATTGTTTAAAAGTGCACGCCTTGTTATTACTTTGGCTGGATCGTGCAATAAAAGGTAGCTATTATACCTGACCCGTGTGTTCGGTGTCATCCTTGTTAATAAGGTACATCAGAAAGAATCTGTAACGACACAGAAGAGAGACTGACATCAAATACCTCAAATTATTGAATTTCATATGGCGAGGTAAAAAAACAGGGGAGCATTAAAAAGCCTCAGCAAAAGGATTATGGTGATTATGGACAGTTGCTTGGAATTTCAAGTGGAAATTCACTCAGATACACAAAATGTAAATACACTTTTGCAAAGCAAAAGCAAAACAAGTGCTTTGTTTGTATTTTTGTTGATTGTTCAACTGAAATTTGCAGCTGATAAAAAGGGTTAATAATATATCTGATGACTGACAAGCAAGAAATGCTGAAAACTGAGTCATTAATGGATTTAATTATCAGAGTTCAATCTGTAGACCTTTACCAGGTAATCTTAAAAATGTCACATGAAGGAAAACCATTGACGTGAGCAAGGAAGACTCTATTGGATGATGCAAACACATCTTATGAAGTCAATACTAATTAGACTCAATAAGTTCTTGCCATTGGCAATTATTGATGTGGTAACACTGCACAACGCACCTTACAAATTAAAAAAAACATTTTAACCATCCACGTAATGGAAAAAGGTTTTCATTAACTCACTGATTAACAATGCATCTGCACAGGTGGTGCAGGCTGTTGAGTTTTTGTTTTAATAAGCAGAACTGTTGAAAAATTATAATAGGATTTTCTTCTAATCGACTAATCTTGCCTGCAAGTTTTAGGAAAGACTTTCTTCCTTTAATATCTCAAGCTCAAAGCAAACATTTCAATTTTTTATTAGTATTTTATCCTTTTTTCTAATTTCAATTTGAGACCACTTTTAATTAACACCCTGTTTCTACATGTAGCCTATCTATATTTGTTAAGGTGTGTTTCAAATGTCCTTTGAATATAGGACTCTTAGCTGCTGACGTCTATTTCTGTGTGTTGGTGGAGCTTCTTGTCATTTGAAGCTCACATATCAAAATGCCATTTCTTTTTATTTGGTCTACAGAGTTTGGGACTAAGAACCTGTTGCAACATGTGTGATATGTGCAGCATCATGCCAACCGATGCATGTGTTAGAAAATACTGACAAATATGAAACAAGACAGTGGTTTGAATCTGAATCATAAAAAGTAATACTGATATGACGATGGGGGAAATGCAACATTGCCCTAAATATTTTAAATCAATACCAGGCCTAAAAAACAAACAAACAGAACAAACACATATGGTATCCAAATTTGACAATAACAGTTTCTAAGGATATATGATGTCATGATTAACCAGTAAGGTTTTTAATGGTCTTTTGTTGTTTCCTATTAAGAGTAAGTGGATCATGCTGACTACTTACCATATCTGTGAAAGGTACCATGACAAATGTTAGCGACAACACACTTTTTCAAGTGGTGAGTTTTAGCAGTTTAAATTGAGACGGTGAGATAACCTGAGGTATGAAGCTGGTGATCAAGAGTCAACTCACAGATAGTTGGCCAAGTTGTGCTCCTGTAGAGTGTGCATCTCAAAGCCATGAGGGACTTTATCAAAGTATTCCCTTCCTATTCCACATATAAAACATTTGGTCTGCAGGAGGAGATACAAAAGACATGCAGTAATCAATAATAAAAAAATTTAAAAAAAAGGCTTGGACATACAGAGTATATGAGACAAAAATAAGACCACAGCACATTTTTAGTGGTCTTTGATTCTAACTTGGTGTGACATGGTTGAATGCTCACTGAATAAGGGATTATTCACTGCCTGGTGACAGGTGAGACACAGACGGTCATATTTGCATTTTGAGAACACTAAAAAGTCAAATCATCTTTGCTGCTATTTACTATGAAGTCATACAAAGGTTATATGCTGGTAAAATGAAAATCAAGTTTGCAATATGTTGTTTTTTGGCATTCCTATGTGAGAATCCAGATTATGGGAGGATGGAGGTGGCAGGTGACACTGATTCATTATTACTGACTGCAGGAAGCAAATTGTATCTCAAATGTGATGTCTGGGGAAAACAGCTGGAAACTTGGTGACACAGTGGGGCAGAAACTATTCAGAGACTAATTGAAAGCATGCATTAATAATAATATATTATATTAATAATAACTGTTAGAAGACAATGCTATACTATATATGATTATACACTGCTGCTCATAAATGTTTCACAGCCTGCTTCTGATCTCTTTAGCCTTGGGCAATCTGTCAAACGTGCTAGAATTATTTCTGAACCAGATTTTTTTTCATCAGCTGCACAACAGCTATTTTTCAAGTGATATCTTTTTCCATGTGAAAATACATCAGCAGATGCTGACTTCTGTGTGTGTGCCTCTCAATTTGGAATGGTCATAACAGCCTCACAACATGACCAACCTTTACATTTAGAGGGTGCTCACCAATTTTGCCTTGTTGCCCTAGCAGGCCACCTTTTGATTGCCTGCCTGCCATTCCTGCACCTGGTCTTGTTCACATGTCCTGATTACTGTAAATGCTGTACCTGTTGCTGATTGTCAACCGGCTGGATCACATAATTAAGTCTCTTTTAACCTCATTTGTCCTGACCTTAAAGTCTGCAGGAAGCGATAGATGTATTTATAGTACTGTCAGTACCCTAAGAATAAAAATACTCCACAGGGTATAACAAAAACCATGTACCTCTGGTTCAGCTACTCTGAGTAATGCAACAGGTGAAGCATAAAGAGATAATGGTATCATCTCATTAAGGCTAATGGTCAGATCGTGGTGACATAAGCTCCCCCAACATTGTAATCTACTTGATCTTGTTCACACATTTGAACTACAAGTGACAGATTTATTGAATCTTGCAGCTTTGTATACTGTGCAACTGTTAAAACACACAAAATGTTGTCAAATTGTGTGTGCGGCACATATCAGCAAGTACACTACGAGAGACAGTGTTTGTGTGTGTGTGAGAAAGTGTCAACTCTCACCTCCATATCCTCTTTCACCTGCTCCTGCTGGTCACGCAGCTCCCCAAAGGCATCAATTATCAAGCCTAAAAAAAGATCATGATTGTGTGTCTGTTGGTTTACAGGTCTGAATTTGCATCTCTGTGCTTATCTCTGAAGGACAGATGTCAGTGTGACTTAAGGACTCAGTGAAATAAACAGATTTGTATTTTTCCACTTCCACATGCTATAAAAATGATGAGTTATAGTCAAAAAGGTGAATAAAACGATTTGGCACTTCTTGGTAAAAACACGTGATCTCCAGCTGCACTGTGAAACAAATTCACTGAGTAAGACTCACCCTGGATGATGGCCAGGAGGATGACGATGACAAAAAAGAAAAAAGTGATGTCAAAAACAATGCGTTCCACTTCAAACTCATCTCCAGCTGGGTCCTCGATCTCATCGCCAATGCCTCCGCCCGCACGCACTCCAACATACATGTGGAACATGTAACACTGCAGCACAAGACATTTTCATTTATTGTTTACAGTAGGATGCATTCCATCTGAGGACGAGGACACTTTATCCCCAAACTATTTCCGCCAGACAGGCATTCTCTTCAACAAAGATATGAGGGAAGGGGAGAGAATGTGTTCATGCTCCAAATGGTGCAAAACAATGTTAGAATAGATTTAATTCAATTTCATGCCTTTTTTTTTTTTTTTTTTTTTTTTTTTATAGAGGGGAGGGTGCACAACACAAAGTTTTGCTGAATTCTTCTACAGTTTCACAACAACATTAACAACATTAGGAGTTTTTTAAAATCAATATTCTTGGCATCATACGGTATTTTTCCACAAGGAGTTTATGCAAGATTATGAGGCAAAAATAATTAACATTAAAGCTGTGCAGGAAAGGACAGCACCACACATTAATAATTTGCCCGAATTTAAAGTGCAGTAGCTTCTCTTCAATCCTTGTTCTGTTGATGCATTTTCCAGAGATATTAATTTTTTTTATTTAGTTTTATTGATTTTGATATTTCTCATTGAAAGAAAAACACAAAACCATTTTTTGCAAATACTGCACTTTGACTTTTGGGGCAGTTTACACATCTGCAAACTGCACAGTAGGGAAAAACAGAGCAAGATACAAAACTAAGATTTGTATCACTCACACACACTCTCACACACACACTCACTCACACACACACACACACACACACACACACACACACACACACACACACACACACACACACACACACACACACACACACACACACACACACACACACACACACACACACACACACACACACACACACACACACACACACACACACACACAGACACTCATTAGATTGAATAATACATGTTATATTATTGGATTATAATGCTGGCATTATGAATTCATGTATTCATTGCTTATATATTGCAGCTGGTAATATATTTTCTTTTGTTGGACTAACTTTGCAATGTAACTTGAGTAAATGTACTTGGTTACTTTCCACCAGTTACTGAGAAGGCAAATGCCATGAAGCTGATAGCTGGTTTAGCTACCAACTACGCGGAGGGGGCCTTAACATTTACATTTTGTTATTTACATGGTTTTCTGTTGCTATGCTATGCCGTTACTGGCATTTTGTAATCAAACTTCACTCACAGCAAACTCTCACTTCCATAAAAGCAATTATGACTTTGCTCTTATAATCATAGTCTGATGTTGTAATGATGGGAAACAGATGGTAAATCACTGTTGCTGCTAAAATCCCAGCATTTAAAATATCACAGTGAGTGACTGAGGGGTTAATATGATGTCCCATGTCTCCCATAATAGTAGGGTTTTATTCAAATGCTATCGCCGCCTATCCGTCTAGCTTGAGTGAGTGACAGTGGAGTCCTCATTAGAATAAAGCAGGCGGTGGGCTGTTAATGTTGTGAATAGCCAAACAAAGAGCTATGCCGAGGCTCGAGGAGCCGTTTTTTTATCCATGTGTCCATCACTTTAATGAAACGTAGTGCAGGAACGAAGACAAGAGGCTGTTCTCAGTCTAACAATAGGGATCACTGTCAGAATCGTCCTCTATCCCTCTCAATCTGAGGTGGTGGAAAATGAGATGTGTGGCTGAGTTTGTACTCGAAAGATCAACATCAAGACATAGGGAGGATAGATAGGGGCAGATAGAAAGATGTGGAGAGATATGGCTGTGTGCACCTGTGTCAATATGAATATATAACTCACCGTAAGCATGTCATTGCACTTCATGTCTTGCGTGTCCTTTTCGTCACTCTTTTTGTAAAACTTCCTGAAGAAGTTGAAGGCCAGGACTGTGTAGAGATAGACGACAACCGCCAACAGGCCCACCGTCAGGACCAACTGACAAAACACACATACAATTAAAAGAGGACAGAGAGAAGCAGATGGGCTTTAATAATGCTTCCGTGTCTTGGAAAACACCACTATATACCCTACAGTGAGAGCAAACATCACATGCATGCAAACAGCAGCTATGAACACACACCTGTTTCCCATTGTGTGTGACAGAGGAAAGGATGGTGCGAAGTGTCTTAAAGCCCATGGCAATGTCCAAAAGATGGGCAGCAAAGAAGAAGTTGTTGTAATGACCCAGAACTGACATGGCCATGTACCAGGCCAAGTACAAAAGGGACTGCGAGTGCACAGGCAAGGATGCCACAAACACAGAAAGAGAAAACATAGATCACCGAGACAGATAGAAAGACAAATGTGTATTTTAGATAAGGCGGAATCACAGGATATTGCTACCATCAGCCTACCACTGCATCAAACAAAACCCTGACACAGCAGAACAAGAGATTAAACAAATTAGGAATAAGCTGTAAAATATGTGATGCGTTTTACAAACACTGCTCGGTCATATTATATTATCTGTTTGCATAAATTACAATGGCAACTTTATTTTTTTTTTTAATCTTTATTGGAACAAGAGGACATGCACAAACAAAACAAGCAAAAGCCATCAAATGTTAAACGGAATCAAACTCACATTATCGGTAAACACAACCCCTAGTTTCCACACCTGGTACTTCATGTCAATGGAGTTAAATCTGAAACAGACAGCATTATGACACAGATACAATGAAAAGATGAAAATGTCCATGTCTAAAATCAGATTCTTGATGCAATGGTGTTTCTATAGCAATAGGGTAGACTTCACAGAGTGCCTATTATGTGGTTTTGTCACATTATGTCCTGTTCTGCTCAAGTACGACATCATGTTCTAGGACCCTCTTTTGTCTAACCACTTGTTAGGTAACACACGCAAACACACAACTTTGCAAACGCATACAGCACACAATATTAATTAAATGACTATGAATAATGATGAAGGGTATTAATTATCAGATGTCTGAAATGTTATTTCATGGAGTTACTAACCAGGTCCGGTGTTAATGATCATCAGTGGGGATCATTTAGATTCCCTGTCATCTCTACAGTAAAACGTTTGGATACACCTTCCCATTCACTCAAATGGGACACAGTCTCCGTACTTTTGACTGGTACTGTATTTGAGGGAGAGCTATATATCAATTTCCAATAATACGTTTTTTTTTCTGTCAATGCCAGGTTGCCTAAATGCAAACATGCATGCTACTTAGCCACTTGTTCAGCTGCATACAATATTGCCTATTAAAGGACAGTATTATAATAATGATACATATTCTATACTGGCATAAAAAAACAAAAACAATTGATGATTATTTGAAGACCTTGTGCTTTGATACTTCAGTGTATGACAAATGTTATCCTGTCCTAATAATCCCCCATATTTTTTGTCAGAAAGAGTCATCTGGAGATGAAGTATACCCCTCTAGCAGAAAAAAAAAAAAAATAGTAGTGTATATTGTTTTGGATATACACTATGGTGAAGATGACCAACTCTGATTTACCTTAAAATCATCTTAAAGTCACAACTAATTATCCTGGTTCATTTATGTGTAAAGCTTGGTGAAGCTAGGATGTATAGTTTGCGAGATATTGTCCGGACAGCTTGACAACCCTTAAGACACACCTTCATAATCATGTTTCCATGGAAACAACAAAACATACAATTTTTAGAAAGTTCTAAATGTCAAAAGGCACAACTACTTATAGTGTTGTACTTATAACTACTTATGTACAGTTTGTGACACATGATTCGGGACAGACTGACAGACCTACTGACGACTACATGCCCCCATTTATTTTTATGTTGGGGGTAAAGGATGTGGAATGTAAAAGATTTGTGGGTTTCGTCTACTCACAGATTACTCCAAACATTGTCCTTCTTGAGCATCCTCCTTTCTTTTCTTTCAGAGCTGAAGTCTAAAGCAGCTTGGTCCAGACCTAGGAGTTCACTGATCCTCTCACAGCCATAAAGGTCACCATACTTATCCATCACCTGATGGGGGAAAAAAAGACAGGAGCAAAGTGATGAAAACAATAGTCTATTCAATCTTTTGTCATACAATTAAAGAACGAGACATCAAGAGGGAAACCTGACAATACAGTATTTATTGGAGGCATAGTAGTTGTGTCCCTATAGATGCATGGCTGTGTAAGTGACTGATGGTAACACTATGAATCATTTTTATTGACCTAGGCTTATATTTTGTCCTTTACCTTCACACAAAGCTGTACATATACAGTGACCCTACACGCTCATTTTTATCACATGACAGATGCAGAGTTTCCCCTCACTGTGCTGCTGTGGTTCTGAGAAGCTTCATGTTGCTTCATTTATTATATGGAAACAAAAAACAACCCAAATCTAGTTTTATTACTGAACCATTTTGTTATTACAGATCTAAACACTTGAACATATGGTAAGCAATATCTACAACCTCCAAAGTCAAAAGTGGATTTCCGGAAGCACTTGAAGGCATTGCAGCATCTATTTTACTACAGGCTCTTAAACTGAGGCAATATAGAGTAAAACCAAGGGGCCACCTGAGAGGCAAAAGGCCTACAATGAAGTGCCTTAATATCCAGTGCCTCTATGGACTGCTAGATGCTGGCTCCAGAAAAATCTTAAGATATTCAATTAAGTCATTATTTGTCTCAATTTCAGTGAAATTCAACATGAATACATTTCTTTCATAAGAGATGATGGGCTAAGGAGCTACTTTAATTTCTTCTACTAACGGTGTTTGTGGCAATAAAAACAATTTTACTTAAAAACACATTACAGGCGGCACGGTGGCGCAGTGGGTAGCGCTGTTGCCTCACAGCAAGAAGGTCCTGGGTTCAAATCTAGCTGTGGACCTGGGACTTTTCCGTGTTCGTCCGCGTGGTTTCCCGCCGGGTTCTCCGGCTTCCTCCCACCACCAAAAACATGCAATATAGGTGAATTGGTGACTGCAAATTGCCCATAGGTGTGAATGTGATTGCATGGTTGTTTGTCTTTCTTTGTGGCCCTGTGATGAACTGGTGACTTGTCCAGGGCGTACCCCGCCCTCATATGACCCAGCTGTGTTGGATGCTCCTTGTTCCACTTGAGCCCCACTCAGGCCATCTGCTGTTTGTTCACATTTGTAATGTTCAGGAAACTACCAAGACATTCCAAAGCAGTAAAATCAATGTCAGTTAAACCAGTACAAAGTACTGCTGAAGAGACTTTCTCTACCTACAGTATATTATCTGATTGAAATACTCTTACAAAAATAGGAGTAAGGGTTATCAAATCACAATTTCACCTCCCTACGTAGCAATAGAAGCAATCAGCATGAGGAGGCTAAATGTGTTGCACTGTCTCCGGAGAAAATTAAATTCATTGTGTTACTAAATAGGGAAATACACCTGCCATTAAATGGTTCATTAGATTTCAGTTAGTTTCTTAATGCAGTGTCACAGAGTGAAAAATGGACACAATTTCATACACAGATGAACACATTTAGAATAGAATGTGTCATATTTCTGCTGCAGAACTGAAGATCTTACCTTCCTCTTCACAAACTTATCCCAGTAATTACTTGGAAAAGCTCTGAAAAGACAAATAGTATAAAAAAAATATTACGTTTCTAACAAACAATTTAAAAATGTATTGACAACTGCAACATCGGTGTGAGTGAAGGATTTCTGTACTGTACGACAGATGCCGAGAGAAGGCTCCTAAACATGTTTTTATTTGATTTTAATATGACATCAGCTCTGTTGATCATGTGGATATGAACATACGGTGTGTTAATGACCAGTCTGTCCCATTGCCCTTTGATGTCCTCCTCGGGGGGCTGCACTGTCACATACAGCCCGTCAAACTCCAGCTTCCGTGCCACGTCCTTCTCACGTTTGAAGATCACCAGTGGTACCTGCCAATCAAATGCGTGACAGTGATCATGATATAATGAATCAATTTCTAAATTGTCAAATCTAATTAAGAGCATCCTTGTTAGCAGTGTGCTTAATGGTCAATTAATTGTGTTTTTATGTCTACATGATGCAAAGAACCTGATGTGAGTTCTTTATAAATCTGCAGAGGTACATGCACAAGGTGCTTTACCTTGAGGCAGTAGTAGCCAATAATACAACAGAAGGAGATGATTGTGTGCGCCACAGCCAGGAAGTGGAGCGACGGCGCCATGTAGCCGCTGCTCTCCTCCAGCACAAAATAAACTGTTCCCTTGTCGTCATCCTCAGCAGCGGAGTCCAATTCACGACCGTCAACAGATGTGATCGCTGCTTCCTCTTCTGGTGATGCAGGCAAGGATGCCACCTGGGATGACAGAGAGAAAGAGTGGCAAAATATAAACACATAATATCTAATACTTGATATTAAAAACATACAATATTATGCTATACAATTTTACTTTCTTTTCTGAGACATTTTCACATTTTCTGGTGGTTCAGCTCTTATCTAGGAATAATATTAATTTAGACTTCTGAATGGTTATACAGGCACTGGTGACTCTAAATGGATCTGACTTAATGAATTAATGAAGAATTAATCTTGTTAAAGAAAGAAGATGTCCCTTTGTCTTTTCATTCTTTTTTGAGTGAATGGGGTGGGATCAGGTTATGGGCATGTTTAATTGTGACTTAGAATGTAACCGCTATGAAACAATCAGAATATAAAACACTGAACGCTGGTGCCTTTTTACGACACGACATCATTTCCAACTCTCAGAAACATTCCATTTTCGGAAAAGAGAGATGATGACAATGGCAGACCGCAAGAGACCATTTGTGTCTTTAAGTAAAAGTAGCAATCATATTCTGTAAAAATACATTTAAAAGTCCTTCATTAAACATTCAAAACACACAACATCATACTAACACAACAAGTGTTAGTTGTAGTCGTAATATTAAATGAAAAATCCACAACTCAAGGTTATTAGTAACTAAAGCTGTCAGATAAATACACTGAAGAAAATAGGACAATATTTTCCTCTGTAATGCGGTATAATAGAATTATAATGTTTCTTGAGTAAATGCACTTAATTACCTTGGAAAGGCAACACATCTGTGTAATTTTCAGTTTCACTCTCAAGCACACTCTCACCTTGTAGAACAGGAGGATGAAGTTGATTGCAAATGCGACAAACAGAGCCAGCAAGCGCAGATTATAAAAATTCCTTGCAAAGTAATTCTGAAAAAAAAAGGGAACAACATTCAAGTGTTTTCTTCCTGTACATGCAAATTCAAGGGCTTTTAAAGTGTGCATTTGTATCTGTGTTGGTATATGGATTCACAAGTGCGCAAGCATATGTTAGCGTATGTGTCTATTACAAGAAGACTCTTGTTATGAGTGCTTATCATCTCCCAGAGGGCTGACTGCTGGCTTTGTGGTTCCTCTGACTTATTAGAATGTCTCTTGGCTCTCCATTCTGCCTCTGCTCTTTGCTTCCCAGTCTTCTTCTCAGATTCCTTCCCTCTGTGAACGGTCCAAGTGCAAACAGAGAGAAGGTCAAAGAGTTTTATTTCGACGGAGGAATCATCTTATTAATCATCTTCGTATTAACTGAGATGTTTGTTGAGAAGGGGTGACATTAGCACCACATTAAACCCACCATTCTCTATCACCACTATTGCCATTCATTTTCACTCTACTATTTAGAATGTTATGGGGAAGTTAAAGAATCACTCTTCGATGCTTTAAAAAGAAATCAAGAGAAGACTCACTTCCCATCAGGCTTTTTTTCTTCTCTTTCTTCCTCTGCATAGGTTTGGGCCTTAAAGTTACCAGTAAAATTCATGAAAATCAAAAATTAATATCATTGAATACAGTATCGGTGCAATAAAAAATTAAGAACCACAGTGAGAATCACTGAGCATGAAAAAGTAATGAACAATGTTTCATATTGAAAGATACAAGTGAATTCATACCGTCCCCTGATGCTTCTCAGAAAAATCACCTACGGCAATTGTTCTTGAGGTTGTGCTGAAGAGGTCGGTCAGACTGCCAGTGAGGTCTTGTGCTATAAGCTTGAATTGACCTCCCTCCTTCTTCACTTTGAGGCCAAAAATGTCTGACAGAACATCCACCTCCCTGGGGGAGGTCACAGCTGCCACCTGTCCAATCTCCCTCAATTCTCTCTGGGAGGACAGACTGGCGGAGTACGTCCTCAGCTGATCCACACCACTGGGCAGCCCCATGACCTCATCAAGAGTTGGCTCTAGGATCCCACCCAGCAAGTCTGACATCCTCATCCGTTTGGCCCCCTCTATGAGCCCGCTGTTTACAAAGGCTACATACAGCACATACATGATGGTGCAAATCACGACAGAAACACACCGGACCTGAGCCGTGAAAATCAATTTAAGGAAGAAAACCGCTGACATGAGGATATCCCTCAGGGTCATCTTCATCAGTGTCTTCAGGTGTTTGACAGAAAGTACAGACATCAGCAATAACAACCAGTGATACATGAAAGACACTCCTTTGTTGTCCAGCCCTTCTTCTTCACTCTTTTCCTCTCCTCCTTTTTCAGCACACCTCTCCTCAGCATCAGAGCCAGATATCTGGGCTGCAAGCTGCATCTCAAAGATGGTGTCCTCGCAGAAATTGACAAACATCTCCATTTTCTCCTTGTCTCCACCCTTATTGACTACATCAAAAATAAACTGCCTCTTGGATTCTTTGACCTGAGGCTTCTCCCATTGTGTGCGGCTGGAGTCACTGATCTCAAAGTAGACCCGTTCGATGCGCTTCCCACTGCCAAGGATCTCGATACGCCCTAGATAGGGCTGGAAGTAAGTCAAGACACAATCTGCCAGCTCCAAGAATGACCTCAGTCTTAAATCGTTGGGCATGTGTTCAGACAAATTGGTCAGGAGAACAGCAATGCTGAAACCGATATCTTTGGCTGGCTCATGGAAGCGATCAACAAAGGCCTCATAATTGACATTTTCACTATCATCAGTCTCTGTGCAGGAGAGGAGGAAGTGAGTCTCAGCTTGGGAAAAATGTTTGCAATTCTCCATGGCTTTCTGGAAATCCTTCCTGGAGATTAAGCCCTTACGATCGGGGTCATACTCTCTGAAGGCTTCTGAGGACGTGAGGTCTTTGAGTTTGAGGAACATGTCAAAGAACTTGAGGATCATCTCCACATTTCCCGAGGATTCCACCAACATATCCACCATCTGTTTTCCAATAGTTCCATTGACAACATTACCTGCAGGGGAGAGACAAGCAGGGGGATAAGGTTTATTAAATATTGCTGATAACTCGCAATCGTTTATGATCATAAATTGTGGAAAACAACAGGGTTAGCGAAAAATCTCACCTTCTAACATGGAAAGCAAAAAAACAACCATGTCCTTTTGTAAATCCATGAGCTCTTTCAGAAGCACAATTTGCCTTGAATCCTGTGTGTAGGAAAATATTGTTACAGTTAAATATTTAGCATATTGCATTTTTCATTTCATATCTTCAATCTTCATACATGTCAACCTCAGCGGATGCTCACCTGTAAGACACATGCAGAAAAGTTTGAACTAAAACTTTGCTAAAAGTAGCAAAAATTAATGAAATAATAAAACACAACCACAACATCTGAACTTGGGTCGCAAGCATGGGAGTCCACCATTGTAACCAGTCGACCATCCTATGTGAAGTGATTACCAGACTAAAATAGGTCTTTTTGCTCTTTAGAAAACGCAGACGGCCACTGTGTGTCTATTAAATTTCCACAGGGACTTAGAAACGCAGAGAATCTGTTCCGTAAGGGTGAGATGTATGTATCTATCATTCTGCTTATTTATAAGACATATTACTAGAGACAGTTTACAATGAGTGCCACGACAAATTAAAAGCAAATGTCTTGTATTACCAATGCCAGACAAGTAAAACAAGGCCTGCTAGGGTAGAAATCGTACAACATACTATTGCCACATTGCTGTTGCAATGGTAGCTTTGCAAACTGTATGCAAGCCTTAATGAATGTACTTATCTTTAGAAGATGCAGCATTTATTAAGTGGCCATGGTCGACTGTAAGCTTATAAACTGTCACATTGACAACATATTAACAGCTGACATTTTCCTCTGCTCAGTTTTTATTCATGGTAATTTTTCTGCTACTCACTCTCTGTCAGTCGTTCAGCCGCACTCTCAATATGCACACACACATTTTGTGTTTTTCTTCTCAGTATGTGGCCGCTCATTATAAGAAGGAGACTAGCTTTGTGTGAGAAAAGGCTGCAAGCACCACTTAAGTTTGCCGGAATAAAATTGATTCCGTTGGCTAGGCACTTCAAAAGAGGGACAACAGTTAATGGGAAGGAAAGGAGTGCATCTTTTGGTACCATCCACAGCTTTTGACAATTGAAATACAAAAATAACCATTCTAATGTGCAACGAAGTGAACAGAAGCCAACTGTTTGATGGAAATGATTTCTCCTCACTTCATATTTCAGCAGTATTTTAAAAGGAAAGAATCAAGTTATACATCAGTGGATCCATATAGTGTACCTGAGAGAGCTTCATCTGCATGTGGGCAAAGACGTGGAGGAATCCCACCACAGCATCCCACAGACGACTATGGGCTAGGCTTTGTTGGTTGCCAGCACAAGGGCCCTGGATGAACAAACTGAATCAGCTGCATCATTTTAAACGTCTCAACAAGTAGAAAGACAAAGTCAACTTTCTACCAAATAGATGTATTCAAGCAAAAAGCTAGAAGGATGATGCTGACTGACCTGTATGTACTCAGTGAGTGTGTTGAAGACCTGTTTGGCCACTTGGATGGCTTTGGAGAAGTTGTGTTGCCCGTGCACATCAATCACATCCTTCCCTGAGTAGTACCAGTAGAAGTCACTGATTGATTCCTACAGTGTGGCACAGAAAAATATCTTTGGTTCATGAAAGAAATATTATACAACTTTGTATTACTGTATATACTTAAAGCAGTATAAATGCCATGCAGCACTGAGTCAGAACCAGGCATTTTGAGGAAGAATATAGACGAGGAAGATTTTTTTTTTTTAAAAGGAAGGAGAGAAAGACGGGTGGGAAATACTGAAGATACTGAAAATCATTAGACCTTGAAGTCATGTCTCTAATTCAAAAGGCAGAATGCTTGAGTAGATATAGGGTGTTTATTCTGCATCAGGGACTTTTATACTTTTCCATCAATAATAATAATAATAACTTTTATTTATATAGCACTTTTCAAAAACAAGTTACAAAGTGCTCAATGGCATGCCGTGATCATGTCAAACTTCCTATAGTGAAGTGCTTTGAGCTAGGAGCAATTATGAGGTAGCTTCACATATGGTTATGACAAATATATGAGGGCCTGTCAGCAGAGCAGTTTCAACTATTTAAAACGTGTTAAATTAAAAATTTCTTTCAAATCATGTATCTCAACTTTTCTCTGTCATAGTCCTGGGGGGCCCCTTCCCTGCATGTTTGAGATGTCTCCCTGCTCCAACACCCTGCAGGTCTGCACGATTACCTGATCATTTGAATCAGCCGTGTTCGAAGAGAGAAACATCTCAAACATGCAGGAGGCCCCCAGGACAAATCATAGTTAGGAAAAAAAGATGTTCATTCTGCATCACCAACCAGACAAACTGAGAAATCGTGATCCTGTTGAGCTATGACTCAGACAGTCATCTGGTTTGGATGTAAAGGCACATTTCAAACTAGTATCACAAACTCAAGTTATCGAGGCAAAAATTCTGAGGGTGCATGTACTTCATCTAGGATACAAAGAGATGTCTGTCATTTATTTCTTACAATAATTGAATGGTCCATATGTGAGAAATTCATGTTGAAATATGCTCTTTTTCCCATTGGCTGAAATAGTTTACATGAATACATCATATTGTCAAATACATTTTTTGAAACACTTTAAAGAACAATTTGATCCACTGTTGGCTCATTTTTTGTTTTGATCATTCATAAATCCTGGCTGGATCATTAGAGGAAGACAGTCTGTAGATACCATGTCGCAAGTTTGACGTCAGTTGAGTAAAAAATAGGGAGAGACAAATAATAGTTTTATGATTTTTGAGAAAAACACTGGACTTCGTGATTCCTTAAAGCTCAAGGCATTTTAATATGTCTGCACCTCTGGACTTATTTTTTGTTGAACTTTGCCAAGTCATGACATGAATGCTTTGTTACGAGTTCACAAAGTTCTAAATATTAGGACTATTAAACAGCAATGCCAGCGGAGGCATGGTACAAGACCTATGTGCAAAGTGAGATGACGAAAAAGAAGATTTACATTGGCAATACATTTTTGATTATTGGATCTTCAGTCTGAAGAATAATGAACTTTTATTAACACAGTAGTTAAATAAAGGTTTGCAGTGATCCTCAAACCTAATCATGATGGTCCCACGGATATTTCTGGACAATGTCGATTAGTCACAAAGGCAAATCTGTGACTGTGGGCTTACCTGTATTCTCAGTAGATAGTCCACAGTGGATATTATGATGTTGACAGTGGTGTTGTTGCCCGTTTGTGTTCTCAAGTAATTCTGGAAACCTAACGCATAGACAAAGTGAGAGTTACGCTCAATAGGCCAAAGCAGTGCAGTTCATTTCATCCTGTGTAGACGATGTAAATACACAATGGACGTCAACAGGAGCAAAGCTCTGGCAGCAAATTGTGTAGCAATTATGAATCGGTTCTAACCTCATATTGCCATCATTTTAAAGCAACTTTGAGGAGGTTCTTTTCTTTATGCGTTCTTTAGTTAGACATTATTGTGTGTGGTCCTTTACTTTTTATGGACATCAATGTAATAATGAATGTGGGCAAATAACCTGAGTTGTGTCCTTCACATAGCAATTGTAGAAATCGGAACAGGTCACAGGTTATGTCTTTGTCAGGCATCACCTTATCTCCTGAGGAAGAAAAAGCAGAAAAGGGTAAGAAATACAAGGATGAAGGGCAAAACATGGAGGGCCAGTGTAGCAAAGGTATAACATACAAGAATTCAGAGATGCAAGAGAAGATTTTAAAAAATCAGGCCACAGTGGAGTGAAGGGAGGCAGTTGTTGAGGAGGGCAGAAAATAAAAAAAATGGGGATTTGGACTGTGAATATAGAGTATGTTCAAGGGCAGGAATCTCAGACCTGGCTGTGTGCTGTAGGAAATGGCTTCATACAAATTGATTGTACTTTTTTTCTCCATATGAATACAGTACCTGAGCTCTTGTCCAATGCCATGCCTAATCCTTCGGCTTTATTCTGCCTCTCAAATGCATTCAGGTCGAGAACACTGAATGTCAGAAACACACACACACACAAACAAAGGATTTCACACTCGTACCATTTTTATCAATCCGTAAATGAAGCCTTGGTGACATTTGGTGGCAACGTGTCCCTTAAGTCACTCACCTACATGACAGCACGAGTCCAGCCATGCTCTGAAAGAAGCCAACATCTCGCTTCTCTGTCAGGTAATCCAGCATTTTCTAGCAAATAAAAGCATGAAAGAGGAGGTATGGAAAATGGAGCAGGCTCTCATCTGAAGCGGAACATATTAATTAGATTATTAGGAATAGATAGAATATAGATAGAAATTATTTATTTTATTACTGTCAGCTGTGCTGCAGTGTCCCTGTGTCAAGGAACTGTGTAGGAAGATATTGAATTTAATAATGAAAGTGATGCTTTGTGAATGGCTAAAGACTCCACATGCTAAAGAAAGCCCTTAATCTGAATGAAAATACCATTATAGGAATAATCCAGGACCTCTACGTTAGTGTTTGCTGAGTAGTGATCTACCACCAGGTCATCTGCATTCATTATTTATTTATACATAAAATTATGTATAAGATTAATCTATCAGCCTAATGCAGCTGCTGCTAACTTTACTGCTCGGCATCATTTGTTCTAGTTTTACCTCTTCTTTTGTTTTCTTTTGTTTCCTGATATAACAATCTCTCATCCCTGCCTGAAAGGGAGGAATGGCCTATAGCAAACTTATTTTGCGGATCCCTGAACAAGTTGTCGTATATCATTTGAGAATAAATTACACAAATGCAGTGTTGTACCTGTTGCACAGTAGCATTCCCTCCGCTGAGAACAGCAATACCCAATTTCAATGTAGGGGCAATCATAGAACCCATCGTCCCTGGCAGAATGTGAAATTTATCACAATCAGAGGATGTACAGCGCTGACTCAAAAGAATAATATTGAATGACAGCTACAGGTCTTGATGTACATTTTAGGAGGCGAAGCACGGAGAAAAGCTCCACTTTATTCTCAGCTACTGAGTAAAGCAACAGACTAAACTCGATATGAGTCATGCACTTATTTATTTAACCTTTTCCTACCTTTGGTGGCACTGATTGTTTGTAGGACCATCTCAGAAGCTCCACGACGATGCAGCCTGGCCTGCTGGTACAGCAGCTTCTGTTTCTCCATTTCCTTTTCCTGAGCCACAGAGGAAAAAGATGCATTTATTTGATTTATTCATATAATTATCACATTTTCAAACAAATTCTTTCTACGTTCCAGCCAGATATAACTTAAATGTCAATGAAATATTAATTTAATAAAAGTTTTAAAAAAGGCAAAGTCAATATAACAACAACAACAACAACAATAATAATAATAATAATAACCAGCAAGAACAGTAGCGATAACAATACTAAGAGAAACAGTAGTGGGAGCCTAGTCACTCACTTCAAAGCTTTCCACCTCCTGTTCGTCATCTTCATCATCCTCTCTGTGGCAGCTCTGGGGGAGCAGATGTGAAACGAGGTGTGCGGTGATAAAACAGAGGTAGAAAATAATCAGTGGAGAAGAGACACTTATGTGACGTGCACAAAACATGAAAAAACAACACTAAAGCAGAAAAACATCAGCATCTTTACGAGAATTCCCATTAAAAGTGTGATGTGTGTCTCATAGGCGTTTATCGCTGTCAACAAAATAAACAGCATCTGCAAGATTTAAGTCCTTTTCCATAAGTCTTGAGTCTTGTCTCCTGTATTTAGTATTAGCAGATCCATCTTAAATACACAGTCAACCCTTTGGAAGTCAGGTGATTTAGTATATTATTTAATCACATTAACAAATATGGAGATGATATCATTCTTCGTGTTCTATTACCTTGGCCATAATAGCAGCGTATGACTGATAGAGACTGTCGTTTCCAAGCTTGCTGTGGATAATGCAAGATATAAGAGATAATATTAGTGTAGATCAATGTATGACAGATACAGAGTTCTGAAAATGGTGATAAGGATCAATGGTGATGTAGCTGATCCTAAACAGATCCATTCAATGTATATCTTCAGACCTTAAGCAGACACTTTCATGTGTCCTGGGCTGGAACATGCCTGAGCCCTTATCAACAAACCCCAGCTCATGCAATTACTGTCCATGCTTTACAGTGAAGAGCCTCCACCAAAGACTGGCCTACCATGTTCAATGCAATGGCTTGACGCTCGACATGTGCTCAGAACAGCATGAATAAGGCGCCAAGATCTGCAGTGCAGATATCCTGGATAGTGACCTCTCCTAAACAGGCCAGAAAACCTCTGATAGAATTCACTCAACTCAGCCGTAACCTGAAGGCCTGAGCTGGTTTAGGCCAGTCTGATATCATCCACTATCCAGTGATAGAGGCTTTAGTGTGGTGATAGGTTTGCCCCTATGTGGCTTATAGCCCAGGGCACAAAAAACCGACCCCCTTTCCTAAAGGCCTTTGTGTTCTCCAAATATGTGTGCAGAGCACAAACAGAGCTAAAGCTAACAACAAAGCCACCGTAGGAGCTAACATTCTCATCTCTACGTGTCGCAGTGGCTCAAAAGGATGACTAGAGAGGGCCTCCAGAAATGCACCACAGCAATATATGGATGTGCTGAGTGGCACTGGACACACAGCACATCTGGAATCTGGCTGATTCGATCACTTCTCTGCAGTGACTGCACAAGTGACAGTACTCTGCCACCAATGTCTTTAAAGTGATGTGAAAAGAAACAGTTAATTTAATACTAGGCTCTCAGATGGCTTGGGAGTCGCTGTCGAAATATCAAGAATATCACGGTGATATCTTAATGGGACCAATGGATCAAATCATGCATGAATAAAAACAGCAATATAGGAATACTATAAGAAATTTGCTCAACAAACAGATTTATGTATGAGGCTCAACAATGTCTTCCACAAATGCATACAATGTTATGACTATAACTTCTGTTCCCTGAAGGAGAACAGACAGAGTTTTATGAGATATCACACCCTTGCATGGCCTGACTGAAGACACCTCTATTCACGCCCTTAAGGCAGATGACCTCTGGTCTACAGATATATATCCATCATCACAGTAATCCAACATTTCAACAGCCTCTATACGCATCAGGGCAAGTTGTACCTCGTTCGAACACATTTGGAGTACCAATAGCATTGTCAAGACCAGTATTACCAACACGTGTGTAAAATCATATATTACTTGTACCAGTAAAGCAAAGTAAATCTTCTAAGAATCATTACAGATATATCAGATTTCAGGGTTTTCAAAATACAATGGTCACAGATTTTGGAGAAAAAATAAAGAATGAATGCTTCTGACCAACTTAATATTGATTTTCATGGTTAATAGGTTTTGACCAGTAATAAAACTGCATATGATCTTTTTTTAATGAGTACACGCAGACCTCCTTTCTGTCCGGGCGCTTCGACTGAAGAGTGTAATGAGTTGTAGGAGGGGATCGATCGGTTTGGCACCTTCCTCCTTGTCCTTCTCTTCCTCTCTGTCACCTTCACACAGCTCCATCAGTCCACCTTTCTATAGACCGGAGAGTGAGTAAAAACCATTACTGTGTGATCTTAGATATTGAAACCAACTTATAATTCACGTTGGTTTGTGTTTAAGCACTGCAGGCTTGTTCTTGACTTGTCCTAAAAAGATGTTTTTTTAATTACCTTTACTAAAGCACAGTATTATAAATTTTTATTTTAACTCTCTCTCTCTCTCTCTCTGAGCTGTGGTTGGTGCTAGAATGAGAACTCTGTCTCTGGGAGCAAGATCAAATGTATGATTCATAATTGATGTGTTATTCGACATTTTCATACCGATTAGCCCTCAGGTTGATAGTGATGGAGTGGTAAGCTAACTGTACCTTACCTCCTACACTTAATCTTGAGTTTCCACAATTTTGCTGTCCACTGAACAAAATCCAAAGGATTCCAAAAGAGGGCTTTTTAGAAGTGCAAATCACTCTCTCTGCTGCCAGGTTAGGTTATGAACTCGCTGCCAGCACTTCAGTAAATTAAAATTACTTGCTCCTTTCAGCTTGACCTGCACTTCATTTTCAATCAATGGGGGTGACGTTATTCAATTCCCGTCTGTCAATGCAGTGCATTCAGTGCAGTGCCATGGTAGTTCTGCTTTTTTCCACAAGCCAATACAAATTTTTGAATGTCTGTAAAAAGTTAAAATATTTGCTGACAACTCTACAGTATACAGAACATAAAATTATGGTGCTAATGTGCACAGTGAAAATAACACCATATTTGGGGCTTCTGCTACATATGGTACACATACATACATGCTTTTTTTTTTTTAATTGATAGTAACACAACAATCTATGCACAATGCAAAAACAGTCAACTTCAATTCCATTATATTTTAGGGACTTTCATGCAAGGGTGCTTGACAGGAAGCACTTCTTCCTTATAACAGCTACATCATTCTGCCAATCCTATGTCTAAATTCTGTGCAAAAGTATGCACCGATGAATATAATAATAATATGTATGAATATAATGCTAAATAATTTTTTTTTTTTTTTAACTTGTATATGAATCTTCCACTTGTTTGTGATATTGACCACATTGTGCATGGTGATGAGATGGCTTAGCAAAGAAAAAAGCATCACATCTTTGGACTGGAAAATTTGTATCCAAAGACACAGATGCCCTCACTACTAGAAAAGGTCAATTTGGGCTGATGTGGATAGACCAATATAACCCCTATTATATACGTTGTGAGCAAACTGACATGAAAATCGTCTAACTTAAAATATATACCTAAAAATGTTAAAATAAGCTAATTGAAGAGAACAATTATGAGATGCACACATTTAGGGCCTCTAAAAAGTATGTGTGAAATTTAATTGAATTCTGTCCAAGGGTTTTTGAGGAGATGCATATAGACCATCCCATTATACACAGACATACAATGATAATATGTCCCCTTTTGGCAGGGGCAGAAAAACAAAACATTTAACTTTTTCTTTAAGTTTCTAAATTCGAAAAGAGTGGCTTAGTGACATATGTTTTGACTGGCGAATGTCAGAGGGTATTGGTACAAAAATGCATTAATACTTTTGTGTATACTGCAAATCACCATGCTGTTAGCATAGAGTGTGAATTAGGTGCGAGGCAGCAGTTTGGGATTTGCCCTTCCAATTTATCAACTTAGCGGCAAGACTGATCACAGAATCAATCTGAGACTTGGAGAAGCAGCAAGATGGCATCTAAGTATTTAATTCAAAAAGATGACCAGGTGCTTTGGTCAGGGACATTTATTACATAGTATTCCATTTAAGGTGCTAAAAGTTGAAGGTGTAACAAAGAGCTAATCAAAAGGCTTTTTTTCTCACCTCAAAATATAAGTCTATCTTAACTTTCATTTCAGAATTATTTTTAAATAACCGATTTCATTATTGCTTGTTTTCCACTCACAGCTAAATCCTCCACAAGCGTCTCCTCAAAGCTTTGGTCCCCAGCTGATATCCAGGATTTATTGTAGCCTTGGAGGAACAGATTGACAGCCCTGTGCCTGGTGAGGAAAGGAAAGGGTGAAGAGCCGACAAGAGAGTTTCACTTTCCAAAAGACAAAGTCAAATAAGAGACGGAGGACCAGACAGCATAAAATTAAACTATTAAACTGTAAAAGATGTCTGATTAGACTCATTATTTCCAATTTATCAAGGCTTCTTATGTTAATTGAAGGTGCTGCCTTTATCTATTTAGACTGAACATACAATAATAGCACTTTAGTGGGTGCAAAGCATCCATATGTACATCATGTGATTGTACCTGGGTAAGTTGTAGAGGGGAGCCATCCTTAGGCAGGCCACCACTGCTCGTTTCCTCTGTTTCGATAGCACCTTGTGCCACGCAGGTTTTTTACATCTCTGCGGGTTTTCCACCTGAACTCAAAAACAAAGATAGATCATCTTTCCAAGGTAATATGAACTTGAAACTAAAGAAGCTATCTGGAATCCAGCCATCATAAAAATTGTTAATTAAATTAGCATTTTTCATACCGTGATATATTAAACTGTATTCCATAAAAACAGACATCAGCGATCCATCACTGAACACAAACTGGCATCTTGTTAAAATTATTGCTACTTGCAGAGGTACAAATGCAATTTTTTTTGCAAATTTGATCAAATATTATCTGAATATACCGCTGATTCTGTTTTTATATTGCTTTAAAATCTCACCTGGTCCAAGTAATACAGGACTCGAGCAATTTCCAAAATCCTGGTCACCGTCCTTTGGGTGTCAGTCACTGTCTCTTGACGGATTGGGTGTTCTGTATGAAGGGTTTCCTTCCTCAAGCAGTTTGATGTCTGTGGAACATTTATTTTATTTTTATTTTTTTCGATATTTCAACAATGAAAGATATTTTTAATACGGCAGCAGGAGAAATCCTAAATCCAGTGAAATAATGTTGTTTTTTTATTTAGAAGTTCAGAAAAAGATCAATAATGTGTCTTTAACTTCTGTACTTTAAGACTATCGTGCAAACCAAACAAAAAGCAAACGAAATGAGATCCTAAACAGTGAGTTGAAAAATGCAGCGACAACCTTTACCTGAGTCTGAAGATGTATAAGGCAGCTGGAAACATGGTCTCGGATCTCATCTTCAGTGTTTTTCTGTGGAAAGCAAACATTGGCCAGTATTAAATATACTGTGTTTACCACAGAGGTATTTTAAGATGCTCGCCTTCACGATCATCACACCAAAAAAAATTACAATTGTGATACTCTGACCTAAATAGTAGAGGTTTTGTCATAATGGAGACTACTGTCCACATTTTAAACCAACCTGAGTGAAGCCATTCTTGGCCAGCATGATAAGGCTCTGGTCGCTTGGAAAACAAACTCTGAGCCCCACAGGAAGCAGTCTCTTCACGGACGCCACAATGAGAGAGGTGTGTGTGGAATAACGATCCCCCTTCCTCTTCATCCTCCTCTCCGCAAGGTCAAACTGAGGATTAAAAAGCCATGAGGGTTAATGCAGTTCATTGAGACTTAACTCACAACTGCCAGCTTGGCCATTTAACTAGTAGGATCTACTGTATGATGCAGATGGATGCAGTTCAAGCTACTGTCAATAGGGTTAATTTAAATATGGCTAACCTTGGACATTTTGTCGTTATTGACCAGGAAAGCCAAGTTGTTGATTTCATTTTGGACCACGTAATTCTGTTCCTCCCATTTGAAATTCTGTTGTATCAAGCACAAGTAAAGAATTTTCTTTTACACGTTTTAAAGGGTAAAATATTCACATAGCAATGACAGAGGAATAAATTCCAAAAACATTATTATGTGTCATCCTCACATGAGATTTTGCCCAGAATATAAAGACCTCTGACACCATGCTGAACAGCTGCTGTGCATCAGGGTTTGACTCTTTCAGCCAGCTGGCTCTGAGACAAGAGAGACCAACACACATCACATCATATTAATGTCCTATCTTCAAAAAATATGTTTTGTTCTATATGTTTTACCATTTCAACCAATATTTGTGGATAATTTATTGTCTAAAAGGTTAGGCCACATGATAATTATAAGTTGAGTAATGTCAAATAAAATAAAATAAGTTTGACTTTTCAGAGAGTTTATAGATACTTGAAAATTCTCCTCGAGATTTTGCCCTTTGCAAGTTGGATTCTCCGAATCGTAGGTCTTTGGTAGGATGTCTTACCGATAAGAATCCACAAACGGGATGAGGAGGGGATAGAAGGCATAGAGGTCTCGGACTAGCACATTGAACTTCTCTTGTATCTGCAACTCTGCTTCTGAGGTATCACACCCTTCTGCTCTCATCTTCTCCTCCTCGAGTAGCACACATTCTGCTCTCTTCCTCAGCTTCTCCATCAGTGGCAGGAAGTGGCTCTTCAAGAGCTCAGAGCGGGCTTTGCATATGATTGGCTGAGAAAAAACTGAAAGACATGACAGCAATTGATAGCAGGGGACAGGAGAGTGGAAAAGCATATCTAATGTGGAATAAAGTAACCCACGCTATTATTGGACATGAACACAATACCTGCCAACTGTTTTATCCAATCGCCCTGGCTATCGCCCACATGGTTATGGATGATGCGGAGGATGTGGCCAAGTAGGTCACTGGCATGCTGAGGGATGACGGAAGTGCAGGATGGGCTGTCTGGCTGGCCCTCGGGGCCCCAGTGCCACCAAAGGGACATGTAGCTGCACACCATGGGCAAAATGACCTCTGTGACATGGATACAGTGGGCCTGGCGCGCCCCAGCACCAGAGCCTGCCAAATTATCCACTTCCCCCAGAGCTTGTTCCAGAGAAGGCAAAAGGGGACACATGTCCTCCTGATCAGGAAGCCCGAGCTCTAAAAGAGCATATATAGAAAATGAGACTGAGAAAACCAACGAGATTTGAGGGTGAGATTATTCCAGGTATCAAAAACCAATGAATATCAGTGTGTTTATTACCATCTCTCTCTGTAGCACTCAAGGTGTTGTAGACAGAGTACGGGTTTCTTTGGTTGAGGGCAGGCTCCAGAAAACATACTGGAAAAGTCCCGGTTAGGGCTGCCAGACAAACTCCTGCTGCTGGCCTGAGCCTGTATAGAAAGCTGTGTTAGGACTTAAAGCAAAGGACTGACTAATGTCCACATTTCATCTAACTCTTTGGAGTAGGATTGCTAACAGAAATTTATTCCCAGCTAAATTTTTTTTTCTTTATCTCAGGTTCAAACATTTTTGAAAATTTTTAAATCAGCCCTAATACCTGTAAGGCCCAAAAATAATGTGTATTTTATGTAGAATATGTATATTAAAAAAAAGAGTTTCAATGATATTTGAATAAATTAAACAAATAAATAAAACTATTGAGCGAAAACTTCTGCAAATGTAGCTCAGTTTTGTTCCAGATCACCACCAAAATCGAATTGTTCCTTGGGCCAAATATTTTCATAATTCTATGAGTAATCCTGTGAAAATTGTGAAAAACAAACACTGGCAAAAAAAACGAAAAACAACTCCTTGACGGAGGTCATTAAAAGTATGATTTTTTTAACTAAAGTGTTGTATGGGGGGAAAAAAAAGTTCTGACATTAAATGGAGATAAATCATGATTAACAGAAGACATCATTGTCATTAGCAGAAATTCTGAAATCACAAAGCAATATAGGCAGTAAGTACCCCTCCATGTAGATGCTGCTACTGGTGCCAAGAGCGTAGAGGCTGTTCAGGATCCGGTAACAGGACACCTGGATGCTCCCAACTGGAAAGACAAGGTGATGCTTAACGCTGAGATTGTTGTGAGCTTTCTTTTAGAAATAGCCAAGGACACTGAGTACGAAAGCTGATCGCTTACAATCTCAGAGATGGACTAGCTGGCTGGCTGCTGATTCAGGTAATGAATAATTCCTGTAAGGTCGGGCTATTAGTGAGGGAGACAATATGTTCCTGCTGCTCTATGGTCATGACCGAGACACTTAATGAGAGCTGATTTCAAATATGTGGAAGGTGAAGAGAAGGGGAGCGTTCCTGGGTGGTTTCAGAGGGTGTGGATACCAGCTGTTCCTCCAGCTTCGTGGCATATGGAGGGAAATTATTGAGACTACCGTAAACATGTGTTGGTGGTTTACTTTTAAAGTTTACTTTGTTTTTACATTAATGACCTACATTTGTAACTCTTTATTTTCAGGCGGCCTTACCCAGGAGGTCCGTTCCATAGCTTTGGAGGCCGAGGTGTTGGAAGAGGGAAGTGAGGGTGGGGACAAGAACGGAGGTTGTATAACTGAGAACTTTGGCCACTCCTCTTGACTGTTGATTCCTACTCTGAGGCAAACAGGCCAAAGTCACAGAGAGGTTTTCCACAGTCACCTCCAGGTCAGCTGCAGCTACCTCAAAGAATGAATGCAGAGATGCTTGGATGGACTCCGGAGCTGACTTCACCAAGGTCCTAGGGTCAAAGGGTTTTGTTTCAAAAGTTTTGTGACAAGATAAAATTCCTGATTATCTGTAATTTTTTTTAAAAAATCAACTGATTTGAAAAGGAACAATGTTATATGAAAAGTCTATCAAATTAAACTGTTGATGTCATGCAGTGCTCTCTGGCAAGCTATAATGAAAGCAGCTAAGTGGGTTAAATATGCTGGTAATCAATCTATCCACCAGACAAGCTTAAATGACATCAATCTCTGCAGCACCAAGTTTCTACCTCTAGCATCATGCATCAGGGGTATTGTCCTCAGGGAGTATTAGTGATGTCAACCACAATTAGATAGCATCAGTGTATCAGTGGCTCAATTACACCAGTCATCCCGTCCTCATGGTGGTGTGACATCCATGTGGCTGCAGGATTAGACAGAATGTGAGAGTAGTGCCATCTACCTGGCATCCAGAGCCTGAGCCAAAACTTTGAGGCAGCTTGAAATTGTGGACGCTTCATTTCCTGGGTAAACATAAATACAAACACACACGTTAAATCCAAGATGTCAGCCCACATGCACAAATAAAAAGAACGTGCTTAACCATGCGCAAGGAATTGGATGAATCTCAGTTACATCTCAGAGAAAGCAGAGACAAATATGGACAGACAGACACAATCATGGACAGCCAAAGCACAAAGGAAGCAACAAGTAAACAAGAACATTATGTCCGAGTGATATTCATTTCCACACGATCCTTACCAAAGAGTGAGATCCTGTGTCTTACAAGAGCTGCAAGCTTACAAAAGAGGCTGGATGTGAGGAGAAGGGAGTGGAAAGATGTGATTATGGGTCACAAAATTAGAAGAATGGCAGCAAAGAACAATGAGATTTCTTGTGTAAAAAAAAAAAAAAAAAGAAATTAAAAAGATAAGATATTATGCAAAATAAGTCTATGACTATATGATGTGCCAGAGCGTAAGAATGGTTTAAGATCCCTCGAGTAAAATCAACATGCTGTATGCTTTGCTGGAGGCGGAACATACCTTGCAATCATCTCCTTTTCCTTTTTTGAGGCATGGCTTCTGTGAGTGCTTGAGCAGGAAGACGTGGACAGGAAATACAGACGGTGGCTTTTCACATATTGTTCCAAAAGAGGTAGGATAACCTGTTCATTGGAGTAACAACACATGATCACGTCATACATCAACATGTTTTAGCCACATTCTCCTTAAATGTCCTCTGAGAAGCTTCACATCACATTCATTCGGTGTCTTCCTGTCTGACAGGTTCATTGAAGCTACATCACACCTGCTGAGAATTCAGAGCCACATTTGATCTATGGCTGCACCATTACATCAGTATTGTTGATTACTTTTCAGCACATTTTCACATAATTCAGCCAATTCAAATGACTTGTGATCATAAATTGAATTTCAAAGAAAGTCTAAGGGTCTGGGAAGTGTATGGCTGTTTAATACGAGTTTATCATGATGGACCCAACAATGATCTGACGCTGAAAGATGCTCACTATTTTGCACAAACTACTTAATCTTATGAAACACTGGAAATCCACAGACAGACATGTATGGTTGTGTCAGTGTGTGGTTGAGTTGGAGCTGTGGGCTGCAGGGATCTGAGGCATGACTGGTCACTGACTTGCCTGGCTGGGTCTGACTCAGGGGGTCCCATCAATGAAAAATAAACCATTTCCATTCGTTACCTCGTTAGAGGCGGAACTGTGTGGGAAGATTTAATCAATGTCCTGATCGCAATCAACACGCCCACATGGATTTTTCGAAAATGGTTAAATAAATTACAAAGCCACAAAGGGTATTACTTGGAGGGGTTGCCAATGGTGACCACCGTCCAACAGAACTAATTAGATGACATAGATGAAATAAGGAGAAAAAAAAACACAGGAGAAGGAAAATGGCAGTGGCAAAAAATTAAATTGGACGATGGCTAAGACATTGTTAGAGATTCCTTGTTTCAAAACCTAGTATGAAGTGTAGAAAACAGATTTTGTTTCAATATGTATTGGTCTGAGGCAAACCTTGGGAAAAAAATGTTTTGTTTGCTGGTGAGGAGCTTTCTCTCCTTTAGGCATTTGTCCTCTTGCTTGCATCACCTCTGCAAAGAAAAACACAATGAAATACTGAATCCTATGCAATCAAACGCTAAAACTACCATGATGCTGAAGACAAAAGAGAAAAATCTAAAAAAAATTAAATAAAGGTGTTTCTATTTATTTTTCATCTAAGAAAGACAGGTTCATATACCCAGACCTGGTCTGAAGTATTCAGTGTTGGTTCAAATCAAAACTACCCTGAGGTAGACTGAAGGGATGGTTGTTATTTAAACATGAAACAAAGATTGAAGGCCCAGTGATGCTCAAAACCTGGAGGTGCATACAGTAATCATGCATAAGTCATTTTATGTTTTGTTTTATTTTATATCCATGATTATTTTTTTGGGGTCTTTACATTTCTGAATACTATAATGTTACCCAGCTCCAACATGTGCTCTTGGGCATCCTCAGTGTGACACAGCAGCTGCTGAAGGAGAGTGTAGGCGAAGCAGTTGTCTAGCGCTGGAAAGTCCATCTCCAGTGTCCTCCGATCTCTGTAGAGGGGTGAAATCAAACAAAGTTAATGGGACACTACTGCTGTAAACGAAACCTGACTTATTAGTCAATCAGTCAAATTTATTGCAAGAATAAGAGGGAGGAGGGAAGACACAGAGGCAATGCTATTATCTAATTCTCTGGTTGCGCTGTATAAACTGGAATTTAATGCTGCGAGGCCTGGTAACAATGTTAAGAGAGCAATGCCACTGTGACAGGATACATACTGGGTCACATAGCCTTTTTGCAATTATCCTCTCACTCTGCTCTCACCTCCACACAGTGTAGCCATTGAGCTGAAGGAACTTGAGGATATCGTTGGCCCTTTCTCTGAATTTGGTCTTCTCCTTGGCAGTCAGGGTATCATAGGGTACAAGCATTGAATGGCCACCTCCACCTGAGAACAGAAATATGTTGTATTTTTGTCCGCTGATCTGTGCTCCTTAGAGGCGAGGTGCTGACACTATGGCATGTACCTTTACTCTCTACATCTAATTTCTTCCTCCTTGCCCAGGCATTATGGTAGTTTTCAGCTAACTGTTCAGCCATTGCCTAAAAATCAGAGAAAAAAATGGAACAAAAGAGCAAAACATATTTTACAATTGTCTGACGAATGAGTTTGGCATGCAAATGCAGGGGGGGGTTGAATAATGGTCAAACACATCAGCTCAGACTGGATCCACATAAACAAGGAGGAGAATCCAAGCCCACTTTTCTGACAAGGAAATTAATTTTGTGGAGGAAGTGCTTGAAGGAAAACTCCACGCCAGTAACTGCACTCCAAAGCAGAGCAGCAAGGCAGCTTCACTTGTCAGCAGCTGAAATATGTGACACTGAGTCATTTTAAAAGACAATTATGTTGTTGCATTTAGACTGCAACAGCATTTGCAAATCTTGCATTATCTGACGATTCCAAATAATAATCCTTTTTATATTTAAAGCATAGAATGGCTATTATTGAGCTGTGCAACACAAAGTGAGAAAACCCTGCTAACAGTTCAGGATTACCAGCTCTGCAGATTGTGTAACAGGATTTAAGCAGAACCCATACTTTACCTATTGTAATGTTGAATAAAGCAGAAAGAAAATGAATTACTCACACATTGATCCCATGATAAGGTGATGCTGCTCATGTCCATAGGTTTGGGGCTGAATGTTGATGCTCCTTCAAAAGACAACTAGGGCAGACAACAAATGGCTGATTACTCCATTAAAAAAAAAAATGCAAAATTAAGTAGTGGAGATGTTTTGTTGTGAATGAGACTACCTTAATTGACACGTTCAGTGCCTGGAGGCAAAGTGAATGTGGCCTATGAAGTACACATACAGTACCTGTCCGGACTGAGAAACTCCGTGAGTACAGGTATGCATGCCAAACGCCTCTCCTTTGGTCCTCTCAATGGTCCATGCAAAGGCCAACATACTCTTTATTGTCTCTTTAATGGCCCAGCGGTATGCCTCCTTCTCCTGGAAAACTCACACATTTAGATAAAAAATTAGTAAAAACTGTAGCACATGATGCAAAGGCAGCAGTAGAGCCAAACAACCTTAAACTAGTTTGATATTTTCAAAACTTGAAAAGACGTTTGTTGTGCACTCAATTCACCAAGGGACAAGGGATTTTAATATTTTACACACACCACATTTGGTATGCAGGTGCCTCTGGGATTTGTCAGTTCACCTCTTTCTTTATTTAAGTACATTCACAGACACCGACCATAAAAACCGATTTCTCAGTATACCTTCTCAGCCAGAGCCCTGTAAGGCTTGAGGAGAGGGTGAACCTTAGTGTTTTCACATAGCTGCTCCCCGTGAACCCAGCCATTAGCGAACTATCAGAGAAGAACATACAAGTTCAGAAGAAATCGATCATTCAGAAATATGCAGACATCAACTTTTCGCTCAATCACAATATAGATCAATACTCTAAGAGTACCATGCAAAATAATATCTTAAGAATGTATTGTCAAAGGAATCAGTCCTGACTAGGATATCACACATCAGCTCTTGATCGACTTGAACAGACCATTCAGGTATGAGAAATAATAAGTGTGTCATTACCTTATCCAGTGACCACTTCTCATGAGTATGCTCTGCATACTTGTTTACTACAAGCTCCAGTCTCTCTGGCACTGACACACTAGTGCAGGGAAATAAATGATTAATTTAGCTCCAGTGGACACTTCCGCATTTTAATACAACTGCACTTTATTAATGGGAAGATTTAACAAGAGCATGAAAATATATGTTTATAGATGACATTTTCCCCCAAAGTCAATTCAGTCAAATTACTCTAATAATCTAACAATCATTTTCAGGTCATCAGAAAAAATGTGATATTTCATCCAAAAAAAAAAAAAAAAATCCCTCATCAGCTTCTTACTTGGAAGTGTCTACAGGCTGGGGGTCAAAGTGTCCTTCTGCATCCAAGGAGATGTTTCTCTCCATATGGGACGTGCAGCTTGAGTCAACGTGGTCAGGAGGGAGGGCCGTGGCCACTGCAGCCAGGCACTGGACACACAGCCTAAATAACTGAGGCTCATAGGGCTGTGGAGTTGGTGTTGGAAACACAGTGCGAGAGGCGGAAATGAAGACGAAGAGAAACCATGGGATCTGATAAGACGGGGTCGTGATAGGCAGGGCAATAAAAAGGGACAAATAATGCTGGCGTACAATATAGAGAGACAAAAGTTTGTGATTGATGATTTCAAAGTGGTTTGAGGTCCCTTACAACAATAGTGTAACTTTTTTCCTTATCTTCCACATATGTGCCTAAAGTTTACAAACAGAACACGACTCAGCTTATTATTTTAAATCTAATAACACATTGGATTTCATTATTTTGGTTGCACAGATGTATTTTTGTGTACTTTTAAAGTCTACCTTTCTCTAAAAAAGCAAGTCCTCCCTTGGGGCTGCATGTTCTTGAGTAAATAGAATAGTAATAAATAGTCCGGACATAGCAATATCTTATGATAAATCGATCTTTAAAAATCTATCATCTTCGAACAAATCAATTTCCTCCTTCTACTCTCCACCTTTAATTTCACATAATCTAAATGTGATCTTGAGATTGATATGGGCATTCCATATGATTTACCTTCTTTTCCAAGGCATTGAACACACCCCAGAACAATTTTCTAGACAGGTGGAGCTCCTCTTCAGAGGCAAAACCCTGATCATCCTGTCCTCCAGCTACCGAGTAGTACTTCCACCTCTGCTCGTAGTGACTGGTCAGGAGCTGGCAGATGGAAGTATTGATCACTGACAGTAAAATCAATCATTTAAATTGGTGTGCTGGTATATTTTCACGGATACTGTAAACTGCAATCTGTGCATCCACCTTTAGTGGCATCTTGCTGTGGTCTGTAAGATGGGGAACATCAAGAACAATGCGTCGAAGAAGAGGCTGCATCATAGATGGTTGGAGTTTACTGAGGACATCAATGAGAGCAGAATTAGTCAAATGAGCAGTTCTCAGAATAATGACGTGACTGAGAAGATAATCTACAATATGCTAATAAATTTAACAATTATTTCTTAATTGGGAAAAAAGGCTTTTTCTAATAATTAAATATAATGAGTGGAAATAAGATTGTACTGATGTTTCTGCAGTTTTTTTTGTTTTCTCATTTCTCTTAATATGATTTGGTCACAAAGCATAGAAGCTAATGGTGCAATAATAATCAAATTAAAAATAGAAGACTCAAGAGGATGCAGTTTCCTAGAATAACATTGGACCATAACATGTATATAATTTATGAATGACTTGCTGAAAAAAAATCTGGCAAGAGCAACAACTCTTGTAATAACTGAGTGGAGACAGGAACTTCTGCGGTAAAACCTAACCTGCACACAGCCAACAAACAATCTTCAATTGTGTCTCTCTGAGCCTTGGTCAAGCTAAGAGCTCTGGACAGACTGTAGATTGTCTGGATGAGACTATCCACCAACAAGACATGGTCCTCCAAACCACAGAAGAAAGCCGAACATTTGGTGATCAGGGGAAGAACTGTTGTACATAAGTATCTATTCATGGCCAGGGCCATATCAGTGGATCCTAAGTCAGCCTGCAATGAAGAAGAGAGAGAGAGAGAGTCAATGCCAGGGACGGGGAGGGGGAAAGAAGTGGATATTTTTCATTGGTGACAGGTTGCAGCTTGGACTAATATGAAGTCATAGGTCACTCTTACAATATTACACTGGGTCACTCAATGGGGGAACAGGTCAACTAAATGACATTTTCTCCTCTCACATTGTCAAGAGAGACAGCTGCCTGAAGGTCAGGCAGAAAACCAACATCTAGTAGGTGAAGAAGAAAATGCTGGTTCTCGATGCCATAAACCCGGTCCAGGAACAGAACCATAGCTGCCTTGTGGTCCGGGCAGAACACTTTGGAGAGGTCAGGCTCAACCACAAGATCATCTGGACAAACAAAAGAAAAGTAAAAATTAAATTTGTATTGGACATGTATCTACGCTATGCGTGCCCCTCCCCGTCAGCCAGAACACTAACTCAATGGTGACATGACAGCTGAGTAAAAAGGGTCACGGCGATTAAAACAGATCTTGAGGAAAATTTGAATTTCATAGACAGCCAGTGCAACATCTTAATACAAGTCATGGAGTGATGTCAAAGTCGCAAACAAACTAATTTCACCTTTAGACGCTGAAGGGATTTGAAAGGAGATGCTGATGACTCCCTCAAGATCCTGAATGGGGATGAGAGACCTCAGAATGGCTCTGATGCGGATGGCTTCTCCTTTGCCTCCTTGAATCAACTGGACAACAATTCAGAACAAACCATTACTTTTCAGTCATATAATACATTGTTATGTACGTATTTGGCATTATAATGTATCTTCAGTGTGAGGATGCACAATGACACCGATATAAAGAGCAGGAGCCCATTTTTCAATCTGAATGTAATTTGTGTCAAAGTTGAGAAACCTGGTAGAGATTGTTTGATTGATTCATTGCTGAGTGTTAACTATTACTGATATATTTTGTGTTTTCTGTTGATTTGTCTTGAAAATCTTTTATTTTTATATATATATATATATATATATATAAATATATATATATATATATATATATATATATAAATATATATATATATATATATATATATATAAATAATTTATTTGCTTTTCGATTATTTTTTTTAAAGTTTTTAAAGAAATCTATGACTTCTCTAAAGCATTCTGAACTGAATCTATGTTTGAAAGATGCAACATCAAAACTGGCCTTGTCTTGTTTTGCCTTCGCACTTCAATGCCACTGTACAAAGACATATTTTACCAGCTATTACTCTGATTTTCAGCTATGCAGGTTCACGCCCTAAGCTGGCATAGCCTGAGGTTTTGCTGCTGCCAAAATCCTGCAGATAGGAATAAGAGTTTTCACAAACCACCTGATAAAAACTGGATTACAACATGTACAACAAAATGCAAACTTATTAACATAGTGTTTCTAATATTCTACACATATAGAACATAAATACTGTATATTACTAGATAATGTTGTGCAGTTAAATCAGATAAATATTGCGATAATTTTTATTGAAGCGACACATTTCTTTATGAAAAAACAGTCACAATAGAAAGTTCCAGTTTTCATAATTTAAGTCTAAACATAGGCTGCTCGACCTATTCTTTAAAAAACAGTTTGCAGACTCACTCCATTAGGCTTTATTGTATGAGGCACCAGTGGATACTGAGGCGGAAAAGGCTGCAGAAGGTTGGGAAAATACTCACGTGCACCTCTGGTGCACATCGGCCAAGCAAGTCGATAAGGGCTGAGTAAAAGGTCATGATGGCGTGCCCCATGTGAATGAGGTCATCATCATTGTCCTGGACAACGTCTCTGTTACAGGAAACAATCATAAGAGTCAAAAGTTTGTCATGAACTAAAGCACATAACTAAGGATGCTGTTTTCCAGCCAAGAAACATCGACTGGGATGTATTATGATGAGCATAAAAACAGTGATAAACAGGCTTAGACAGTATACTACTGAGTTTTACTACATTAGGTGACTTTCCTTTATCTGCATTTTTCTATTTTTTTGTATTTGATGAATCTTTATTAATCTTGCAATCTGTAGTTTTAACTACTGTACAAGCACATTATCATTAGATATTAACCAATATTAAACCAAACCTTTTCAGTCAAGTCACTCAGTGCAACAGTGTGGGATATCATACCCCCATGTGGCTGAGACTGAGACTGAAGCCTTCTCTCTTTACGCTATAAATGAAGATGATCTGCGACATATGTGAAGCTCCTCCACCTGCACATATATACATCCATCACCACAGCGATCCCACCTGTGGTGGGAGTCTACACCTCGTGGGGAACATCTGTCTCGTCACATTAGCCAGCTGCAGCGAGTTAGCTCTGTCTCTACCTCAGATGGTGAGTGTGGCTTCAGACAGACCAGGCAAAGGCATGACATCACATACTATATGTGTTGTACCTCGTTCTTCGTCTTTTTTTTCTTTTCTTTTTTTAGCTACCATTGTAGGTTCTACTACAACATGCTTGGAAGGTGACAGTGAGGCGAGGGGTTTTCAGTCGATTGTAATCCGCAACCTTTGCTCGAGATGTCATTATATCTACCCTGGACCTTAATTCTAAGTGTTTGTGCATGCAGTCACACACACACATGAACAACTCCCCTCACTCAGCATATAATACTGACAGTGTTCCGTTGGACTGGTATGTAGTAGAAGTCCCATCCATAGAAGGGTCATCTGAAATCCTGATGGCTTCCTTCATGGCTGCAAGGAGACCATTTCCCTGATCACCTTGCAGGGCGGGCCCAAAACACTCCGGCCGACGAATCAGCAACCTCAACACCACATAAGCGTTCTCCTCCACACTCTCACCTGTGGTCAGAAAATGCACAAAGTACCTGAGTAGTCGTCTGTGGACAGGATGAAACCGTCTGTGTTTGAGAGGGCATTTGTTCATTTCTCTCAGAGACTTATGATCATGATAATCAATTGAATAATAATAACCAAGTTAATAGTTGTATATGTTAGTATAGCTCATACACTGTACAGAAAAGAGGTATGGATGAAATTACCTAGAGAGAAAGAGTAAGCCAATGCTATTTGTGACCTGTCAGCACCCGCAAGGACAATTTGATCTGATGGTCTCTGGGCACAACTATAGAGTAAGAAAAATCAATAGTGGAAGAACCATGGAGGTAATTACTCCTGATGCAAATAGTTTACCTCATTGGGACCATGGAAATGCAGCCTAAGGTGTCTTTTTGTTCTTACAGCTGTAACACTAGCTCTAGCAAATATCTGAGAGGTGTTGAATTCCTTACAACTCAGAAGTATGTAAGTAAGTTTACACTGACAGAAACAAGAGCGTTCAAAGAGACCTCGGCCCAGTGGTAAGGTACATTCATATTTATTTGCAACACATTAGATTATTTCGCCCGAAATCGTACACCTACAACTTGGATCCATCCGTAAGTTCATTATGGCATGGGTAAAACAGCTTTACCAGAAGAGTTCTCATTTCCGATTCTGTGAGGCGGATTCTTCCCAAAATGTAATCACCTGTTTCCATTTCTGATACAAATCTCTGACAAAAGTTTCATGCAGCTATGTCCACAACTTTTTGAGTTAAATGGTTGGTCTCAGGATTCTCCTAATGTTAAAGAAAGTTTTTTTTTAAAAATGGATCCATCCCTTTATCTGGATCCCCTCCAAAATGTAGAGGTTCTTTTTTTTAGGACAATGTCCACTCATCAACCTAGTTTCTTGGTAATGTGTCAAAGATTAAGTGTAACTGACAACAATGGTCGAAATAGTTTATGTTGGGGAAAAAAAAAATTCTGCCCCTTGATCCAGATCCACTCCACAACACTTCTACCAAGTTTCATCACAATCTGTCTGGTAGTTTATGTGTAGTAAACAGAAATGGTGAAAAAGTCCACATCTCTCAATGTCAAAGAAAGTGAAGAAACATTTTGGGATCTGCCCCTTTATCTGGATCCATCCTTAATTTCAATGGGTTCTTCCCTTCCACTAAGTTTCATGAAAATCCATCATGCAGTTTTTTTTGCCTTTTTTTTGTAATCCTCCAGTCAGACAAACAGACAAAGGAACTAATCACGTATCCTCCTTAGAGGAGGTAATAAATTACACAATTAGTTAAATAATTTAATTTGATTGTTAATATGGTTAAAAAGACTCACTTTAAGGTAAAAACAAATGGGTAAAAATTATTTTTTTTACCATTACAGAAGACAGCAAAACGTAGAAAATCCAGGTAGCGTTCGCCCTCCACAGGGTTCCATCCAATATCTGGGTAGCCTTTAGCCACTAGCATTGGACAGCTCTTAAGACCACAGCCAGCAAGGTACTGAACAACCTGCATAGTAGATTAGTTTTACAGATAGTGGGTTATTGCAGCTACTGGACTGATACAGGTGTATAGCAAAGAGAAATGTTGAATCCCTATTAAGATTTTGCCTTTCTCAGAAACTATTAATAGCTGTACTGAGGGGGAGGACACGGAACATGAACTCACCTTCTCTAAGTCAGGTTCCCTCAGTGCTAAGGCCAGTTCATTATTATCCATAACAGAGGCTGCTGCTACATCCAGAGGAGTGGCCCCACGCATGGATGGTGAAGCTAAGGGACAAAGGCATAAAACACTCTATAAACGCCAACTCATGAACTATATATAGAATGTCAGGATATTGGGGTTTCTCTTTAACACATTCACAAGTATTGTTGCTCTAGAACTGAATTCACCTCAAGAGCAGGTGACAAACTATTTCCCCCATGTTCTTATGAAAGACAATGTCTGAGTTAAAAGGTCAAACACTACATACAGTATATCAGTGTCATTCAATAAATCAGTCCTGCAATAAATGTATACTTTGTAAACTAGAGAATATTAGAATAAGATTTACCAAGTCCAACATTGCTGTTTTCCAGTAGGTAGCTGAGATGGTCGAACATGGCTCCCTGATTGTGCCGGCTAATGCGGCAAAAATAACACAGGAATCGACAGCAACTGGCCACCATCTTTGGAAATGTAATCTCCTAACGAAAGGAAATGTTTGCATGGATAAAATAAAATCTGTGGGGCATCAATACATCAAAATAAAATGACTGTAATAGAGGGAATATGGCCTTATTAATGATGCATATTAGCGGAACACATCATGTAATTTTAACCATTATCCTTAGAATATAGCCTAGGGAATACCAAAACTGTTCAAATAACAAAATAGTCACAAGATCTGCTTCTTTTTCTCTATATCATCACAATAAATTTAATTTGTCTCACCTTTGATTCTCCTTCTCCAAGAACATTAACCATCACCTCCATCACAGTCTCATGCATCCCCAACACCCTCATTAGGTTGGGGTGCTGGTAGAAAACTTTATTATTCATGATGTCTCTGTCACAAAACAGTTAATACAAAGTTTACAAAAAAAAAAATCTGCAATACTTTTCACATCACACAGTACATAATGATGTATGTGTTAGAAATTAACTAATTCAAATAATTATACAAGACCATAATTATCACAAAGTCCCCTACCCTAGTTTTCTGATCATCAGTCTCTCCTCTTCTTTCCCCATGCGGACACTGAGGAGGGCGCGGATTTGGCTCAGGGAGGACAGGAGGGCCATGGTGTCCTCCACTGAAGCCTGACTGATGGTGTAGGCTCTGCCGAGGGGTCCTGCCATTTGGCCCCCAAGGCCCTGATACTGGCGGTGCAGCAATGAGAAGACAGCCCTGACCAGTTCAGGGTTCTGCATCTCAGTCTCTTGAGCCCAATGCACCATCGTCTCAGAGATCAGCTTTTTTAGGGACTCTGAAGATGAACCAGCAAGTAAAGAGCAGTTATAAAAGAGTGAGTGTTAAAAACAAGAGCCATCGCAAGATGGTAAATCTCCCTGGGCCCCGCAAATCCATAATCTATCTATTGCCCGAAGAGATTTTTTCCTGTTAAGCTATAAAAGTTTAGGGACACAATATCAACTTCAATACACGAAAATACAACACAAGGTAACACAAATTCTAAAGAGCTAAAAGCTCCAGTTCAGTGTTAGGTCATGAGAAAAAAATTAGTGGTTTTTGTAAAGGTTTGTTAAAACATCTTTTTTTTTAGATTCCCAAAATCTCAAAAGGCACCTCTTCAGGACATGGGAGATGTGTGTATAAAGTTTTGTTAAAATATATTGAACGTATTTGGAGTAGAAACAAAATTTGGTCTGATGACACCCTCCATCTGAGTTTAAACTGTTTACATCAATTTGAAAAGATTTGAAAAGAATATTATATATATAATATATATATATGTATATATATTATATATATACGTATATATATAATATATATATGTATATATATTATATATATAATATATATACATATATATATATTATATATATATGTATTATATATATTATATATATATTATATATATACATACATATATATATATATATATTATATATATATATATATTATATATTAAAAACATAACAGAGAAGTGCTTTAACATAGATGTACTTACTGCCACTCTGCTGTCTATTCTCCTCCACTTCTATGGGTTTCTTCTTCAATCCAATGACTCTCGCCACTAGGCGAAGAAGTCGATCTTTTACAGACATCCCAGCATCCTCCTCATCCTCTGTATCATTGTCCAAATTAATGCCTGCACAATTACAGCGTAAGATGAGCTTCCCACTGTTTCAATCACACTAAGTGCTTTCATAAAGCACTGAATCATTCAAAGATAAATAGAGTTCCAACCACAGTGTGTGATGAGGAGGTGATGGAAGTCGTGCAGGAGCTGTTGGATTTCTACTGGGCATGGACAGCTAAGCTCATCCTCTCTGAAGCTCAGCAGCATATTGATCTGAAACAAGTTATGATTGCGCAGACATAATAGACTATATTATTACAAAAGCCACAATTACAGTGCGCACAGCTCCGTCAACATAGCAAATCTTCCTACCTAATATTAGAAACTACATATAGAAATAAAGTAAAACTATTTAATTTCAGGCCATTTAACCTGCTCCTCTGGAGGTGAACGGAACTCCTTGGTCTTGCGAGCAGTGAGAGCGGCGGACATGTTGAGTGCTTGCATGACTTGGTTGTAGCGAAAGCGTTGGTTCTCCTGCAGCTGACGCACAAATTTGTCGGAAAAGGCAGCCACAGCTTCCACTCTGTGGCGCATCTGACAGTCACACAGGTAGGACAGCAAATGGCAAAGCTGGAGAAAGAAATGTATTAAATTTTGTTTTATAGTTTGTTTAAAACCGATTAAAGAAATATAAAAAAAAAATAATATATCAAAGAAGACTGCTGGCCCACTCACCTCAAGTTTGACAGCTTCTGGAAGCTTCATTTGAAGAAGTCCTTGTTTAGGGGTGTCATCTTCGTTTTGGTTGCTGCCTGTCCATTCTTTTTCATCATCACTAGCCTCCTCTTCCTCTTCCTCTTCAAGGGTTTCAGGATTTATAGAGAAGACCCCCGGATCTATGAGTCTCAGAACTTTCCCCAGGTCCTCATCCCTAAATACTCCCATCACCAGGAGGGTGTAGAACAGTCTAATTAAGGGAACCAGCATGAGCTCAATGCTGCCTCCTACAGGATCCCTCACACCCTGACCCACAGCCCATACTCCAGCAGTCAGCATCTCCACAGTCAGCTTCTTCAATAGGTCCAGGGGGACTTCTGGGCTGCAGGTGCAGGCTTTTTCAACTGCACAATCTCCGTCTTTCCCATCACTCCTGACAAAACTAGGAGATGAGAAATTCATCCATGGTTTAAGGGATGTGCTCAGACCAGTAGGAATACCATTCCTCCCATTAATGTTGTTACTGAGGCTGGAATAGAGGGTGATTTGTCTGGTCTGGTCAGTCATTGGCACAATGTATTCATGGTTCATCATGAGACATGCTGTGTTGTGGCTGCTGAGGTGAACCTAAAGAAAAAGAATACTCATTTATTCACGTGTCAAAGACCGAAGGTTCCTCACTGGTGCCTGACAATGGTTAACGTTGCCTAAAGAAAAACATGAACTTGAACAAGCACTCACCTGGATAAGCATCTGGTAAAATGCAGAGCGGAGGAGGCCATGGAGGCGGGGATTCTGAATGGCATGAAGGACCTGGGACTGGTCCACATGACTGCAGAGAGCATGGCAAACTCTTGTGTTTCCCAGGGTGCATAAAGAGCAGTAGAGGAGGAGAGTGTGGTGGTGAAAGGTCAGGAGACCATCAAGTTCTGACAGCTCCAGAATGTCAACACACCTAGACGGCGGAAAATGACGAAAACAATTGAAACAGAGTAAAAACAGTGTTTTTTGTTAAAACTCTTGTTGCTTTTGTTATGTACTGAAAAATGTGTGCTGCCTTGTGCTCGCAGATCTGTGGTGTTTTAACTAGCCCATAAAACCCAAGTATTTTCACATGATACGAGCACCAGGAACAGTATCTGCATGCGGAAAATGCTCACAAGGGAGCATTTCTGCCTTGCAACAGCTCCCAACAGTAACCACAAGCGTAAAAGTTCTCTCCAATGCACGACATGCTTGCTCGATTGCAAAGTCTATTGCAATTAAGGTGACTTTTGAGACTTCGGAGGTGGTGATAGGCTGACGATAATCCACCTTAGACTGGTGAGTTCGGTTTGATGACTGGCATAAATTAAAGCTGTTGCCTAAGAGGACTCGTAGACGAGTCTTGGTATTTCTTCCCTCTAAGTAGTCGGTAGAGGCACCAATCCATGAGGAAACCTGTGTAAATATACAGCTTATAGCTTGAAAGTCTTGCATAGTGATTGTCAGCAGGATAACACAAAAACTACTGGACAGATTTACACCAAACTTGGTATGATAACATTACAAATGGCACATGCATCACTTCCTGCATTCCCACTTCTAAAAATAGATATTTGTTCTGGCTCTCTAACCTGTTTTCATCAGGGATCTGAAGGATCATGTCTTGCATAGCCTCAGAGCATTGGATTCTCCATCCGTGGCGCTCATCCGGCTGATCCACCATCACCTTTAACGTATGGTCTGGTACTCTGGTCCACGAAACTGGGCTGAGATGCTGGACCTGAAACCTAGGGGGACACTGAGGGGTGGCATTCCTTCTTTGGCTGCGAAGCAAACCTGCTGACAGCGGCATCACATTCTGGATCAAGGGGAAAACACAGGGAATGGCATAACAAACCGCCAAACATGTTGACAAGCAGAAGAAGGATCAACACTGAAATGTTAAACTTTCCAGGGTGCAACCCTTTTAATATTGCTCCAATAGGTCCACAATAATTTGTCAAAATTTCTTAAATACATTGCTTTTATATACCACGTACACTGTAAAAAAAAAATCTGTTTTTACGGAAAACAACTGGCAACCGTAATATTTGCATGTAATTGTTGCTTAATGTACATTGAAACCCAATACATTTTACAAAAAATACCAAAAAAACACTATTTAGCTGTAAATTTAACTGAATTTGTCCAATAATTCTACTCAAAAGTTGTTTATAGTTTAGCCTCTAGTTTATTTTGCAGTATTAAAAACTATTTTATAATGAAAGCAACATTTAAAGCTACTGTGAATTAATTCTCTAAAATGTATTATTTACAAAGTAACAGCATTAAATCCTATACTTTGACCAATCATTCTCAAATATTAACTGCCAACAAGCAAACATAGTGTGGTAGGATTGTTGCTCAGTGAAAAATAAAACTATTCCTATATGTAAATAAGCAGATAAACAGAACACATGTACCTTGGATTATCTAATGTAAATGGCATTACCTTTCTACAGATGTTTGACTTCTGCAAAAGGTGTAACCCAGAGTGCACAGATGAAACATTAAATTCAACACTTACAGAACTGAATTTCTATAAGAAAATCCAATAGTAACTTTGCTTTTCAAGAATTTATTTTATTTACAAAATGCAGTGAACAAAATATGTCCTTTGATAACATACATTCATATGTTCTTCACACCAGAATTGACAAGTTGCTGTCATCATTTAGGATCTGAAAAATGACGGTAAAAGAATGGAATTTCTTCCCAAAAAAACAAACAAATTTAATATCCTGAGGACAATTTTAATACTAAAGATGAATTTATTCTCAAAATCATTCTAATGGAGGGAATATAAAGTACCAAAATCTTTAACCAAGCCCTTCAAATGCATCCAAATAAGGAAGTGCAAAGAGCATTAATAATAAAATTGCTGAAAATAAAATTTGGAAAAAGCCTTTTATATCTCAGTAGGGAACAGGTCCATGGAAGAGACTGCCATGTTGTGCAAGTCGCCTGAATGTACAAACTGAACACTAGCTCTAGAGAGGACTTTTGACGATATTAAGTTGTTGCTGGAAAACTGTTTTGTGTTTTGACAAATGGAGGATCATACTCACTATCTAGCAGAAGAATAAGCAACGGAGTGGGGAAACCTCGCCGTCAAAGCAAACATGAACACCTAACTTGTGAAAACATTAAGAGGTAAACAGGTCTGCAGTCTGCACGGGGATTCAACTCGGCACACGACCGACAGCCGCACAGTGCAGAGTGCTTGCTCCACCGCCAGTCACATTTCCTCCACTGTGGCCGCAAACTTTACAATGCCCCTGTCCCTGCATGGACCTCGCCGCTTCCCGGGATTGTGGATCGAGTGCTCGCTGTTCCGGTTCTCCTCCCAGGGAGCGATCACTCCAGCAGCTGTCCATGGCCGTGGTGTTGAATTCCCTGTGTGAACTGGACATACCTCACCAATTTGCCTCTCAAAGGTTTCATGAGTTGGGTCTTCATGCTCACCTTCTTTGACAGCGAGGTTTCACGCTTGTGCTAAATAATAACTTTTACACACTGTACCCTAAATCTGGAACTTTTACTTGGAAGAGTAACTGAACAAATGGGCTCCTTAAACAGTGTGTGAGATACATCATCACATTGCATAAATCTTACTGAGTTCATGCATCACACCACTCATGATCCGAAAGTTCCTGAATCAAGGTAAGGACCCGAGGATTCACATGAAGGCGGTTTGCATTTCTTCTCCACTTTTGTGCCCTTCTCTGGGTTGATGGAGAAAAAACACCTTGGGAAAAAGAGAAGAAACAGACAATTGTAACAGCAGTAATGAGTCATTTGCAGATGACATATCCCTCAAGACATTGTACAACGGTCCGTGCATCCTTTGGTAATTAGATTTTTGATTCTGAAATGGATATTCAAAAACAAAAAATTAAAATCAAACCATTTTCTGAATTTCTCTCATCCTGATAGGGCCGTCAGTATGTCAGTTCTCTCTTATTGTTCGGAGAATATCTTGTACACTGTAAATACTAGCAACATACTTACCACAAATAAAGGTGCAGTGTGTTAAATTTAGGGATATATCTTTGAATGAATAGAATATTCATAAACTATGTTTTTAAGCTTAGAATGAGTCCTTTATATCTGCAGAGGGTTCGGATCCTCTTCCATGGAGGCCACCATTTTGCTATTTGTACAGTAGCCTAGAACGGACAAACTGAACACTGGCTCCAGAGAGGAATTTATGTTTTCAGCTTGACAAGATGATAAATAAGTTGTTGCTGGATAACTATTTAGGACCCAAATTTTGACAAATGGAGGATCACAGTTATAATTTAGAGTAAAAAACAAATAATGGAGCACGAGACCTCGCTGTCAAAGAAGAGAAAATATGAAGACCCTCTCATTGTAAAACTGATGAGTGGTGAACAAGTGGAGTCTGTGCAGGGATTCAATTCAGTGGTTGAGGGATGGCCACACAGTTCTGGAGGATCACCCCTGAAGGACCTCTCCTTGGTACTGGTCCTCTCCCGCCCGGTTCACATCCTGACGGCAGTGCACTGCAACTAGCTCTGGGTTTGGGGTGAAGGTGGCTCGCAGCCAGCACCAGGACCTCGACACTTCCAGTAGCAGTGGAATGAGTGCTCGCTTTGCCCTCTCTCCTCCCTGGGGGAGCATATCGTGCAGCCATTAGTCGCCAGTCTGCACAGAGCCCACCAGTTTACCTCTCGGTTTCACAAGTCGTGTCTTTATGGCTTCCCTTCTTTGACGGCAAGGTTCCCACCGTTGCTTTTCTTGTGCTAGATACTACCGTAGAGTCTTGGATGCAAACTCAGTTGCAATCTGGAACTTCATTTGTAGGTGCCACTAAAGTTTACGCACACCACATTTTTAAATCACAATGGCTAAAATTAAACAAGTTATGTTATTATACATGTTAATTATGGTTATTTCATACTCTTCTAACCCCCATGTCACTGCAGCAGCTATTTGTTACTTTAGAATTGTTTCGATTCAAACGTGAAAATGTTGCATAAAGCTAATTCCAAAATACACACCTCTGCAGAAACTCCAGGGTTGAGGCCAGCTCAGATGGGTAATGGATGTTGAAGCAATAATAGCTCCCAAACATCATACACAGGGCAGAAATGGAGGAGATGTTGTTGTGTACAATCTGTCGATCCAGACTCAGCATGAATCTTCTTGAAGAATAGCAGGATCGTCCTAATGGGGAAAAAAACAAGATATAAAATTAAAAACTAAACTTTTATAATAATGAAACGTGTGACATAATTGATTTGCAACTCGAAAGAAAGAAGTACAAAAGACAATTCAAGAAATAAAGGAGGAAAGGAAAAAGACTAAAGAGAATGATAGAAAGGCTAGACAAAAAAAAAAAAAAAAAACTTACCACACACAACAATGGTTGGTGTCACGGGAACTTGATCCATCTGGCGCTCTGGCAGTAACAGAGGGTGCAGAGACATTATGAACACGACAGAAATGAGCTTTAAAAGCAGAGTAAGTACAAAATGTCTGCGCGCAGTCACCGCCAAGACATTTGAAAAAAACAGCGAGGTTCGTTCCTATATACTCTACAATGCAGCACATAGCTCCTCAAAGTCTCTAGTGTTTTACTGAAAAAACGACAGGTAGGTAATCATCTTTTAGCTAGGCTAACCCACAGATTTTTAAGTGCTTCCCTCTTAAAATGGCGCTTCAAATCCCAGCACACTTAAGAAGACTGCTAGCTGCAGCTCAAAGACATGAGAGGACGGTCGGGTAATACACAACTCCTTAATGTCTCTGTTGTTATGCTACAGCAAATAATTTTAATACACGAGCAGAATTGCCATCTGTTAAGTTTTTACCTTTGACGCTGCACAAACCACCGCTAAACACCAGGCAGGAAAAACAAGTGTAGCTTAAATCAGCAGACTAATTAAGGCCTTGACACCGTGCTAGAATTGTTTAAAAAAAGCCCTCTTTAACAGACACTGGTATTTTTACACAACAGTCATGTATATTACGTTTAAAAGAAGTGAAATGTTAGCGTTACATACCTGACTTTCAGATATGATCCTCAGAGTCCGCACGGAAAGAGCGCTAAGGTATGATAAGCGACCTTGACGTGTTAGCTCCGCCCACGATGATCGAGTAGTCCAATCAATGAAGAGAACCGATCTCTGCTGCTCAGTGAATGGCTGAGGCTGAGCTCATACAGGTTCAAATTCAACCAGTGTTTATTTATGCGGCAAAGTAATGACTTGTTATTATGAGTTATTTTTATCGCAGAAACTACGAAAAAACTATTCCTATACAATTCACTCTTTTTTGCTGTGACTTAGTACTTAGTACTACTTTTACTATTACCCAACTCAATTCTAAAAGGTCTCACCCCTGGTTTATTTAACCATATCATTAACATTGTATTTACTGTATTTGTCTCATCTGTAAATTAAAATACAGATTGTGAGCCAAAAATATTACAGTTTTGTTCAGTTAAAAAAATCCGATGTCATTGTTATTTTAGCTGCACTGCATTGTTTTTTGTATTACTGATTTTATATGTTTAAACTACAGTAATCTGTAAATTCTACAAAGAAATACAATTAATTTAACATATTATTACCTTAAAAATAACAGTTTTGTTTAGTTAAGTATTTTACAAAATATTACTGTAAATTAAACAACACTTTATTGTTTTTACATTTACATTTTTTTGATGTCATGATTTTACAGAACTTCCCTGTCAATTTTACGGACATTTCTTACAGTGTAGGCAAGCAAATGTAAAACCATTAAATTGGTGTAGATAAGAGCAAGATTATGAGCCTAGATCATAAATAACGGGTATATAAATAAGAAATTGTAGAAAATATAAAACATGGGGAAAAAAATCAAATGTAATACTGAGCATTGGCTCTGCTGCCTGGTTATTTAGTGGATATATTGGCCAGAGTTTTAACTGAATCTTGACTGAAAGACTATAACTAATCATTGTTGTTTAAAAATGATGTGCGTCTATGAGGGGTTCTGTCTCAGATAATCTGGGCTTCTGGCCTCCACAGACGGGGCTGCTAGAGTGAACGTTTCATTTTATACATATCAACACATGTTTGCAGGTTTATTTAAACACTGTTACCCATTGGTGTTCATTAAACATTGTAAATAGTTGTATTTCACTTTCATTTCTCTAAGGTGCAAAGTCACAGAGAAGCCCCCAAAATAGCAAGACAGACTGAACGAGACATAAACTATGAAAAAACCCAAAGTCCTTCTAAATATTTGAATGACAGGATGATTAATAAAATGCTCCTTTACCTTAATGCGTCCCAGTTCAAACTGAAACATGTTGCTGGTGGTGGGCTTGACAAAAACAGCAGGAAACAGCTTTGTACCGGCTTCCACCTGATGAAACAATACCACCTCAGGTTAATAATTCAGTTCTCCCTATTAAACAGTCACGGTCATTACTTTAATCAGTCATTCTCCCAAGCTTAATATACATCACTCAATACGGGGTTAAATGTATATTGAATTTAGATTCATATAAATGTAATTACATTTAACAAAAATACTGATTAGAGAAGAGGAATAATGATCACAGTGAAATTGAAAATAAATTCTTGTGTGACCTACTTGATAGAAGGTGGCCAATTCCATTCCACTGGAGGTGAAGGTGAGCAGCCCAGTGGCTGTGTCGATTATACAGCCAATTTCCAAGCCTGAGCTTCTGCGGCTCTGAGAGAGGCCTGTCGCCTCCCCAGCACACACCATGTAACAGTTGCACCGCTTTACACTGTGAAAAAGGATAGGAGTATTTCTAATAATCGGTTTTCTCATAATTTGTCATGACAACTGGAATGATGCAGAATTTAGTCGTAGTTATAGTGTGAAGAGGATATAATGACAATAACATATATGACTAAAATTAATATTTAAATCCATGGTAAAGTCATGCATGCCAACAATATAACTGTTTCGGTGTACTAACCTCTCTTGGACTTTGCCACTGTCGTCTCCCAGGGTGACAGTCACAGTGTCGACGCTGTCTGTGTCAAAGGTCACATCATGCTGATGAAAGTTAGAGGTTACCCAGCCAACCCATACATTGAACGGCTCCTGGCCAGGAAGCACCCGAACTGAGTAATAATACTGAAAAAAAAAACAAATGCTGAAAAATAATACTGAAAGATAGATAGAGGACAGTTGCTGTTGTTGTCATTGTGTGTATGTTTTTTTTTTTTAATTGTTGCTGATAACTAGAATTGCACACAAAAAAAGCACTAAAGCACAATCTACTGTACGTGCACAAGTCTTGCAGTGAAATTTGGCCCAGCTTTGACTTTTCCTATCTTCTCTGGTTATGCTGAGATGGTGAGAAAATGAAAGGCTTACTCTGGAGCTCTGGATGAGGTGATCATAGTTATCCTTGTCAACCACGACATCTTCTAGAAGCCGTGCAGAAGAGTTGCTGCTGACGAGCTCTGGTTTAGTCCTCTTCAGCATAAACCTTGCAAAACAGAAGCACATGCTATAAAATCATACACAGCGCAAAGAACCTTGCACATTAATCGTGGTGTGACAGAGAACCAGAACGATATCTTTGATTCTTTTAACAATCTTTATTTCTTCTGTTTTCTGTCATTTCATTCATAAGCATGCTTTTGTCTTTTTAATCACCTGGTAGGCAAATATGCAAACACTTACAGTGCATAATGTGTCTAAATAACCTGTACATTGCATCCTAACAAAAGTAATATTAATTAATGACACAGATGTTGTGTTTGCTCTTCATTTCATGAATTATAATCCCGACATTATTCTCTCTAAAATGTACCGTTGCTTCAGTCTTGATGGTTTTTCTTGACAATGGTCCTTCTGGTTGAGTTCATCTCTTGAACCAGCAAAACTGTGGGCTGACTTCCTCAGTACTTCAAAGTCAGAGTCCACCTCCTCCTGCTCTTTCCTTCCTAAAAGGACGATGGGAATTAATTACAGCAGGTCCCTGAGGGGCTTAAATAGAACAACTCATCAAGGTCATAATAGTGGAAAATCAGTAATGTGGATGGGGGATAATCTGGTTACACTGATTATTTCACTCTATTTTCAACTTGTAGAAGCTCTGTAATTTTTCTTTATGTTACATTAGAGATATTTTTCATCTTATGGTGATTTGAAAATTCTGTATATGGTGTGATGTAACATGATCTGAACCTGGAGAGAGAGAGCTGGAGGCCACAGGCATCACCCCCACCACTGGGCTAATGAGGACGGCAGCACATTCGATGGGCATGCTGAGCCGGTAAAAGCCCATCTCGCTGCCGCCACTGTGTACACACATCCGCTGAGAGACCCTCAGACTGGATAAGGAATCCATTGAGCCGCTGACTCGAGTGACCTTGAATGAGATTTGAACAAGATCAGTGTTGTCAATTAACCAGTACTACAAAGAACCCTTGGTCCCACTGAGGCTTTTATTTGAATATTGCACAAAATACTGCACTATAGTAGTGCTTGTTACGACATGTTGGCCAAGCTGTTGAGTCAAATAAATATTAAAGGCTACAGACAGTTCAACTAACCTGCAAATTGTGATCATTGGGCATTATGCAGGTAAACTGTGGCTGTTTCCAGCTCATCCACAGGGCTGGGTCTCTGGCCATGTTCATAGCAAACGGCTGATATCCCTCCTGCTGACCACAGACAGTGAAGTACTGAAGAGAGCCCACTTGGCGGCCTAGGTTCAGCCTCCCCACCTGGTTCACATCAACACTGACCACAGGTAACAGTCCTGGGACACATGGGGAAAACCAAGAAGAGTAAGATTTTAGTAAGATGGGAATATTTAAGTCAAAGACTTCTGTAAGAAAGGGATAATACAACCAAATTAAAAATGAATGGATTGATTTAGTATCTTTCAGCTTATGAATTATGTACAATATACAGTATGAAGTCAAAAACTCAGACCATCTCCGATGTCAAAGTCCTTGGCAGCCAGCTCTGATCCTCGGTCATTGAACAGCAGCTCTCCGTTGAGCGTGACCATCATGGTGCGATCAGCCATGTCCACCAAGCAACCCACCACATCACCCTTCTGCCACGGACGTCCCAGGGGCTCAACGCCCTGATGGTGCCACTGCGCCTGAACGCAACAGGTAAATGAGGACTTAGAAAGAAGTAAAGGAAAATAGAAATATAAATAGAAACAGAGGAGGCGTAAAAGAAACCAACACAGCAAAAAATGAGATATGATAAGAAGCTAACAGGATCACCAGCAGAGATTATAGTGGCTGTGTTCCACTTTGCTCATGTCTATGTCCCTATTGTTACATAGGAAGTACAGCAATGCAATGTTTACATTGAAGATGTACGAAATAGCTTTAAATTTACATTCCGGACAAACTGTCCACACAGAAAATAGCTGAAATTTAATAGTTTTCCCCCAAAATGAGAAAAATTAAAATGTAAAAAAAAAAAAAAATATCAAAAGACACACCTGTGTATTAATAAAAAGTAAGTCTGTTCACAAGAATGGCATGTATGCTGAAGTACAGAAGACAAAACAAAAGGACAACTCAAAAACATTTAAATCTACTTTTGACAAAACCATGATACATTAATACCATATCAAGAAATTTCAATTTTGAATATCTCACCTCAAATCCATCAAAGACATATGCCTGGTCATCTGAGCCGAGGTCTTTATCAGGGCGACAGCCTGGCCGGGCCCAGCCTACTCTCACACTCCCTGTTGTCAATATTTCATATTCAAAGTACCACTTCCCCCGGGTTACAGCGTATGACTTATCAGGTCTGAACACTCTACACTTCTCAGCAGAGTAGAGACATGGATTTGATAAGATGGCTGTAAACCCAAGAAACAGAAGAAAAAAAAGTCTCGTTATCTGCTGAAATATGATTTGCATTGACATTCCATTAAAAGTGGTGTCCATGGGAACTACTGCAGTGGTTCAATTTCAGTGTTTTATTCCCTAAAAATAATCTGCCTTTTCTTAGTTAAACTTCATTCATTTTTTATGATTGCTGGAATTAATGAAAGTGAAACAGAGCTATGACTGAGAAGATGATTTGTGACATACTCATTTTGTGGCTGAGGGGCTCCAGGCTGTAACCGTAGGCCAGCAGAGTACAGACGGCCTCTCTGACACTCTCCCTGCCCACTCTCCTAGTCCTTTCATCAAGAAGGCTGTAGGGCACGAGGTAGGGGCTCTGCTTCGCTTTCACATCCTAAAAGTACAGATCCAAACAGTAAAGATGGGCAACTATCTGTGTCAGAGAACAATATCAATGTTTGCATCGCCAGAGCATGTTCTTCTATGTACATTTTCATTGTTGTGACTGAGAGAAAATGCACAGGGAATAGTTTTTCATACAATGCATTACATGTGCCTTAAATGCACTGAATGTAGTTTCTGCTGCCAGTCTGAATAAAAGCAAAAAAAGAAGAAGAAGCAAGTACCGTGGGATCATTGGAGTCGTTGCCTTCATCACTATTGCCAATGAAAATCTAACTTGATTCATGCATAAAAGTGGGAATGTTATTTTATTCACGATAAGTTTAGTCGCGTTCACACTTTCTTCCTCATTCTCTGACTCGCTACTGGAAGATATAGTGAAAGTGACAGATTTCTCTAGGTCTGAACATTGTTGAAAATATTTGGCACAATTTAACCCTTCTGTTGTGTTCATGGTCAAATCTGACCAAAAGTCTTCTCTCTGAAAAATGTAGTTTATTTCATCTGTTTGTCATCAGGTTGCATTTGTTCACACATGGCACCTGAACACACAAAATACTTTTAGATAATTTTAATTAAATGTTGGGTGTTTTGTTGATTACAACACCCTTGGTGTTCCCGGTCAAAAATGAGCGGGCATTAGAAACACGCCTTTTTGGCTTCCATGGCAACCCCCACAGGAACCTATACCCAATAGACTTTTTACGCCACGGGAACCACACCTTTTGGCAATTGCCAAAAACAACAGCAACATTGTTTCAATGATATAAACAACTTCCTCACAGCTCTGGTATATAAAGCTTTTTTTGAGGCCTCGTTCACAGTTTATTCTATGGCAGCATGATGGCCGGATGATATGAGCTCAGGCCAATGAGGCCTACAGGCCATAAACAGCTTATGGAAGTTCAAAACTTGTAATATTCACAAGAAGTGGAGTTGATAAAAAGATGAAACACAACATGGGGTGATAATATTATTATGGATTTATAATCAGCTAGAATGGAGTGGTCATTTTTGAGCAGGAACAGCAAACTAGTTAACAGGAAACAAACACAACAGGAGGGTCAAGTCCACAACTCAACAAACCACATAAAAAATGTTAAAACATTTTTAGATATTTTAATGTTGAAATGCTAAATATTATATCCATAATACTATCTGACAACAATTTATATTTTTACGAGGTTACACACATTAACATGACTGACAGGGTAAAGGTTAATCACATGCTCTCCCTCCTCAGCGATATACCTTATCAACGCAACAATACAGAACAGAAAATAAACCTGCTGGGGTCCGTATGTCCATCCCTGCTTGATACGCTCTTTGGCCCATACATTGTGATCATTCTCTGCCAGGACGTTCACCGCTTCCTCATGAACGGTACTCAAACACACCTGGCTCAAGTCTACAGGTGCAGGTCTGTAGCCACTGGGTTGTTCATACCTGGGAGAGGGAATAGAAAACTCATCCATGAGGGGCCGAAACAACCGCTCCCTAAGAACCCTCCAAAATGTTTCCTATCCATAAGGGCTAAAAGTAAGATGTAGTTCAACACAATATTAAACATACTTGGTGGCTAGTCTCATGTATTTGACTCTCTCCTCAGCGTGGTCTTCAGTCAAACCAATGTGGAAACCAAGGGCAAGGAGAGGCCTCCAGGAGGAGAAAAACAAAAAACATTTACAAAAAAAAAAATGATGTGAGAGCAATTGTTCTGTTGACGTACATGTGTGAAATCAGGCAGAGACTGGGGCTCACCTGAGTTTGTCCTGAGCCATCTGGAAGTTCTTGTTCCTCTCCTGCTCTGACAGCTTGGAGAACTCCACCAGACTGGGATCATGCCTCTTCACATCATCTCTCACCTGTTTGACAAAAGGTCATCTTTTTGTCAGCTGCAGGTAAAACTGAAGCAAAGAGGACACGATTCGTTATCAAGGAAACAAATCTCTTTTCTTACTGGTCCATATGTCCATCCTGCATTAATCTTATCCATTGCCCAGAGTTCATGGATGTTCTCTGCCATTTTCTCTCGAATATCCTCAAGTTGTGGGGGCAATACCACCTACAGTATGAGGGTAATATGAGTAAAGTGGAAGTAACTGAACAATGATGGCATTTTTTGACACAAAGTGTATAAAATATTGGAAATGAATATATTTATGTCCAATTTAATAAAATGTTTCCAAATCTAAAATCTGTATCTGAAAAACAAATTCACAGCTAAAATAAAGTGAGGAAATAAAAGTAAGAATAATAAATAATATCTGTTTGACCATGCTCATTGTTACCTTGCTGATGTCTACTGGTGTGGGGGTAAATGTCACTGGAGTGGCAGGTACTACGGGGCCAATAAGCGCTTGTTTCCCTTCTCCATGATCCAGGATGTATTTCTGACATGGCTCTACCTTAAGCTTTACACTCGGGAGCAGAGCGTCCGAGCATGGAGCAAAACCCGGAGGGGGTAGGAAGCGAAACTCTCCATGTCTTCCTCCAAACAAAAAACGAACCCTGATTTTCAGAAAAAAGGACAAAGGAGGCATTTACTGAGTGCATTGAGGTTACTTAGAAAGAAAAAACATGAACTAAGACATAAAAAAAAAACATAAGAAAGATAATTCAATAAACTTTCAACTTAAAATAGTAAAGGGACAGCCACTGAAAATAAATTACAAATATCACTGAGTACTGCTTGTTAAGTTATAATTAACTTTTACAGGCTAATGGAACAAAAACAAATCTCCACCACTCACTTGACTCCGGCAGAGAAGCTGACCACTGGATGAAGGAGTCCATCAAGACTAAAGTTCTCAAACATGCCCTGTACAGGAAGACCGTTGACCCGGAAGGAGATGCAGGGAGCGCTGAGGTCCAGACAGCAGCTGACCACATCCTCACCTTTCAGCAGGTGAGGGAAGGGAGAGCTCACCCTGCGGCCCACACAGCCTAAGATTCAGCAGATGGAGCCTTTACTGTCATTCATGTCCACATTTCTTTTTATATTGTATGCTGTTCATTTCTCTTCAACTCAAAATGAAACAGATTATTAGGACTGAAAAATTTACTAGAATTTATTAACTCTGGAAAAATTTAACCAAAATAAAATGTATGTTGTTGTTTTTTTCAATACTTAATTCCTAATTTGGAATCCCCCTGCTTTGCATTCAGTGTTGTTACATTACCTCATACTGAATAAGACTGCAATGCTGTTAATTAACACATTTTCTCATATTTTTCTTTTGATAGTAATTAATGTGGCAAAAGTAAATCTTTGTTAAAAGCATGTCTTCATCACTCACTGCACACATCCATACTGCTGCTGATTTACCAGTATTACAGTGGGGGTTCATGCTTTTATTTCAATGGATGCTGAGATTTAATGTTGCCAAACAGACAAATAAAATAAAATTTAGTTTACTGAATTTGTTTTTTCTGGATTGCACATCAACCATGTATGCCTTTCATGCCAATAAATTGAATGCAACAAGACTTTGTATCATTTTGTAAATTAATTGTTCTTGATGTTTGTCACAAAAAATGTAGTCCAGTGTATGTAAAAAAAAAACTGTGATTGTATTATGCCATCTTTTTACAACTTTATCCATTACTTAAGTGTGTAAAAAAAAATCAAGAATACAGTGTGCTGGCTCATTTAGAATTTCTTTTTTCTGGTAAATCTGTACAAGACATATCAGACCCTATATTCTATTGTATGTCTATTGTATCTGTATATGAATACTATGCATTGTTTTGCTATCTAAACAACCCTGAAATATGGTCGTACATGCAAGCATGTTGCATTGGGTGAGTTCACCAGTCACATTAATTCCATACAGTGAATCCTTTTTTTCACCTGACCAGAGGTGAAGCCCATCAAACCCGTAGGAGCAGAGGTCGTCTCCCACCCCGTTGCCCCCGCAGCCTTCACCTCCTGAGGGCCTTGGCTGGTAGCCCTCAGTGCAAGCCCAGCCAACTCGCAGGTGTGTGGGCTCAGATGTGAGGAAATGGTCGACGTGATCCACAACCAGCTCATAGTACCATCTTCGATGCTGGGCTGAATCTTCCCCCATAGCCAAGAAGATGTTTGGTCGCATGCTGTGGTAGAATAATGTGCAGAGAGTGCAAAACTCAAAAAAGGGGCCAAAAAAGACAGAATAATGGTGTCTTTCTTTTCTTATTTTTGGTTTGATTAGAACATTTTTACATTTATAATTTCAAACACATGCAAGAATAACTGGAGGAGCATGAAATCCTGAAAAAAAATGTGGAGAATCAAATGCATTGCATGAAATTTATCGCAACCTAAACAACATACCTTTGTTTACATCAAGCATAAATCTCATGGGCACAACACATTGCATTGTTACAAATTAATGAGTGAACAAATTCAGCACCAGAATCCTTGTGACCTCCCAACATCAATGCTGAGAGACTGAATTACCAGAAATAATTGGAAACAGCATGTGAAAGACAGTAAGATAGAGAGGTACAGTATGTGGACGAAAACCAATATGTTACTGGAATTTAGTGCGGTCAACATATTGTCAGGAGAATAAATGCCAGTTCACATAGTGGCACTAACCTTGCTCCTGGAGTGAATTGAGAGAATGGGAGAAAGAGACAGGGAGAATAGTATGCCTTAGTTTAGGTGATAGAAGAGATTGGATGAAAACAGAGGCGAGAATTGGTAGAAAAAATAGGAAAAACAGCATCTGGAAAAATCGATGAAATATGGTAGGCGAGGAGGAGAAGATAGAAAAGAGAAAAAAACAACTGATGAGATGAAGGAAAAGAAAATGAAAGCAGATGTCCTAATGAGGCATTACTACATGGAACAAGAAGTAAAAGTGACAGATTGAGAAAAGGCTTGAGGAAGAGGAGAAAACTAGGGAATGGACAAAGCAGGTGTGAAGAATATGCAATATGAGTATATAAGCTATCAGGCCTGAGGAACAAAACGGAAGAGAATAGAGAAAAGAATGATTAAGGAGGCAGCCGCCGAGAAAAGAAGGGCAGGAGAAGTTAAAAGAAAAACAAGCTCAAAGTAAAAGGGAAATGGAAACTGTCGACAAGAGACAGGAGGAGAGCATGAAAAATAACTATCCCCAAAAAAAAGGATTCGCTCTGTTCAGCCATACCGTCTCACGCTGTGAGTATACTCATACAACAAAGAATAGCTGCAGCCAATGAAGAGACGAGTAATTCTTCATTTAACCAACAGAGAAAAGATTAGTTCTGTAGTGTGGAAACATCTGAAGTATCTCTTGTGTCAAGGATGAGGACGTCCTTATAGATGAAAAACTAATAAAAGGAGACCAAGGCCTGCAGCAGTGAGACTTCAGCAGTGACAAACAGCATTCAACAGCGAAACAAATGCAGCAGCATCATGAGATCAAATCGTTATTCAGTGGTGGCTTCAAGAGTAAATAAAGGCAAGGATAGAACTTAAGAAGATGAACTGCGAGCGACATTCATTTTAAAAGTGCTATTTATTATACTTTTTCTAACTTTTGCCTGTTTTTTCTATAGCATCTGTGTATATTGAGTGGCACAGACAGAAAACATTAGAAAAACACTTAATTAAAAAAGATAAAACAGAATGGAGGGTAAAAGAATGACTTTGAGACTTATGATGAAGTCCTTTAAAGGAAAAAACCGTCTGAATTGTACCTGCCGATCCGATTAGCCAGACGTGTTTGGAGCAGTAGGTCTCGGTCTGGCAGCAGGTTGTCACAGATGAGGTTCTGATTGGACCGCACCGCCACACCATGGCAAACGCACAAAGAGCACAGCACCTCCAGCACCTGGAACACAGCCTTTTAGCACTTCATCCAGCAGTATCCCCATAACCACATGCAAATTATCTCACATTGGGGAGCAGATCAAAAACTGTTATTGTAGCCATCAACTGATCTCCAAACCACATGAATGAATAACAGGCAATGATTAGAAATTATATTAATGCATGTATTTTTCCCTTAAAGATTTAAATTTAGAAGAGATACTTTTAAATTTCAGCAAATAAAAACATTTTACTTCCATTTTTGATCAAACATGTCAATTATTTTTCATGATTTTTCTTTAAAACGTGCAAAAATCTTCCAAACTCTACCTTGGGGTTGCATCCATGCATGTCTAGAAAAGAGATGATAGCATGAATCTGTCCTTCTTTGATGACATTGAGTGCTTCAGGACTTTCCACTAGGACACACTGTAAAACCTCCAAGACTCCTGTGCATGACAGCATGTAATTGCTCATTAGTGTATGCACCATTTATCTGTTGCTATACTGAGATTAAGATGGGATAACTAATGTCAGATAAGAATCAAACATCAGTCATTGCTTTCAAACATCAGATAACAATGTATGCCTGGAATATGTCACTGCATATTTCTTTTAAAGGTCATGCAAATGAATGATTGTTAATGAAACCAACCAGCAGAGGCCTCCAGCCGGTCTAGCCTGCTGATCAGCCAGTCTAGAGATCCCGAGAAATGTGCACAGTTTACACGGTTTCCCCGGAGCAGAGCAGCTGAGGGGGTAAAAAGAGTGTTTGTGGATCATTTTAAAGATTTATTCTAATGTAGTTAATTTCCTCTGTTTGTCATAAGGCTCCATGACTTTGTTCCCACATAGCACCTGAACACGCAAAATACATTTTGAGAATTTTTATTACATTTTGTGTGTTCCTTGGTGTTCCCGGTCAAAAATGACCGGTCATTAGAAACAAGCCTTTTTGGCTTCCATGGCAACCCCCACGGGATATCTATCTATATTCTATCTCCAATAGAATTTTGACCCCATGGGTACCACACATATTGGCACTTCGCAAAAACAACAGCAACATTGTTTCAGTGATATAAACAACTTTCTCGCAGCTCTGGTATTTACTGTAAAGCTTTTTTGACGCCTTGCTTACAGTTCATTCTGTGGCAGCATGGTGGCCGAATGATATGAGCTCAGGCCAATGAGGCCTACAGGCCATAAATAGCAAATGGAAGTTCAAAATTTGTAATGTTCATAAGAACTTGTGTTGATAAAAAGATGAGACACAATATTAGGTGATAATATATGTATCATTATGGATTTATAATCAGCTAGAACGGAGCAGTCATTTTTGACCGGGAACAAGAAACAAACACAATAGGAAGGTTAGATGGGTTATTAACAGCTTAGTAAATAACAAAGCAGAGAAATGTGCATCCTTTTGCTATACCTGTGTCAACAGACAGTGTTGTGTGAGTGTTTAAAATGACAAAGTAGTACTGAGCCATCTATAGTAAGAAGCTACATATTAATTCTCACCCAGTAGTTCATAGAAACGGTTTAGGAGGGCCTCCCATCCTTCTCCTGTGTCACTTTGAGCAGCTTCAGCAAATGTAGTACTACTATATTGGTGTAGATGGTCAATGCAATCAAGGACCAAATCTATCACACCCTGAGAAGAAAAAGGAGGTGTAGTGAGAACATCGCATGATGGAACAGCGACAGACGCATTACGTGTAGGACTGATTCATGCGTTCGCACAAACATATACCTCTTCTTGAAACATATTCTGCCGATTCCTTAGCGCCGTCATGCTGTTCTCTTTAGCTTCATGGTCTAGCCCCTCCGCTGGAGGTTGGCAATAATTTATTAGATCCTGCAGACTACTTGTCACTGTCTCCATTGGCGGGCTGATAGAGGGGATGTTTTCTTGTGGACCGAAATCATCCAGTTCCCTGAAGGAAACAACACTCATTAAGTCAGTGTGTGGCTTTATTAGTGTGGCATCCACAAATGAAAGTCTAGACATGGCATCCAGTACCTGATAAAGCGAGCGAAGAGGTGAGTCACACTACGGATGAGTCTGGCAGTGTGGAATTCTTCCCTCTGAGAACG
>CM075193.1:16405616-16453116 GCA_037577475.1 Chaunax sp. Z400
ATCCCTGCCATTGGCCTCCATATCAATACCATATATACTGTATTTCAAAATTCTTAATCAAACTCTTGGCCCATACCTTGCGTGAATTGTATGTTATTTCTCAAAAAAAAATGACTCTGAAAAATTACTGTGCCGGTAAGTTGTTGTGTGTGCACCTAAAAAGGTAAGCATAGAGCCTCACTTACATATCAGCAAAACAAAGTGGACCCCAAATGTAAATTCATTTACAGTCACTCTCTGTCACCTAAAAGTTATCTTATCTTAATTTAAAATTCAATGGACAACGTCAGAGAAATCAGCCTCTCACATCTATTTATGGAACTGTAGAGAGGGACAACAGATGACAGCCACGACTATCAACACATCTCGTACCCAAGCTCCATACCTCCATATTGGGAAGATACTAGGCTGTCTGACCCCTGATTCACCCTTCTTTCCACTCCTCATATCAGTAGCTCTGCAATCAGTCAAACACACTGCCAAATGCTAAGGCACCATGTGGCATTCACATGGATTGAAGACTCAGCTCAGCTTCAAAGTAACCTTGGCAAGTGAAAATCCACAAAGCCACAAGGCTTCATTCAAATGCTGAAAGCCCAGGACTGGAAATGCAACAGGGGATGCACATTCATTCCGCTGCAATCCACTTCTGAAAAAAAGCCGTTGGAGCTCAGCGATATATTTCAGACTGTACATATTCCGGGTTCCCCGTTGGCTTTATAATGGAGGTGGACCACTTTACCTCAAACAAAGACCAATTCCACTACAGATGTAAACAAAACTGTGCACTTTTATGACATAACACACTGACACTCAGGGACATAAAAGCATAGATGCTATACAGTATTTCACAAATGTCATATATTTAACCATTCTGGCTTTCATTTTCCACTGTCATCTACAAACTAAACTGGTCATAAGAGTTGTCATGATCTGGGTGGCTTTCCTCCTCACCTGATCAGTTTTCTGAGGGAAACCATGCATTCAGTATAAAAACCTATGACACAAAAATCTACGGTGTAATTTAATACTGTGAATTAAGCTAATGGCATTCATTGCTTTTCCCAGTCTGTGTACTGGGTTCAGTAGCCATCTGGATCTGTGAGTATGTGCATTTGTCTAATATCTGCACCAGACACTCTCCCTGTGACATTCCCTTATCAGAGGGCAAAGATAAGGAAATGTGAAACAACTTGCAACTAAGTAACCATGGTAGTATCTCAGTGAGGATGACAAAAGCAATCTGTGGTCTTTCATTACAATCAGTAACCAGAACAAAGTGATGAGGGCAGCAGAAAGGCTGCTGGGAGTCATTCATTAAATGTAAACCACACTGATAAATTAATTGATATTGCTATTACTTTATAAATTGTGTTACTTATGCTTATAAAAACAGTACGAATAGAATAACAACTTTTGAGTGATAGCCTTAGATCATGCATCATATGGTCATCGCTGCTCTGACATTACAAGAAGTCACTTTAAAGTAGGCAATACTAAAACTGGCGATACAATAATGAAAGTTTAGGTTGAGTTCAAGGTAGTCAGATGTAAACTTCAGTCTTTAAAGATGAAGTCAACATGTACTTTCACTTTTATGAGAAGCAAAGTGTCACATTTCAAATAAGATTGAAGCTCTCTAAAAAAAAGAGAAATATTTGGACTCACTGGCTCCAACACATCCCTCCTGGTCTAACCAATGAACACTAGTTTGACTCACCGTTCGTAGAAATTGGAATTCATCGTCTCCCTCTCCAGTGTCAGTCATTTTTTCAGCCTAACAGGCCATATTAGACAGACTCAAGCAATATTGGTGGCACTGAGGTTGAAGAAGCAAGACTGTAGAGAAGGAGGAGCAAGAAGGTGTGCATCCCTGAATGTGTGGGTGGAGTCTAGTGTAAACATCCAGGCCTCCGTGACTCCATTTTTACAGGTCATGTGATCAATAATTACATGACAACATTATGATAAGATCTACCACACGTCAACGACTGATCTGGATTCAGGTAATATTCCAGATCTGCTGATTCAGAGAGTTAAAATCAATTGGGGTCACAGAAAATTCACTAATGTCAGATAACAAATAATATTGATGCAGACATGAACTAAGATCAAATTGTAGCTGAAACTGTGCTGATTCTCTTAGGTGTCACATTTAAATTAAAAATCAAAAATTAAATAGATACTTTATTGATCCCACAAGGGGAAATTCTCTCTCTGCATTTGACCCATCCCTGAGTAGCAGTGGGCAGCCATTACGGCGCCCGGGGAGCAGATTGGGGTTCAGTATCTTGCTCAGGGACACTTCGACATGTAGAATTCAGGGGCTGGGGATCGAACCACCAACCCTCTGATAGGTGGATGACGACTTTGCCCCAGAACCACCATTAGTGAAATATTGTTTTTCTTTCATAACTATAATGATAATTTGATTCCAAATTCTAGGGGTAGGTTTTCATGGTCAAGGAGTCTCAATAGGAGGGTCAAACTATCATGGGACTATTGCTTTTAGTTGCGGTGGCATTATGGGAAAACTGAGCAATCTTGTTGGAGACTTACACTCTTTTTACGACTGCTATTTAGGTGGGAGTACTTAAATATCAAGTGAGGAAAAAGATTAAAGGTGCTAGCATCCACTTCAACACACAGGACATCATAATTGATTTCAGCCCACAGGATATTCACCTGTAACTAATCACTGACTCCTTTAATGCTTCTGGAGTAAATCTTATTTATTCAAAACATGTTCAGGCCTGCAGTATCTAAACTTATGCTATTACCTGATAAACATCTCATCTTTTTTTTAGTAGTCTGGGGATTCTTTGAGGTTTTACCAAATTCAGGAGGGGTGTAAAATGGTTCATGCAAGTTTAAATTTGGGATGAATATTAAACTCATGTCTGCTTCTAAAACGTGCTTTGCTGTTAAAGGAATTGTCAGTGTCACCCCGTATTAGCTCGGCATCTGATCGTGTTATGATGTACTAATTGACAGGAGCTTTCACTTTTTAAGGGCCAAAAAGTGCTAATGTGAGAGAGTTGTGAAAAGAGGTGCATGTGTTTATTTCTTGCTTTGGATTAATTACTTAACAGTGTGGTAATTGTGTATCATTTCAAAATTAATGTTTATGCTTTAGATAATTATATTAGAACATTGTTAATTTCACCTTTTCTCTAACTGAACAAATTTAGTTTTAAGGGTTTTTTAAATGTTTTTTTATGTTTAATTTATTTTGAAGATTCCTGCAAGGCTCTCGTCTTTGTGTCTAAGAATGTCTGTTAAAGAACAGCTTCATTCAAAACCAAGTACACATTTTGCTATTCATTTATTATTGGAATCCTTAGTCTTCATATGTGTTGACTAGCCTAGTATGTTTAAGTCAGTGCGGAGATCAGTTTTTGTAATTGTCCAATGGAATTAATTGTAAATACAGACCAACTTAATGGCATCTATATTTTTCCAGTTATTGGTATTACATGAAACACTTCCTCTGAGAAAACATCCTGAAATTACTATTAAAAAAGCTGTAAAATTAGATGTGACTGGAAATTATTATGTACATATTTCAAATTTCCTACTAATATTTACAATTAATTTTTTAAGTTATTTTTGTGGGCATTTTTTTTTTTTGCCTTTATTGATGGGACAGCCTGAAGAGGTGACAGGAAATGTGGGAGAGAGAGTGGGGGGAAGACATTCAGCAAATGGCCACGAGTCAGAATGGAACCCACGCCGACCGCTAGAGGACATGGGGTGCACACTCTAACCACTGCACTATCTGTGCCCCATTTATGCTTAATTTTGATAACGCCCTCCAACCTTTCTTCTAAAATAACGAAATATTGAGATATTTTCCAAAATATTTCAAATGAAAAGCAGAGTACATGCAAGGATTTATCAGCTTGATATACATACTTGAATTAGTCACAAACAGTTTATTTAAATATTCCCTCAAGTACAAAGTTTAACTCAGTGTATTTCTTTAAGGTGTCAGTGCTTCCTGAGTATCTTTATTTTCCTACCAAAATACAGCAAATGAAAACTTTCACCAACAATGAGAAAATCTCCTACACCTGTAGAGATCAGTCATTTCTAAGGCAACTTCTCTTTTAAAGGGAATTTCTGGCCTCTAAAGAGAATATTAAATTAATAGTGTGCTCGGTGTTCAGTGGTCGATGATGCACTTCACAGAAACTTTACACCACTTTGATAACTTCATCAGTGTTTTTGCACTCTTACTTGACTCACATTTTGCTCATGGGTGTGAAATCAAGAGACTCAATAAATAATTCATCATTATTTTTCATTATAAGTATTGCAAAAAGTTGTTTTAGCAGTAATTAACTTAGCATCAAGTCTCATGGGCATGTTAGTAACCAGCACATTTTGGATGAATCATTACCACTTGCCTATTGGATATTTAAACACATGAGTATGGAAACTCTTTATATAGCTTTTTTTTCATATTAAGTGTACTAAAAGACAGAAAATATACAGTACTGGCAAAGGAAAATTGGGAAACTACTTGACTACAGAAGTAACCTTACTTAGTCCGCACACATATTAAAGGCTTATGACACGAAGATGGTTTAATAGTTTATAAAAAAAAAAAAGGTGATGCTTCTTGCCAAAACTTCCTTGAAAAGGAACAAGTAAAGGGTGCTTATATGTCTCTAGAAATGGTTGAGGAAAGCCCAAAATGCAGCCAAAAGACAAACCAGGAAGCTACTGTAGATATATATCAGAAACATGTATGTTGAAGCACAACTGCAGACATGATCGGTTGTACCTCTTGCCTCCCTCAAAGAACAAATAAAGGCTTTCTATGTACACTACCACTATGGACAATTTTATTTTTGTGTCATATTTTCTTCAAAGCTGATATCAATGATCAGTTGACTTGCTGTGCTCCATTTGATCTTGTATTACTTTTTAGGAGTTTTTATTTCAAGTTCCATGCACAGTTTATTGCTGCCTGAGAAAATGTCTGAACACATTACTAATGAATCCTACCTTACATTCAGTCTTCCATGCTCTCTGCCTATAAACTACTGAGTATTTATAAACATTTACTTTAGCATTCATGTGGTTTCCCCTCTTTTCCACTGTTGGTACTGTATATTTATGGCCTTTTGGGAACCCATTTTCCGCCCTGTTTATTGCACACTGTTTATTGATAAAAGGCAGCAGGTTTAAACTTGCTTTTGCACACTATAATTCATTTTAGACATCTAAACTAAAAGGCCTTATTGGAAGACTTTATTCCCAAGACAAAGGCACTGCGAGGAAATATGAAAACAAAACGTATCGTTGCTAGATGAAATAACGTTCTTATCTTATTTCTCCAACTGATAAACTTTGGAAACACTATGATCCGGTTGTCATATTAAGTGATCTGTATTTTTAATGGATTTTTCTTCTAGCTTTACTTTCATCACAGAAACCTACTTCCTACACAAATACCATAACACAAAAGATAAAATGTGCATTGTTTCTAATGCTTCAGAAAAGCAATCAACAAAAACCTGATATGGTCACAAACACAATTCATTCAACATATTTAATTCAACTTTTTTTTTATAGAATCCTTTAAATCATCAGAAGATGTGGGGGATTGTTGGGTAAACGGTCAGTAGTTAAAGGTCGCTCTCTCCATAGAGGGCAGTGGAGAAGGCAGTGTAGTCCAGTGCCCCTGGTGGTGCGCCATGGACCTTGTAAGCTGGCATCCTTGTGATGCAATACTCTGCTTGTTCTGGGGGGAGTTCTCTCCTCAGCTCCTCTACTAGTATGAAGGGCTGTGGTGGTGGAAAGAAAATGTGCTTTAGACATGCTCCTCTTTTCCATTTTAAGCTCATGAACAAAACTGTAAATCATGAATCATCCAGCCAAGGCAAGATTAGCATTGGCTAAGAATATCTGTGCCTATTCCAGGAAACTACACCAACACACCCACATACATATATACCTTGTCAGCTGCCAGGATCCGGAAGGATGCCACAACCTGCTCAGCAGTGTCTGTGTCAGCGGTCTCTCTGGTCATAAAGTCAATGAAAGACTGGAAAGAGACGATTCCCGTACCATTGGGGTCCACCAGTATCATTATACGGGCAAACTCCACCTCTCCCTGAGAAAGGCGTGGATGGAGAATGACAAGGGTTTGTCAGGAAAAATAAAGTGCAAAAGAAATTACAGCAACTGATACAAGGCTGAGACACTGTGTAAGATGTACAGCGGAACCTCAATCATTTGCAAACTGTTTTTTACAAAGTGTTTCTGAGGTCATGTATTAATGTCCTTTACACATGTATCTTTATATGTTTGTGACTCTTTCAAGGATGCCACTTTCATACACACATTATAATGATACTCTCACCTGTTACAAATTAACCTGTGGAATGATCTGAACAGATATTTTAAGATCATTCTATAACTTCACCAGTCTTTTGTTGGCCCTGTCCAACCATTTTAAGCATGTTGCTGGAATCAAATTAAATAATAAACATATATTTACAAAAACATATGTCTATATGTCTATATAGAATGTCATATCGCATTCTTTTTTACCAACATTTTACAGAGCGTCCCAGCTTGTTTTGGAATGAGGCTTGTAATACAGACACACCCATCCACCCTTCCACCCACATTTGAATTACCATACCAAATCATAACCCATAGAGATGAGGCAGGCTCTGAAGTCATCCGTTTCCATTGCTCCATTCTTCTTCTACATTTGGAGGCCAAATTCCAGGTTCACATACAGGAAATACAGAAGAAAGCAGAGTGAGAGTGAAGATAACAGAAAAGATTGAAGCATAATAGAGGCATAACCTGAATTCATCATGCACAGCACACCAGGCGTGTCAATATGGCTTTCTGACACTGACTATCGCATGTTTTCCTCTAAGATAAAATAAATAACTATAAGGAGCAATGCTTTCAGCTTTAAAGGTATACTCCCACTCAGTAGTTTCCTGCTCAAAGCGTGTGAAGAATTTTGAAAGTAACCACAATATTTTTTTCAGTAGGACGAATGCTATTCTACAGCCTGGTATAACGAGCATATTTTTAGCACAGCAGAATACAGAGAACAATTCAGATTTTAAGCCAGTGAAGGGCGAGAAATATGAAGTAAACAAAGGGCCATTTTCATGCGCGACGTATTTCTTCCCCAAGGGCTTCCCCAGATTTCCAGGCCACGCAAGGTCCCACGCGCATGCGCCGCGGAAGTTTCAAATCTGTGAGAACATGGAGAAGAGAAAGCGTGGACGACCTAAAATAACAGATAGTGCGAGGAAAAAGGTGTCTAGTATCTGAACAAAAGAAACGGAGAGCAAAACTGGTAAATACTGGAGGGGAGAAGGATCGATGGGAGCTACTGAAATCGAAATCTGGACACGCACGGCTGGCTTGCGCACGCACATAAGCGACGGGAAGCTGCAGGGAAACGGCTGCCAGGTAGGAGAAATCCAAAGTATCTACCCACGGAATTCCCTTTTGTTAGGCATGTTTTCGTTTGAATTATGTATTGAAACTTGACCAAATAATAAAATGATATTTATTAATTGATATGCCGCATTTTGTATGCCTGGGCTGTTAGTTGAATGGGAGTATGCCTTTAAGCGTCTAATCATGTGGCTTTTTCCAAGTAGACATTTGAGATGCTGAAGATTTCATGATAAAAGAGCTTAAAAACTTTGCAATACATCACACATACTTGCATTCACAGCTGCGCACATGGAAGTATTACACATCAGCACAAAACATTCTTATGTGAGATGCAACAATATTTTGACACTTTAAAGTTTGCATTTATTAGATGTATTATCCATGCTGCTACTCCGGCAGCCTGTGGATTTCCTACAGATGGAGCTTGAATAAAATGAAACAGCAGACATGCATTTTCATCAAAGATTGAAAGGCAGAGAATGTAGACAATTTTGGCTAAACATTAGCAGCTAATGCTTGTAATGCATTATTTGTGGTAATCTGTGACAGCCAAAGGAGAATTTCAATCCACCATCTACACCATCAAATGTTGGGTCAGCAGCTAAATGTTGCTTCTCAGTGTGGTAAGAAATCAGCATCTTGCACACAAACACATCTCTTGGAGGATGTTTTGGTCATGGACATGGAGAATGACATACTTTACCCTGTCAAAATGGTTGAAAGAAGATCTGAACTCATTCATCTGCTGCTGGCTGATGCCTTTAGCGTCCCGGGTCAGAATCTGGGTCTCGATCTCATTGATGGTTCGGGCGATGGTTGTGAGGAGCAGCTCCCATCCCACGCGGATATGCTGTTGATGTGGTGGCAGGGCAAACACGTTAACATGGAGTGTATATTTCCACATTTCCACATTTGTAAATTTAAGTACAGCGCAAATTCTGTGCTTGCAAAATCTAAAATCTTGGAAACATGAGATTAATTATCTTGTTTTAAAAGTTATAGTAATTTTTTTTTTTAAATCTTGACTTACTTCTAGACTGAAACAACTTATTCTTGACAAATAAAATTATCTTGCTGCATGGACAGACAGTATTAAGCCATTTTCCTCTCAAATTCAGTGTTTATGTCTCGTATTTTAGCTTCTCTTTTTTGCAGTGCATCCATGAAGATCTGCAATTAGTCTCTTATTTAAGAGCTTTGCAAATACTGTACAAGCATGCACTGCTGCATAGCCGTGTAACACTGTTTGCCTCTGCTATGTACCTCCATAGTATAGTTGGTGTGTTTGTTATCAAACACCAGAGATTCTTGGATCAGCTGGTGGTCTCCTTCCAACTTGTCGATGTTGGGCTTGTAAGCAACAATGACATGCTCAAATTGCTTCAGCTGGGTCATCTGGTCCTCCAGGGCGCCTCCAATCTCCAGGGAGCAGCGCCCAATTTCCTGTTAGGATAACAACAAGGTCTTTTTTAAGACCAATTTACATGATACTGTTCTGGTCTGAAGCGCAGATGGTTTTCTCTTTGATACTGCAGGGCGTTATTTACCTGTGGCTAAGAATGAGTTTTGTCAGGACATAGCGTTTGATGAAAAAAAATGCCCGTGCTTGATAATAACATTTAGCATTATTCAGTTGTTGTAAATTTCAGGAAAGCCACCATCATCGTACCTCCGTTATGTACAATGCACTGGAATACAATTATCTTCCCTTTTAGGTCTTCATTTGATTAGATGAAGGTAACATGTCACATTACTTATGAAGGCCTGCATGTCTAACCTCCATCCTGGTCTGTATCCAGGGTCCAATGAGATTAGCCTGGGCAGCAAACTGCCGTCTCAGCCTTTCATGGGCATGCTGCCGCGCCATCTCCTCCTGCAGGGCTCCATCTCTTTGAGGAACCAGCTTCTTTACCTAGAAAACACACATAAAAGGGCTTATGTGTAACTGTGAGAGGATGGCTCCTCTTAGAAAGAGCCATTAACATTAGACATCGATGATGCTGCTATTATATACTTTACATACTTTATGTGTGCCTCAACTCATAAAACATTAGAGCAGCACTTCTTTACTTAATCCCTACTAGAATTCAGATACTGCTATTTCCTATCTCATGATTAATGCCAGACAAGCCCCCGTCTGGATCACGACTTCATTCCTGAATATATGCTGTAAGTGAATCTTAAAGCTGTAGCTACCTTTTCCCACTCGTTGAGAAGTTCCTCGATTGTGACAGTGCTGTAGGGGTTGATAATGCTGGCCTTGATCCCATAGCTCTGGGAAATTTTCTGCACCTCATTGTGGATTCCCAGGATGGCCTGTCTCTCTGCATCCGCCTCGGGTAGAGTGGCTTTGAACTGCTCATGAGCTGCTATGAGACTCTGGAACGGTAAAAAAGAAGGAAGTGCTAAAATTTTCTTAAAATTTCAATTATGACACGAGTTAGAGCATTATATGTTTTTCTGTCGAGTTTGACAGATCTGGCAACATTCAATTTTGAGCAGTTTGATCTTAGGTGGACTTTATCACAGCAGCAACACAGTGGAGTGAAACGATGAAACTCACAGTCATCAGGAAATGTGTGAGTATACATTGCTGTGAGCCTACCTGGACCTCTTCAGTAGTATGCACTATGAACATGTCCTGCAGATCCTCCATGGCTCCTTCCATCCAGTTGTTGAAGGGAGCAGACCTCTTGGCAAACTCCAAGAACAACTGATCAATAGTCTCCAGCAGCTTTTCTGTCCGCTGAGAAGATTACAAAATATTACATATCTGTGGTATGTTTTCAAATCCTGAAAACGCCAAAACATCTAACCTGCAACACTGTATTTCACCCTGAACTAAGGAGTCTTCATATTCATATCTCGCGTTCAAATCCCAAAACAAACAAACCCTCACCTGTTATGATGACTAATCCCAGGGTGTATAACATTGGTATGGCCTTGTTAACCCCAAACTCTGGCTAGGCCCTCCCCTCAGAAGGGGCTGGTGGGGAGAGGAAGGTGGACAGAAAACAGACCTCTGTCCCTGTCATTCAGACTTAATCCTTGGCCCTTTTCCCTGGCCCTCACACATTTGCAGGTCTAGAATGGCCAGCTTGGATCAGAGGAAGTGGTAAGTGGGCTTTCAGCCAGTTACTTCATGGGCTCTTCCATCTATGTCTCTTTTATCCCCTCCACCCTCCCATTTTAACAGGGTCAGGGACTTTAGAGGGAATCCGATTATCTCCCGTCATCAATCAGTTTTGTCTTCACTGTTCAAATGACATTGACAGGCAGCTACATATACTTACAGTGACATTTTGATTAAGTTGGTCTTGGATGCAGCTTCATTCTGCATCAGCTGTAGTCCATGTGGAACATTAGCACACTCTTGTGGGGGGACTTAATAACTTATCAAAACATATTCAAAGGAATGAATCCTGAAGTTCAAGGAAGAAACTAACTATGATGAGAAAGCACTTGAGAAAACCTGGTCATGGATATAATACTCTATCTAGTAATAAATTCACATGTAGAGCCACTGTAATAGTAACCTTGTGAATGGCCTCAAATTGCCCTCACCTCCAGTGCCTCCCTTCTCTTCTGAGTCAGGGTTCCCAGCTTATCCCACAGGTCACAGATGCTCTGGCAGCGTAGGTTCACAGCAGCCACGTCATGGTAATCCAGCTCACTGGAAAACAAATCAAGTGCTGCGTTTCAGAGGTGGAAAAGAGCTCTACTGTGTTCCAAGCATTTGGGTAAAAAAAAATTTTTTTTAAAAAGGCACTGGATAGCAATTGCCTGAAAAGACAATCTGCCATTGTTAAACACACAAAAAAGAAACTGCTGAAAGTCAAGTGTAGAATGAAATGCTCACTGCCATGTCAGACTGAAAAGCTGCAGAGGCATATGTTGAATGCTTATTAAATCTGTTTCAAAAGAAGCCTTGAAATTAAGTTTTCACATAGCCATTTTCATTTTTTGCTATAAAAGGAAAGTTCAATTATAGAGCAAAAAGACATTTTGGACATATGTACACCTCCAAAATTGACATCAATTAGCTCAACCTTAAATTGTTGGGTCTGAAAGGCAAACAAGGTTCCCAGAAAGGGTTCATCATTATGAAAGGCTGGACAGGTAAATGCCATCATGCACAGCATCATTCACAGGATGTGTTTGGATTATTTTCTGAAACCACACTTTAGTTACAGAACTCTATCCAAGAGTCTAGAATATGTTGGACTTGTACTTTAGAGAATCTGCAATGAATGATTTATACAGTACCTGAAATTCAGTCCTCTGAACTTGTTTTTGAAGCAAGTAGAATGTATGAGCTCCGAGATTGGACAAGTCCCAGGAAAATACAAAATGAAAACTATGGTGTTCATGTGGAATTTTATTTAAATTTCATACATACACAAATAGATTTGCAAACTGCAGGGACTGGAGTGACCTTTACCCACATCGGTGTCAACTTTGTCTTAAGACTTTTGTTTGTTATAGTACTGAGGCTGCTGCCAAAGTTCGTCAATGGGAACTTCCTAGGTCTGACTGGGGATGGTTGGACGTTGAACCACAGGATGGAAGTATCTCTCATAATGGTCTTCACCCCAGTGTGCCTGAAACCTTGTTCTTCTGTTTCCCTCTCTTGAGTTCCATGCTCACAGATGGATGCATATTTACTCAACCCTCCAGCTTGGAAGTCAGGTTCCATATATGGTGCAGGTGGTGGCGGCATAAAGCTTAGCTCCTCAGTTTCCATCATCCGAATTACCATGTTCAACGTTATCTTTATAGCTCTCATGTTGACCCGCCTGAAAGAAAGTTGGAGGGGGAGGGAGGCCAATCTCAGACAAGGACAAGCTGTTCTCGTAGACTCTTCTACAGGATCCCAACTGACGGCAGTATTCCACAGTGGACACACCTGGAGTAAGGTTTTCTCGATGGTTTCAGGATTGGAATACACTTTGGTCGGTTCGTAGAGGAATGAGACAGCAGGGTGATTCATGCTGGAAGACTGAGCAGCAGCACTTTGGAATGAAGTGTCTAAGCCAGGAGACGCCTCCATGTTTGTCACACTGGCCTCATTAGGATCATGCAGCCTCCGGCCTGGAGGAGGGGTAAAACTTAATGGATCAGGAAGTTTGTGAAAGTGATGAGTCTGACACTTGTCTCAGTAAGTGAGTATCACCATTTTTAGAAGGGAAGCAATGGACATTCCAGCTTAAAGGTGCAATGAGGAGAAACTGACAGTAAGAAAAAACAGAGCGGTTGAACTTTTCAGTAAGATTAATAAAACACTTATAGAAAATGAACAAGCAAACATAGAGATTTTACCATCACATACCTTTACACAAAGCCACATGGCCGTTGTGTTTGCCAGCTGAAATGTTATCTTGCGCTTGCTAAGCACCAGGCAAATATGAAAGGGGAAATGCACTGTAACAAATCCCAGACTGAGAAAGTCATGATGGACAGGTGTCCTCTATTAACTCTTGATTGAAAATGTCAGAATACCTGTAAACCACACCATCAACCCTTAGACACACTGAAGTGGCCAGCACCTAACTGAGAAGAAGAGGGTTTAAATCATTCATACGAGTACTTCTTCCAAACAGATTTTAAATTATCGCTTTCGAGAGAGTGAATTCATATCTTTCTAAATTATTTCCTGCACTGCTTGTCTCTCAGTTTCTTCCACAGTCTCAAATGTGAGCAAAGAAAACAGATGTTTTTGGCACCACTGAACAAATATTACTTGTCATCTATAATCTATCCAGCCAATCACCCCTGTAGGTCATACAAGAGAAATAGGAAGCTAAATTGCGTTAGTTGATTGTACTATTCGTCTACCGATCCCCCACCCCCTCCCACTGATGTTGTATTTGGCAGGAGTGACAACATCCTCCTGGGCCTCCATGACACATGACTGCAAATGACTTCCAAAGGGAATACATACTTCAGTTCCTGTGCAATGGCAGCAATTTGCTCCACTCTGTCCTGGTGGGCTGCCAAGTCACTCTCGAAGGCCTCGTGTTTTCGAAGTAATGCTCTGACTTCTATTAGGGTGGCTGTCTCATAGTCCTTCTGGGAGAGGATCAGTTCTTTACCTGAACGTCACACACAATAAACAGAGAGAGGGATGAGGGAAGACAGAGGGACAACAAGATGATAAACAGGTTAGATCTGAAAAATGACTTATGCGGACATTGATGATGAAAAGAATGACCTGTTACAGCTCACAACCAGCTGACCTCAAAACATTCATCAAAATCTCATTGGAAAAAATTCCCAAGGTTATGGTCTAACACTGAAACACTCAGAAGCAGGGAGAGAAGTGGGAATACAAATGCCTGTAGATAAGCAGCTAACAGGTCAAGATATATTAACATACAGACCTATAAACATACTGCAGCAGTGAAAGATGCATGAAGACAGTTGGAAAAAAAAAACAGACCAAAAACCAAAACTAAATCATAACTCACCGCTAGCCCAGTTCTCATGATTGGTGGCTTTTTGGCGAAACTTTTCAGCCAGGTGGTCCAGCCTCTCAAGCCTCCGGATCTCCGTGAGGAGCCACTCTTCGTAGCCTTTCTCTGCCTGCTCCAGGCCCCGCCATGCACTGGCTATGTCCTGATTGAACGATGACAGTTCAAACGTATCACTTAAACCTGCACTGTAGGACTTTTTGTTATATAAACATCTGTTACATTCAAGCCTTTGTCAAACAAGTTCACACAATGCTGCTCAGCCCTATCACTGCCAGATAAACCTACCTGTATTTCACAGTATAGAGAGTATTTTTGTGTCTATAGCAAACCGGTGGCGGTGCATTTCACGTAAACCAGCAAAGATTGGTAGGTGGCACGGTGGCACTGTGGGTATAGATAGCGCTGTTGCCTCATAGCAAGAAAGTCCTGGGTTCAAATCCACCTGAGGACCTGGGACCTTTCTGTGTGGAGTTTGCATGTTCTCCCCATGTCTCCAGCTTCCTCCCACCACCAAAAATATGCAATATAGGTGAATTGGTGACTCTAAATTGGCCGTAGGCGTGAATGTAAGAGAGAATGGCTGTTTGTCTTTCTATGTGTGGCTCTGCCTCCCGCCCAAAGCCAGCTGGGAAAAGGCTTCAGCCCCCCTGTGACCCTACACAGGATAAGAGTTATAGAAAATGAATGAATGAATGAATAATGAGTAGGTTGGAGCCTAGCTGCATGAGCACGCTCAGAACAAAAATTGACTTGTGTAATTACTCTCACTGCCAGATGGGGGTGACAGACGTTCCACACTGCAGGTTTAACATGTTATGAATTATTTAACTCTGGCAAATAAGAGAATTTTATGAGAAAAATTCAAAAAATCTAACAAATTACCCTCTGTTGGAAGACTGTCAGAATTAATTCGACACTCCTTTGGCTGTTTAATTATGAGCAGAGGAAGGATTTGGAGTCACGACTTACAGATACCATCTTCCCCTCAGAGGGCATGAAGGCAGGGCGATTGCTGATGCGCAACTTGGTCTGCAGGGTGTTGAAGTTAATTTCCAGCTGGCATTTCTCCTGCACCTTAGGGGGCTTGTGCTGGCGTCTGTAGTCCCTGAAATCCTCCAGCTTCCGCTGCATTAGTGCCATGGTCTTCTCTGGGGTCCGGTTCTCCAGCCAGGGAGTGGTGCGGAGAATCCACTCCAGCAGCTGGGAAACACAAGGACAACATGAGAATAAGTGGAGAGGCAAGACAGCTCCACGCATGTCCAGGAAGGCCTTCAAAGCATGTCTTACCTCACTGGCCAGTCTCTCATACTCCTCCATCATTTTCTCATTCTCCTGGTTTACACCGAGAACCTTGCAGATCCTGTTGGCAGCCGTCTCTGCCTGAGAGCAAACAGTGTGAGAATAAAGTGATATTGTAAGAAAAGTAACATAGTGGCCCATGCTCCTAATAATAATTTTTTTATTGAGAATAACGTCAAAAACAAACCGACAATAGATTTATGCACCTAACTCTGTTAGAATACACATGTCTATGAGGGATTACTAATCTGTCTGAAAATAGAAATGAGTAAGGGTGAAGGTTCAACCACTATACCTGCTCAGCTCCAGCAAAAGCATGGTAAAAGCAGGACACGTAGGTCATGATGGCTCTTTCATCGGGCTTGGGGGTATTAATGATATCTGTGACATGTGAGAAGGAGGAAAAGTCAAAGTGGTAGAAAAGTAGAGAGGATACAGAAGCTGCACAGTTAAGGTCATATTGTAAACACATAGTTGAAGGCACAGTATATGAGAAAGTATTAATCTGTAAATCTCAAATTGGGTGTATCTGTTCCATAAAATATTACCTTCTGCATCCAGCATTTTGGGAATGTCCAGGTGTTTCTCTGCTATGTCAAAAGCCAGGTTCAGATTCCCCAGAGGATCATCCTAAATAAAGAAACACAATTCTACATCACTGAACAGCAATGCTGGACTTAAAATGCCACAGCACTGACCTCCCTGCTCTGGTGGACACACCATGCTCCCTGCTCATTTACTGTACATGCACTCATTTTGAATTTATATTTGAGAGAGCTGCTGCACAAAAGCCTAGAAGTAGCTTCATGAAAACATGAACTTGATTTGTTTTTGGTACATATTGAGCATGTAACTGTAAATTAAATTAAACGATTACAATTTTTTTATTTTATTTTCAGATAAGCAGTTGATCTTTTAGTCTGTAACATATCGAAGTGACGTCTTTGAGACGAAAGATGATGTCAAAGGCAAACATATCTTCTCTTTATTCATCTTTAAACAGCAGATGTTTGTTATTTTTACTCCAGAACTGACTTGAATGACAATACTAATTAATATCTAATTAATAATTTGCCATAATTTAATCAGCTACCAATTGACTAAAAGATCATTAAAAAAAAAGTAAATTTGCCCTACAATGTTCATCATATATTTCTTGAAATGACCAAATCAAAGAAATAAGCACTTTTCACACATGTGACTCTGACAGGAAAAACTAAGTAAACCCTGCTAGTAGGACACTGGATGAGGAGGGTAAGTACAGTGGGGTAAAAGGATCATGCTATCATGCTGCTGCTATTGTTCCTATCTCTGTACCACTCTTCCACAATGGTGGTGGGGGGGGCGGGGCTGGCACACTACATGACAGCGCCAGCTGCTCACAGATCCAGTGCAGGACAGACAGATGGATGGATAGGGTGGTAAATGGCCTGGATGGAGGGATGGATGGGTGGATAGAAGGATACCCCAAGGCCTACGTGTGTGAGTGCCCCTGACCAGAGCTGTCTCAGTCGGCTGTAAAACTGGAAGCTTAACGAACAGGCTCACCTGGAGCCAGACTCAACAGCTGCCTGGCACACAATGCAACTGTCTCCTGGTAGCATGAGCAGAACTGAAAAGCTGTGACTGGATGTGTGAATATGTACGTCAAAGAGACTGAACGAGGGGCAAAAAAAAGACAGCGGAGAGGAAAGGGATTTGGTAAATTGGGCCTATATTGCCTCACGTTTCAGCTTTTCTTTGAACACCCTCTCCTAATGCTGAAAATCAACACTAGCCTAAAAGTGAAACTTAAGAATAGACAACTAAATAAAACAATAATGATTTCATGAAGACAATTCTGTCTTTTATGAGGATCTACAGCCTACTAACTGGGGAACACTATGCGACAGTGTGGACAATAGCAGAGGTAAAGCTAAGCCTGAGCTCTGAAGGGACTAGGCTCATGTTTCTGTGACTATTCAGGGTCAACTCCAAGTCAGGGCAGTGAGTTGTGTGCTGAAATGACTGCTTCTGTTTCCAAAACAAATTAAAATGTCACTCTCTAACCGGCCCGGTATAGTAGTTGACTACTACATATTAAATATCAGAAAAAGATCTTCTATATGAGCTGAGAAATCCAGGAGCTCATGAATACATGTTCCGACTTTTCAGGCTATGAAAATATGTATTTTCTATATGTGCATTGGGCATTAATTAGATATAAAGTAAACAAGCTGTGGTTTGCATTTTTCAATTAAATCTGATGTTGCAATAAGCACATCCCTCAAAAAGTACTTAAAGCAGCAATCTGTTTCCTGCTAATTTGACAAAACTGTGTGCAAAATAAACTGCTTAACTTAAAAATAATGAAGCATGAGGTGGAACTAAATGAGTGCACTTAGAATAGAAGCCAATAATTTAAACTGTTGACAGCGTGGAGGTAGCTGGTCCTACGAAATGCCATATATTTCTAAGTGTATCTCAAAGTGCTAAAAAAAATAGTACCAACAGTCCCAATAAAAATCTCAAAATGCTGTTTTTTTGCAATTGTTCCTGAGTCAAACACCTCCCTACGCTCAGATAACAGTAAAAACAGGAAGATATCACAAAAACAGCACACGTATGTAGCCTTAGACATAGACCAGGTTTCCCTCACACCATACTGTAAGTCAACACGTCATAAAAAGCAGCCCAAAGTGTCATTATTCTGGGTTTGGCATGTATTCATTTTTATCAGTTCACACTGTGATAGGAGCGTTAATTCTGTGGACATCAGTCTGTTAGTGTTCGGGGGCTGAAACACAGTATCCTGGTTACAAGTGAAACCACACGACACCTTATTGAGCTTAGAGTAGTCGAGCAGGTCGGGTCTGTGTCTATGAATCAGGGCGCAGAAGGCCAGGCCATCCTTCCAGCTTCACCAGCCGATGAGCAGAGAGAACCAACATGTCAGTTCAAACATGCTTACTTGACTCACAGATTGAGGGGGGGTTGAAGAAGTCATGTTCCATTTATTTCTTCCATTTATTTACATCTAATTAGCCATTAGAAGTGGAGCAGCTGTTGTGTTCAGGTCTAGATATTTTGTACCAAAGAGTCACCCTCAAGTACTGACATAATGCTATAAAGAGTAATACTTAAAAATTCAAATTCCATATTATTGTGATATGCTACTATAATAAATTATCTTGTATTTCTAAATGAAATGCTAACAGTATTTTGGAGTCTGTGGACAACCTAGATTAGCTATCAATTATATGAACTGTACCTATAACCAAGCAGCAGACTAAAGACGGACTTACCTGACATGGAAGTTTTGGACATTGACATTCCTGTAGGGGGCGGTCTTTCTCTGACACCAGAGGAGAAGACCCTCCTTGGCAGATGTTTCTGAGGAGTAAGTGAACTCACTCAATTATATACTGCAATCCTGCACATCACAGATTGTTTTGACTTCTAATACTCTCAAATGTACATTTTATGTCATTACATGTTCCTTAACTTTCCTAGTTTTCCATGTCTGCCTCCAATAGACACCATGTCTAGAGCTTATGATCTCACCTTCCACAGAAATGTCCTGAATGGCAAAGCGGAGGATGATGGTCCAGATCATTCCAAGGGTCATCTTTACATTCCCGTCTACAATCTCTGAAAGGCAAACAACCTTTAACAATCAGTCTGCAATACAGCAAATAACAAATCTGATGACAACTGATTGGCTCTTGCATATTAACAAATACAGGGGGCCTTTGGTTACCTTCAGCTCCAATGGAGACCAGTTTCACTCCTTTGCTTGTGATGAAGTCCAACGCCTTGTTGACATTGGCGATCTTATGAAACCGCATCTTCCCTCTGTCTGGCTTAGGTAACCTCTCTCCTGCAAGAAGAAAACTAATTATTACATCACATGCAAAGCTAAAATAAACCAAAAAATGAATACCACTGTAACTCAATGAAAGGAACGGGGAAAAAAAGCATGACGTTATTAAAAAAGACATCCTCCTCTAGTGATCTAACCTGAGATAACCTCCAGAAGAAGCATCAGTTTCAGTCCATTCCTGAAGTCCTCTTCAATATTTTCAATTTGAGTACCAGCTTTCCTCAGGTGGGAGTTACACCAGGCTGTGAAGGTCTAACATGACAAGGAGATCCACGGCGATTAAAAATGGGATCTGATAAAAAAAAGTCTCCATACAAATTGAACAGTATTTTATGCAGGAAAATTGTATATATTTCTGTACCTTCTGTGAAGCGCTGCTAATGCACCAATGATAATTGGAAACAGAGAAGACAGGAGAAACATCACTAATTATAAGAATGCATCTATTCTAAAAAAAAGTCCTAAGAGAAAGTTGGATTTTAATTTATATTAAAATCTCCTTTACGTTGTAAGGGTTACACTATGAACATATATTACTCTCTGTAGACACTGCAACCGCACCAGCTTAACAAGTATTCAAAGTAAGTCTTTCTACCAAATCGATGTTAACCTCTTTGACCAGAGCTACATTTAAGGATCAACCCTCAGTGTCCAATTAGTGTCCGATTTCAACTTTTTCCTCCTGTGCTTCCACAACTAACAAGCATGAGGATAAATGAACACCATGCGGGGTACTGAGGCAAGTTAGGGCAGGATGTTTGTCTTCCTCCTCCTATTTCTATGAAGTCTCTCAACAGCCAGCTCATGGGCGCTCAGCACTGTGCGGATGAAAGGTGGGAGCCGAACACAGAGCGCATTCCGACTGATATAAGGTGTTAAATTTAGACTGCTCTGCTATGCTTCACGATAAGAGACCCCGAGGAAAAACGTCAAAACGTTTCACCGTGTCGACATGGGTGAAAATGTCACGTGGATACAGGCCAAGTATTCCCCTCACGTCACTTTCTGTCGCTATTTTGCCACTTATAATGTGGTTGGTCACAGCTGCAAGGAGATAGCTCTATCACAGCACATGTATGCCGGTCTTCCTGGTCACACTCATTACTATCCTGAGACAGACGTGGATAAAGACTGGGAGCATAGGCCAAAGGATGAATAACTGGATGTCTCATAATTAAAACAAAAAAAAACAGTTAACTTAGGCTGGAATGAAAAAATTAAATAAATTACTATCAATTAGAAATGAGTTAAAATGAGAATAAGTGCTGAAATCAATTAGCTTAGCAACAGCTTTTTGTTCTTTAACTCTTCAGCATTATAAAAAAAACAAGGTCTAATTAGTACTTGGACTTTTTTAAGTACTCTTAAGTCAATGGCTAACGCATGGTGCTTACAGTGCATTTGAAAATATTTACTGTATTAATGGATGGCTTTACTTTCATAATTTTCACATTTGGCTTCACCTCATTTTGCAGTTCTTTAACTTTATTTAACCATTTTAAAGATGGTTATACTGTAAGGATTTGTGTTCTTATCTCTTTAGAGAATAGCAGGAAAATATCAGAGGTAATATGCTTTATAATTCTTGTATTTCTGTGACTAAATTTTATACGAACTGCTCTTAATTTTACATGACTGTATTGCTCTTGCTCCCCCCTCAGTTTTATATATAAATTCAGAAAGGTGACATTATATGAGGAAGATATTTTACAATGTTCCCAACCTTGATTCTTACACATCCTTGTACCCAGTAGGCTGTATATGGATACCCAGCCGGACACTCATGCTTCCCATCTGGTTGCCGGCACAAAAGCAGAATAGTACAGGATTTGGAGTAAAGGCCATCAGATTCCACACTGAGTGAGTCTACAGGGTCTATGTGACATTGAAATGCTGCCCTCTTTGTTAAAAGATGTGGCCCGCTGGTCTTCCAAATTTGACTCAGCCACAGCCGCAGAACCCCGCTGCTCACTTTCCAAGCCCCCCCCCCACCCACCCATCTCCCTCTCAAGCACTACTGACCAGTGATGATTAAAGCTAAAAATATTCAGAACTGAGTCACTGAACTGGCTGATGCCTTTAAGGCCTCACTAGGTCAGAGGCTGGCTGGCTGTGTCCGGAGAGATGGAAAATAAATGAGAACCGAACGTTAACATATTTAAAAGATAGAGCATTATGAATGTATCATGAGGTTATTTCATACACCTTTCATAACAATTAGGCACTTTTACTTGATGCAATCCAGCAGCAGCAGCAGTGCAGACCTGTCTTAAGCCTTAGTATCATTCCCTGCAACATGAATGGGCGCTCTAGGATTTATCTCTCTCCTTGATAAACCTGTCTGAGTCAGGTAATAGATTAAAAAAGGTCCACATAAATACTGTGACATGAATAACCACTGAGGGGAAACTGCAACAGTTGCTAGTGGGAATTAAAAAATACCGGCGCCATGGCTTGAGCTATAGATAAGAGATTTAGGAAATTATTTGGTAAAGCTACTCAAAGTGGCTCCCAAGCAAAAGCCTTATGGCACCACAACTGCTCACTGTGAATGCAGAGGAGTATAAGACATGTAATAGGGTTGTCAGTTCCCAGAGCAACACAAGAACCTCCTAAAGTACCAATAAGAAACACTATACCATTGTTTCTGGATGCAACCATCATTTATCAATTTGGACCATTCTTAACAGCTGCTCCCTGACCCAAACCTCTAATCAATCCCAAATAATCAGTAACAAGATTAACACTGGAAAAACAGTTGTATGGACGAGGGACCAGACTGGGGTGTTGCTGCCTTGTGTTACCAAATATACACACTTATGTCATCCCTGTGATGACCACATGAGGTTATAGGCATGGGGCTGATTGCCTCCAGTTGTGCAAAGAGCTGCAGTTTAGGGCTCAGGCCAACTCTGTAAAGCCCTAAAACCAACTGACAGTGTGGGAGGCCGAGGCTATATTGAGTTAAGCTTGTGTGCTGATACAATATTTCTGCATGGTTTCTATAAACAAAAGAATTCCGCACCAAGGACACTGGATTAGCCCTACGATAATGCCTTTTGGTCCCGAGGTTAAAATTAGATGTGGGGTCCATTCTAATCCCAAGAGCGTCATCATGTGTTAGATGCATCTGTTGACAGCTCGCATTCCGCGCGTATCAGTGGCGAGGCAGCAGTCTGGAGAGCCGCTGGAAGGCAGAGCTATTGTTAGCTGGTACCCACCACCGCATCCGTCCGTCAAAAAGACTCCCTCCCTGGGCCCCAGCTGCGAATTTACGAAGCCTACTATGGGGACACCAGATTCCGCCCTACTCTGCCTCTGATTGGCTTACCCCCTTTCTTCCTTTAACCCTAACGAACCCAATCAATCAAACCAACAAGTACTAGCCAATCAGAAGCAGATTAGGGCGTGTTCTGCCTTCACCGTAGTAGGATTCATAATTAAGCGCCCCGGATGCGCACAAATTGAGCGATGCGCGCCTTCAATGTGAAACTTCCGATTGGTGGGACAAAGACTGTTAATTCTTCAATTCGTATGTTTATTAGATGATGTAGTTTTGCCTACTTAAATTCATAAGAGTTGAACTTAAGTTTAATTTAACTGTCACAGAAAATGTCTACAGCATCGCACCTAGTTTATCTGATCAGCTAACTTTGGACTATGTCTGGAGGACTATCCGAAATTGATGCCTTCATTGTTCAGGGAGTTTCATTTAATGGATTTAGCGACAACACAAGTGATGTTAAAAACACTAAGTAAGTTTTCTGAAACTGTGTTGTATAAGCAAATAACAGTCTAGGCCATTATTCTTAATTTTTATTACTTTAATTTTGAAAACGAGCTTTTATTGTAATTCTGAGCAACGTATAGTGAGTTTTCCCATCCATCACTCAGTACGTAAATAAAAGGTTACGGTTTAGTTTTATTTAAAGCGGGTGTTTTTCTTTGACTTACTTTCCTCTGTTGTTGTTCCCAAGCAGGGTCCAGCAACATGTCCCTGTCCCATTCGTCCTCCTGTATCATGTACTCATCCTCGTAGCCGTTATCATAGTGCACCGTGGTCTCCACCTGGGTCATCATCATTGTGCCTTAATTTTCTGCTCTCAGCTGCGGTGCTGTTCTTAATGATGGTCAGATACTTCGCCGACTTTCTACTCTTCTTGTCACTCTCTCACTTGCCCTTGTCCTCCCGACCTGACAGACGTCTGGCCCTGGCTGCTCCACATGGACAAGCGACAGTATTTAGTGCTGGAGTCACGTGACGGCTCCATACCCCCCCCCAAAAAAATCCCCATCACACACCCGCCCACACAAACTGCAACAGGACAGTTTATTAGCTTGAGGTCAATAAAATAGTCTTTATTGTAGAAAAAAAAAAAGATCAGACTTTCAATCAAGAGAAAAAAAAACAACAACAAAAGAAAAACCACCACACAAAAATGACTTGGGACATATAAATAAATTGTTTCTTCCTTGGAAAACCAATGTATTCTTGCACTTGTCACCTCTGACACTATTACACAGCCACCACAATCATTCAGTCTATAAAACAATGTGTATTTAAACCTTTAATGGCTCAATATGGTGAATTAAATCCACTTTTATATTTCCTAATGTTCAGGTGCCATTGCTCCATAGCTGTTCTGAAAGACGATGATCATTTTGGTCTTCACACAACACTGAGACAATCAGTACGACGTTAAACGTATGAAATATAACACTTATGCAGACTTGTGATGTATGTAACTATGTCTGCTTCAGGTGTAAGTCTGTCTGTGGATTTGTACTCACTGTATCTAATAATCTAACAGTGTGACCATTCAAACAAGTTAAAAACACATAGAGGCAGAGTAACAAAGTGTGTGATGTGTGACGTTGATGCAGACTTAGCCAAGTATCAGTTCTGATAAGTTGCACAATGCACAGGAATTCTTTTCCACCCAAGCAGAGCTGTGGTCCAATTTTCCTTTTTTTTTCTTTCTGGAGCCTGAGCATTTTCTTTAGTGCTGTGAGTCCATTCCTTCCTTCCACAGAGCATTACTCGGGTTTTTAATTCTAAGTTACTGGAAGTAGAGATTGATACTACATGTAAATACAGAAAAGAAAGAAATTCGGTGAACCTGCAGTATACCATATGTAAAGTCATATGCAAAGACAAGTTGCTCTGATAACAGGCCTGTTTGAGAAAATACTGAACTGTAATTTTAGAAAAGAGATAGTTTGCAGTCCTGTTGTCAAAAAATCCTTTCATTTTATCAACAACCACAGGCCAAAGTGCTCTCTTAATGAAATGAAAGGAATTCATGGACTCAGACAGGCCTCATAAAAAACTGAACTGTAACTTTAAGGTTCAAACTGACTGCAGGATGAACTCGCCACAGAGCTAGAAGTCATAGAGGGCAAAGGAGGAGTCAAAGGAGCACAAGAGTTTCTCAAACCTATCCAATAACCTGAAAAAGTGTTATTTGTCATGGTGATGGTAATACTGTCCAAGGCCCTCGACTGAACCCAAGCAATCTCTGGGCTCAGAGCAAAAGAGCTGGGAGAAAACTGGAGTGTTTGTAGTGAGGGAGAGAGCCATTGGGTTGTGATGTATCCGCATGTATCATCTGTCATCCACCAGAGTGTGCTTTGGTCCTGGGTGGTTCACAAGGAAGAGGAGAGAAGAGCACGGAGGTTTTCTTTTTATCCATCATTCACTTTCACTTAGGCCACAAGGCCGTCGCCACTCCTGGCCTCGTTCATGGATCCATTTGTTTGACACTAAAGAAAAAAAGATAATCATGGACTTATTCGAGCCATTTTATTACATGAGACACAGTTATGGTTAAGTTCATGATGATCCACCAGATCTGTCTCTTGGTTATTGGTTAATCCTTACGGAGTTTAATTGCCTTTTTAACCTCAGGAAATCCCATGATCTCATGAGAGATATTTTCTCAGGTTTTTAATGAATGTTTTATGAGGAACCAGACAATGAGGAGCTCACCCCACTTGTTGCCGACCAACACTGGACATGCTGCATGTCGGGTGCTGTAATCTCCTTCCCCACTGGCAAATAGATTGTACCAGAACACTGCAGTCCCCTGAAATATACACAAACAACAGGAACATAGGTTAACAGAAGGGCAGCGTCGTGGGCGTCATTAGACCCATTTTACTAGGGCACATGCCCCAGTATAAATCTGCTGTGCCCCAGTAAAATTTCGAGTTTTAACCCTCTGAAAAAATTGACCATTTATCATAGAATTTTAACTTTCCGAATTTTAACTTTCCGATGGTCCTTGAACTAACCACGGGCGACAGCACGCGAGTCAGAATTGAGGTAGGCTATGAAAACATGGCGAAACTAAAGGAAGTTTCTAAATAATACCTATGATCTTATTTTGACTAAAACATGGACATACACACATGACAAAGACGGACATCAGAAAATTATCTGAATGGAGCAGGAACAGGGAAGCAGAAAGGAGAGATGAGTTTGGGGGAGGTAAGGCTTGATAAACAAACTAGCTTGCAGTGATCATATTAGGACATCCTCAGTCGTCCAGTCAGGTCTCAGACATCAGATGAAAAAGCATCAGGTGACAGCTGATGTCACCTGATGCTGATGATGACGGGATCCCAATGTGTTCTCAGATGAAATATAAAATTCCTCCAGTGAGTTCTTTGTCCACCCAGGATTAACTATGTAGGCCTACACTGTAAAATGTAAGATTGATTTAATTCAGTACTTAGTTACATCCCACAATGTAACTAAGTATATTACTCGTATACTTAAGTACCCCACAAATTAGAGCTACTTTACTTGAATAGCCTGTTTTCTGTTCATACCACTTTCTACTTGGGTAGCTGACGGGTTTCTTTTCACAAATAAAAATAAATGTTTAATGACAGTTGAAACAACCAAACTGCAGGTGGAGTTTCCCAGCATACCTTGAGACAATGTGTTTGAGGCCATGAGCCCAAGTAACCTGTGTTTAAATGTGTTCTGAATAATTATCAGTTACGCAGTAATTAGTTCTTTAGAAATATTTCAATAGAAAATGGTTAGTTATACGACACCATTGCATCATGAGTTAAGTCTCTCACACGGTTAGTGACGTCCCGCCTGGGTGATGTAAGAGGGTGATAAAATAAAGTAGTGTGATGTATTGTAATAACAAGTGCTCCAGAGCTAAAAGCTAATCATTTTGTCAAGTTTCTCCCACGCCAGTTTTCTCTCCTTCTCTGATGAAGCCACATTTCTCTTAAAAAAAAAATATATATATATACTCTCGTGAGCGCATTAACCATAGCGTCTCACTGGTTGCCATGGTGAATCACAGAGCTCAGGGATAAACTCAGAGTTGGTTAAGCCCGCTTCTTGAAATACCCCCCTGGGGAATAGTTTGTTTACTTTTAGAATATATACGCTCTGTATTTTTAGTTGTTGAAGTCATAAAATGACTCGTTTCTTGAAATGCTGTAATTGTAAATTATTGAAAAAGCTGTAATTATTCATTATTATCATTGTGTAATGTAGAGGAATGCAAATGTGCAAGAGAGTTTTCTCTCCGGTTTTGTTATTTGCATATAAAGTGTCTGCCTTTTTTGCTGTAAAACATGTTGAGAATGTTCATGTATAGTATGTTGAAGACACTTACATGAATATTTTCATAAAGATTAATATCTCTACATGCTTACCTTTCCCAGTACTTGTTGCAGTTTAGGAATAGTGGGACAGTTGTGGCAATAGCACACACCAGAATACATTCACATATACTTGTTTATTGTTCTGCAGCTGTCCTGTTCAATGTTGGGTAGCTGATGTCTTTTTTCACATATGAAAATAAATGTTTAATGACAGTTGAAACAACCAAACTACGTACTCTGGTTTTGCACAATGAGTAAATAGATACTGTAGCGTGTTGGGAGGAGGCGGGTGGAGTTTCCCAGCATATATTGAGACAATGTGTTTGAGGCCATGAGCCCAAGTAACCTGTGTTTAAATGTGTTCTGAATAATTATCAGTTAAGCAGTAATTAGTTCTTTAGAAATATTTCAATAGAAAATTATTAGTTATACGACACCATTGCATCATGAGACAAGTCTCTCACATGGTTAGACACGTCCCGCCTGGGTGATGCAAGAGGGTGATAAAATAAAGTAGTGTGATGTATTGTAATAACAAGCACTCCAGAGCAAAAAGCAAATCATTTTGTCAAATTCATGCAATAGGAAATTTCAGCGTGCTACAATACTTTATAGGATATTGGTAGTTTAAGTTATCGCAATAACAGTAAGCAAGCTAATTTAAGTGTTACAGACACAAAATAAAGAAGTTGTTTTAAGTATTGCACACTCAAAATCTCAAGTTTACTTTTCTTAATTTATCTAAGGCGATGAGTTTGCATAATATTTTTAGGTAACTCAACTTATTACATTTTACAGTGTATTTGTATTTTATTTTCAGCTCCTTTCACGTGCACTTAGTGCCCATAAAAGAAAATAGAAATCTGTCCAATATCATTCCGCCACCTTTTCATTCACTATATTCATAGAAAGTGCGGTAAAACTAACAGATCCATTCACTCAGGCAGCAAGTTTCTCCCACACTCTCTCCTTCTCTGATGGGTTAATAAGTCCAAATATATGTAGTACTGATATCAAAAACAATCATTTTATGAAACCCAGGTGCCATCCTTAAATAACCTCGACTAAACGGAGCATTTCCAGTAGGTGAGAACACGTCTGACACACACAGCCTCCTGTGGTGGGCTACATGTATGAAAGGGCAACTCCTGACATTGTCAGCCCCTGATTCTCTGGACGCTGTCCCGAGTTCATACGAGAAAATGTCTAAGGTCTTCTTCGGCACTGTGGACCTTTGCTGTGTCTCCCTCCGTGTTGCAGGAGAACTCGTGAGCAAGTAGGGGTCGGGCGCGCAGAGAGCGTGAGAGAGGAAAGAATCAAACACTAGCAAGGCTTTACAGGAGAAAACAGGTTACTGTGCTTGGAAACGTTACTGGATGAGAGGATTGTGTTGAGTGTGTACTGAACGTACTATTGCTCGCATAGAGCAAAAAAAAACAAAAAGGGCAGCATTTTGCATTTTATTTGGTTTTTAATGAATATTTCATGTGTACTTCCAAACCAACAAAAGCACTTAATAATCAGTAGGATGTAGTTGGCTATTTAATAATACAAACAACTACTTAGTCAGTGATAATGTATTTGTGGTGGCTCATGAACACTTACCTTTTGGGGCCAAACTGATGCACCAATATCTGGGAATACTGTGGCTCCACCAGCTGATACATCACTCATCTACAAGAGAGCCAGAGAGGCAAAGAGACGTCAGTCTTTATTGGGCATATTAAATCTTCTCTAGTCAAACAAAGTAAATTTGTGGAAGCTCAGGGGTGATATGACTGCAAACGTTGCTGTAAGATTGATTTCAGGTTGCAAAGCATACACACTTCATGCTTTTCCTACACGTTAAGGATCCCTTTAATGATTCAACTGGTTCTTTATTTTGTGGCGCTGCTTGCAGAAAAATATCCCTGATTTATTTTTGTCCGGTCTTTACTTGTTCCAATAAACCCTCCTTATTGCATCAGAATAAGAAGTCCTGCTTTAAATCAGATGTTACTTTTTTGTGATAGCTTTTGAAAAGTGTCCAGGCCCATAGAGGACTGTGGCCTGTGTGCCCTCTGGTATTAACACATCACCCCTTGATGTTTTAATACCAGGGCGTCATCCTGAGGAAATACCAAAGGTGAAGATTTATGTTGAGCTTCATTCACCCATTTCACCGGCCCAGCTTATACACAGCTTTTCTTTGACTTTGACTCCACATTACATGCGGTTAGAGATTTCATTTCTCTGCCTGGTCAAAACCTCATTTTTATTCATGTTGACAAGCATGAAATACTCAAGATTCCCTGTCACTGGTGCATCTCATTGAAGAAAGAATGAAGATAATCAGTATTACTGAACTGATAATGATTGACAGATGGGATGAATGGGTTGGATGGAACTCGTTCATACATCCCCTCCACTTTGCTCATGGTGGGAATAATAATTAGTTAAATAGTTGTAGTTTAACCTCGTGAGATTCAATCCGTGACTTCGACTAACCATCTGCTTTTCCACTGGTAATGTTGGCTTTCAGATTAATAGTGGCTGTTTCTTCTCTCCTATAAGCTGTATTTGGCCTACACTGTTAAAATGTGCACACATGTAATAAATACAACAAAACGTTGGTCTTTAGGACTGTTAACTGTACATAAAGGATGCAACACTAGGACAGACCTGTGGTGTAATGAAAGTCAATGAAACTTTTCCTTCTGTCGAAATAAGGGCAAACATATTTCTACTGAAACGATCTCAACACTTTTGACCCATGGGCCTAAATGCTTTACATAATTTTCCATAAGAAGCTTTAAAGAGAACATAAATAATTTATTTCACCCTTTATGTCACATTTGTGTTTCTGCTTGTATCCAACACTTTGGCGAAGTTTAATGGCAATCATTCTATAATGAGTGTGCTATTTAAACCCGACGTCTCTTTGAGAGCATTAAAATATTACTTAGAATTTAAAATAAGGCTCTATGGATTTGAATAATGATTGTCCACATGTCATGCATTAATGAAGATGGACCAATTAGCCTTTCTGAAATGGTAGAAGATGGTTTGGCTATACTGTACATTGAATGTAAAGTTAACAACATTGGTCTGCATTTTAAGAAGGGTAGACTCACATAGAAGAGCCATGTTGCTATGCGGTTCCCAGTGCCCAGCTCTTTAAAGGCATCTGGCTCGTCTTTCTGTGGAGAGAGGGTCAACATCAGGTTGCTCTGCCATATTAACACTGTTGCACATTTGTAGAGGTAAAATTAGCTTTTGTGAATCACAAAGTTTCTTACCCTTCCAAAGTCAAAGTGCGGTTCGTATTGACCTCCAACGCCATAATTTGCAACCTAGAGAGATTAAAGTAATGATGCAACTGTAAAAATTTGGTTTCCAACTTAAAAACACACAGAAAAAGATGCTTTCTGAGGAGCAGGGCCACCGTAAATTTTTTTTTAAGGTATAAAAAAGAAATAAAGAAGAATACAAAATGTGTTCAATGTCTATAACCTTCAGTTCATGAACTAAGTCTTTACCTGCAACTCTTCTGCGGTGTCCATTTCCAGCCCTGAGAGATCTTCAATTCTCTGGTTGATCTTGTCAATCACTGGATGCTCGTAGCCAGTGAGCCAAGCACTAGAATAAGAGAGGGAAGTACAATTGAGAAAGAGGGGGCACATATTTGTCCACTAGATGGGAGCATTTCTTCTGAAATGGGTTAATGTCATGCTAAAATGGTGACAATAAAGGCTCAGAATGAAAGTGAAATTGGGGATTACAAGATGATAGAGAAGGGAAGTGGAAGTGTGGGGAAAATAAAAATAGGAAAACTGGCCCAAGATTCAGAATCTCCAATCAGCTCAGGGTAGAGGGTTATACTGATTCCAAAGTGTGTCTGCACTTCATAAACTGGACATTTCATGTTGAGGGATATTTTCATGGATTCTTTTCTGACACTATGCCCCATTCATTCATATTCAGTGTCAAACTCAACTATGTGGCCTAAGACAAAGACAGAATTCTCTTCTTTTAAGGTCGAATTGTTACAGGGGTCAGCGGTACTGTGGATAATATTAATTTTTAGATTCTAAATGCTAATCTAATCTAATTTTCCAGCAACGTTTGATGTTGAAGTTGTCTGCAGTTGCACATCAGATGACAGGATCATGCTATGTTGATTGGTTGTATTGTTACAAAAGCAAATCCAGCTATATACAGGAACAATACATTCCAACTCACATCTTGGGATGTTTGAATTAAAAGAGACCATGTTTGAATTGTAATTATAACTATGTAATTATAATATAAGTATACAAAAAAATGTGGGTCCTTTTTTGATTGAGTCATGCATTACACATATATTTTTCAATAACAAAGTCACATTTTGTCATAAAACTGTTGAAGTACAAGGCTGAAAACATGTAACTCTTTCTTTTATACAAGTATGAGCTAGTCCCGCATGCTAGCTAGCTTACAATACATCTAACTCATACCTGCAGCTATCAACATGGCCAAACGTATTGATTTTGACATCTTTAAATGACTTTTCTCTGTAAAGTTGCGGATTATGTTGATGTTGGCGATGTGTGCTGTGAGAGATGTGGTCCACTGAGTGGTTTCACCAAAGTTAGATGTTCCTACAAACAAACTGTGACTTTCTTCAGAAGCAAAATATCTTTCAAATTGACCAACCTCATTTGTGTAATTAAAACAGAGTGAAACACCATACATGTATTCCAGAATAAGGTCCCATGGGGCACATCTGATGGTGAGGATCTTGGCCTCTCTCTAACTTACGCTGACTTATTCTGACATAATAGAAAAATTGGCACCAGTTCATTTTGAAAGTGAAATGACCAATGGGGAAACATCAGCACTTGGGACGGCTGAACCAATCATGTAACATCATAACTAAGCAGCTGAGCTACTCATTCAGTCATAGATAGCCACATCTGCTGAGCTGGTCCCTGCAGCCAAGCCAAAAATATCAAAGGGACACCACACCCTTGCACGCACGCACACCCTAACATTAATTACCATGAAACAGTAAAACCAAAGAAACTTACAGCTCTCAGCTGATTGTTTAACCACGTATTTTTAGGGTGGGGTGAAAGTTTGAACTATAATAGTCAAGGCATCTTTCAAAGTGGAACAACTAGTTAAACTACATGGGCCCAGCTTTCAATCTTTCTATCTGTGTTTTGGGCATGTGCATCCAGACTCTACTTCCTTAAACTCTCAAGCTGTTGAGGAAGTTGACCAAGCATATTAAAATCACAGTAGCTAAAATAAGCTCATGTGATACAGACTCATTCCTGGAAAAAGCAATAGGGAATACAGATTCAGCACTCTGGATCTCGAATAACCTGGAAAGGTTGGTGGGGAGAAAGGAAAACAAATTGTTACTGTGACTCTGCTGTTCCAAGAAAATCCTGGGTTATCTGAAAGAACAAAGAATTTTTCAGTCACACCGAAAAGAACAACAACAGAAGATTGAGTTTGGTTTAAACTTAACTTGACCTCAATTTAGTGGCAGAAAATTTGCACTTAAACCAAGCTCAAATCTCCTCTCGTGTTAGTTTTCCAGGTGTAGCTCAACTTTTTTTTTTTTTTTCTCCACGGTGTTTCCTGGGTACAAGACTGAATGAGTCTTTCAGCTAGAGCACAGAGAAAAAAGATGAAAAAGATGAATGGAGGAGGAGGGGAGGGCACTGTAGAAACCTGTGACCCCTTACCTCTTGGAGACTCTGTAATGGGCTGTGGTAAGTTTCCCAGTTTGAGGGTCATGCACCGTGGCTCGCCTTAACTATAGTAGTTTCCCCAGCAGAAGGACATAAAGGAATAAAGGACGATGGGAAGTGAAGGACAAAATGGGACAAGCGGTAAGTAACAGGAGGAAAGAGGGAGAGAAAAGACAGGGAGAACTGGTCACTACTTGTCATTGTTATTCTTAGGAAGGCCAACAAGAGTGTTTCACAACAGACTGCTGGAAAATCTAATACTACGGAAGGAGTGCACATCTCTGTTGAGCAAAAACAACTATGTTAATATCAGCTGCTGAAAAAGTAACACACTCTTCCTTTCCTCTGTCCTCTTGTGTTACCTTTCTGTAGCCGACTCCTGAGCAGAAACACATACCCACAACAGAACTTCAAAAACGACAACGCAATCCAAACTATTTTCTTTTCAAAGAGCTAAATATCCATTCACTCTAAGGACGTATCTACAAGAGCACCACAAGATATGTTTTGGGGTTTAAAAACATGCAAAAGGAAATCATATTGTGATGACTTTGACAGAATACGTTAGTTAAAAATCAAATAATGATGGGGTTTTGGCTGTCGTCTGTACCAAAACCTGCATCTTCCCTTACATCTTGTATATGATTTGGAGGCTGATGTGTCTCTGGAACACCACAATTCTTCATTTATAATATCGTTATGATCTGAATATGGTATTTGACCATGTTTTGAGGATGTTTGATTTAGCGTTCAGCCCTGATATATTTCTCTGACACATGCTTCATAAACATGTAGCATCCTACAAATGTTGACGGTTTGTAAAACTTTCATCAGTCTCGGTTGGTCCATGTGCTTCAGCTCAAGAGCCTTCAGCTATGTAAGGGCAGAGAAACTGACTTACACAGATGGGGGGGGGAGATAGAGTGGAGAAATGATGAGTTACTGAGCAAAAAGATGGAGGAAAAACAAATTTTCTTCCTCTCAGCTCTCTCCTCTGTTCTTGGTGGTTCCTGGCTATGCCTTACCTTTTGCTGATCCGGTACGAGGCAGTCTCCAGCACTCCTGTGATGGGGTTGGAGATGGTGGCCCTGCGAAGCTGTGAAGCCAGGAACACGGTTTACCCACACACAGACACACATGCGAAGATGTGTGTAGGGGTGTCAGATGCGTATCGTCCACAATGATATCTTAGTGGTTGTTTAAATGAGGTGCGAGCCGAGGTTATTGAGTATGTCATGTTGCAAAAACTAATCAAACATACTTTGTGAGTCCGCTCATTCATTGCCTCGTGAAGCCTATGAGGATAGATTCATGTCTACGCATTGAGAGTGCTTGCGATGTGTGAAAGGTAGGCGCATATGGTCACTGAACCGCAAAGTTAAATTAGTGTGACTGAAAAATTTGTGAACAAACCGCATCAGACAACAAAATAAAGATACCAGCCTCGCCCTTCCCCGTTAAGCTGATAAAAGTGGACGTTGCTCATAAGATCGGTTTAAGTTGAAAACACGTGTTTGACCGTTATACAAAAGCTTCTGGGGTCAGCTGTCCATGACAGGCCTAAACCAACCGCGGTATCCGGAACAAAAACACTCAGCAAAGTTTAGCTGGATCACTCAGCACAGAAGTGCCTTATGACAAGAAAAGTAGCAGATGGCAAGACATAAACGCTGGTTTTTCACTTGAATGCCTCGGTTTTAAGTAATTAAATAAAACATATTTTCCTTAAAAGTGTCGGCAATGTGTTAATGTTCTATTAAAAAGAGTGAGCCAGTACAACATCAACATTTCATAAACACATTTTGACTGATGCAAAAAAATCATCCAATTATCTCTACAAAAGCTGTTACAAAATCCCAGAAAATATCGAGATATCGTTTTTTTTTTTTGGTGTCAATATCGCACACCCCTAGATGTGTGTGTGTGTGTGTGTCTGTGTGCTTTCCAAACTAGCAACAACACATAAGCCAGCCTCACAGCTTTGAGCCCCCATCCCTCAATACACAAACTCATATCAGAGAAACCAACAAATGTTCCTAATAGATCACAGTAAACCTCTAGGTGACCAATATAGTTTTATACTTGCATCATAACACACTGAGGCTACTGAGAATCACTTACTCGTGGCTTTGCCAGTTGCTTGACTAAATCCATTTCTTTGTCTGAGATGATGTCGAGGTAGCGGACAATGTAGGGGCGGTCCCACTCATCCTGCTGTTTTACAGGCGCCAGGACATACATGGGGTTGTGCTTGTTGTCATAATATCGACAGAAGAGACGACTCTGCCTGCGGGGGGTCTGATTGAAAGAAAAAGGAAAGCAGGGAACAGAGGAAGAGTTGAAGCTGGGGATGTATTCTGTAAGTTAGAAATGGTGAGGTTGTTTTTTGTTTGTTTGCCTCACCATTTTAATGCCCTCTCCACGACAAAGCATCTCATACTTCTTCCTCTCTGGGACCAGCTGAAAAGACACCTTCTTTTTGGACTTTTTCTTCTTCTCAGCCGTGTCTTTCTCCTGTTGCTTCGGCTCTTCTTTGATTTGATTCTCTGCAGCCTTTCTGTCCTTCTCCAACTGGAACTCAAAGTACTTCAGGTTGCCCTTGGCGCGCTGGTGCTCTGGGTCTGAGAAAATGCAAAACCAACAGAATGAAAGTGGTGAATACAACTAGAGATGATGATAACTATGTCATCTAAGAACATCCCAGACCCTATAATCTGAATAATTGAGCATCCAGCATGACTAAACGGATTAAACTAACTAATTAAAAGGTATTTATTAAGTCTGATCTTATCAATTTCTTAAAAGAAAAAAGAGGCAAACTAATGCAGGGAATTATTAAGAGGAAAATGTGGGATTACAAGGTCATTTCCAAGGCTTCATCAAAAAATTCAAGACAATGGTGTGAGATGTATTTCAGCACCCATTATCAAGAGTAGTATTTAAGACCAAAAGCCACTGGCAGACATTGTAGAAAACAGATGTGGGTTGGAATGTGCAAAGCTGAAGTTGGCATTCATCTTCATTGAGACAGATATGCTTCTTAGCATTGTTCTAGATTGAATTCCATCCATCATCAATCACCGACTTGTCTGTTCTAGTAATCCTATGAATACAACCTTTCCTATCAGCACTGCATCGGACAGTTTTCCTTCACAGTCTAAAAATAGCTCCATATAAGTCACCATATGAGAAGATCACCAATAAGAGCCACTCGTCAACTTCCAACTGTGATCCAAATACCACAATGTCATAAGGCTGGCAAAAAGAAACAAGAGTATCTGTGTTTTTTTTCAATACCAGGTGTTTAAAATAATAAAATGTCTGCATTTGATAGTTTCTAAAGTGCCAAAGCTACGAAAAAAAGTTTTCAACCCAAGGATGCACAGATTATAACATTAGTACAAATGAGTTCAATGACTTTTTCTCTGCCAGCACTGAGGCATCGACACAAGTATTGAGTATTGTTTTCTATACTAGTATTCTATTGGAGTTCAAATTTTGATATTGTGACAGCCTTACAATCTCATCACTCATCATCCAGATGACAGAGGCTGTGGTCCGATCTAAACAGATGGTGTCAGAGAGTTCTATGAAGAAAACTAACAAAACTAGTCCTCTTTGATTACCATTAACTCACTATAGTATCAATGAACATTTGACATTTAAATCAGACCGACTGTAGATGGAAAAGAACATATTGTTTCCGACATGACGGCATGGATGTTAATGTCTAAGCATTGTGATGGTTTTGAATGTTTGTATGTGTATGGCTTGTAATAGTTTTTTACTATTGAACCTGATGTGATTTTATTTCCTTGAATTGTTTTTGTGTTTCTGGTAAAATTGTGACTATTTACACATTTTGACTTGTTGGTCTTACCTATTTAAAAAAATTCTGCTGTCAGTGTAAGTCTGGACAAAAACTTATAAGGAATCTGCACCAATCCCTAATCTATTTGATATTTATGCAACATTATTTGCCACTGACAGGTATCTTTAAAATTTAAGTGACAATATGATTTCACATTGCAAGACATGCCTTTAATTATACCGTTAAGTGTAGAGTGACTCACCCAGATCAAGCAGTTTCTTGGTGTAGTCCAGGGCTCGCTCCATCTCCCCCTGTTGGTAGATGGAATAGCTGAGATAGTCGAGCACTGTCACTTTATCTAAAGTGGACTCCTCTCCCTCATCAAGCTGTCTCAGGGCCTGGGCCATCCACAGCTCTGTGTGGTAGTAATCAGCCTCAGAGTAGGCAATTTTTGCCAGCTCGTAACAGTCCTCCACTGTCATTGGGCTCTTGTGTTTCACTCCTTGAACGTAAAGGATACAGGAGGGAAACATTGGCATAGAGGAAAACTGAAGGAACCAAGGAAACCCTCACCACACTGCTTGTGTCTGTTAATTTTCATTAGTCCTAAGAAAGGTCTTTGGAGATATAAACTTTGTGCCAAGTAGATATGGTATGTACTGATTTAAGACCTTTACCAGGTAGGTCTCCTATTGAGATGGTGTTGGCATCGAGTCTGTAAGTGTCTTGTAACCGCAGCAGAGCTTTAGCAGCCCCGGTCTGGTCCTCATCTGTCGGGAAGTACTGTCTCTGGATAGTCAGGTTGGAAATAAATCCTACAAACAGGGAAGGAAAGGGAAAGATATAGCGGTATGATTATATACAGGATATATATAGCAATCAAACAAATAAACAATAGTCTCTCTTAATGGTCAGTGAAACTGCTTGGCAGAATCATAGAGAGTTTAATTAAGCCAGACATGCAGCAACAACTGATGAAAAGGAAAGGAATTTTGTAGAATGCGCTGGACTAGACCAACATCAGATGGTATTGTAATATCCTTATCTTTTCATACCATCAGTGGTGTCACTGAGCACAAGGCTCTCCAGGTCTCCCCACTCTTTGTTCAGCCTCTTCATCAGTTTGAAGGCATTGACAGGGTGGCCCAGGAAGCCCTCAGGGTCCTGTGTGGCTGTGGCTGACAACGAATCCAACTTATCAGCCCACCTATCACAGAGATGGTAAATCCAGAGTTAGGTACTTTACTTAGACACGATTCACAAGAAATAATAAATTATGAAATGCGTAACATTAAGAATTACATCTAGTAAAAGTAAGGATGGGCAATCTGACAATTTTAGATCATTGTTGATGTTGAAGTCATCCAAAATCTCCTTTTCAGATGAATCAGGGCAGATAACATCATTCAATAACAGATCTGCCCTATGTGAAAAAACAGAGTGATGTAGCCAACTCTACAGCTATGCTGATCAGTCATATTACTTCACGTGACTCTTCCTTGGGTGAGCTGGAGCTAAAAGTAGCGATGAGGAGCTTGTCTATAAAAAGATTTTAAATAATAATGTTTTAACTGTACAAATGAAAAGCTATTCAAAATCTGGCTATTATTCTACAGGACATTTAAAAAAATGTAGATTGCAGATCATGATATTTTTTCGGCCAGATTGCCCACACCTACTGTAAGTGCAATCAAGGAGTCAGCTTCAGGGTGCACCCATAGGTGTGATATTGCATGCTTGTGTACATGTATGCATATCTGTTTATTAATCCACGAGTGTAACGTTGTGTCCACAAGCTCACTGTTTGATGCGCTCAAGTTTGCTCTCCTCTGCTCTGATGTAGTCCTTTAGAGAGGTGACAAGGTCCTTTTCTGTGTATAAGAGATCTGTCATCTGGCCTGAGGAAGAAACATCAGACATGTGTGAGCATCAATACTCCAATGATGAACTGTGCAGGGCATCAACAATGTCATTAGAAGATCCTGCAATATAAGGACATGTTTTGTCTTTTGGATCGATGAAGTCAGCAGCGGGATCATTTATTTACAAAACAAGGGCCATGTTTGCCTGATGCTTTTACCTATGGAGGTGAAGAAGTCATCGTGAGCCGAGAGGGACTGCAGACAGTTCAGCAACAAGAAACACCAACACGGTAGCTCCATCCTGAAGAAACAGTGAGAGGGTGACGCCGTGTGATAAATTAACTGCATAACTGAATTATACATATGGCTGAAGTTTTTATTTATTTTCTGTCTGCTCATATCCAGATTGATCTCTAATCGCGTTAACGTAACCACATCAAACTTATGGCTACCATAAGTGAGCTTCTCTCCAAATGAACTCTCCCCTCACTACATGGAAACTGTCACGTCATACCCTTATTATAACCACACCTTAATACTGCTGCATTTTCAAATATTATTCATACTAAGCCCCGTGTTACATGAGTTCATTCCCAGTGAGTCAGGTCCAACTGAAACAGCTCGTCCTGAATGCTGATCCCCCTGTTGTCCTAACTCTCCCTGATTTAAGTTATTTATTTAGTTATTGCCATGACTCCCTCCAGTGCTGCTCTAACTAAATTTGAAACTTGGTTTTTAGCACCACTTAGTGCTGGATACTGTCAACTTACTGTACACAGCTTAACATTTCCTTGGCAGCAAGGTCTGTTTATTGTCCAGAGTAACCACAGCATTATTTTTTCTAAAAGGCATGTTGCTGTTGAGTGAAAAAACAAACAAACAAACATCTGCATGGTTCAAAATTATTGGGGGTGAGAGGGAGAATGTGATTCTTTTCATGTGAAATGAAAATATATGTTCAGATGGAAAAAAGAAGCAAAGCAAAATGACAAATCAAAGTCTTGAAGTAAAAAAAAAAAAAAAAAAAAAACTGCTCAAAGAATTTCCTCAATCCTTTCAGAAGTACGGCCTTAAGTCATAATCATCACACAGAGCCAAACATGTGTCTGTGGCTGCTGTCACTGTGTATGGTTTGGTTTAGAGTTGGCACATTATTAAGTACTACTGTGACGACTGGTATTCTGACCTTTTCACCCAAACAGATACTTAATCTTAACAGTGCGTGTAAATAATGTGGTTGAAACTTCGCAACTATCTGCTAGGAAAATGACACCTGCATTAACGTGCCAACAAAATGTGTACTAAAGAAATCTGCAATTCAATTCTGATCTACAAACCATCTAACAATACACATCATGGAATACATATTTGAGAATTGTTATTTAAAAAAAATAACTTGATCCACACATCTGTATCCTGATCCGTGCCAAATGTACTGATGTACTACTGACTTGATTCTTTGGCTGATGGCCTAAATTTCCATAAAACTATATGGAATATATATATATATATATAAATAAATAAATAAATAAATATATAAATATATATATATATAAATAAATATATATATATAAATATATATATAAATAAATATATATATATATAAATAAATATATAAATATATATATATATATATAAATAAATATATAAATATATATATAAATAAATATATATATATATAAATATATATATAAATATGTATATATATATATATTTATATATAAATATATATATAAATATATTCCCCCATCTGAGAAAAAAAATGTATAAATTCATTGAAAATGAATATAATTATTACAAGCAGCCCTATTTGGTTATGTTGTTCCAGTGAACTACTCGTGTTCAAAAACACTTAATCAACTGACTTGTTAAGAGAGAAAAAAGGACTCTGGGAAATGAGCAGAGGTTTCATTTCCTTTCTTCACTGTATCATAGCTGAATAGGGCATGCAAAATATAGTTGCTGTTTTTTTATATAATAGCTAAATCTCGAAAGGTGTCAGGTACAGTAGTAAACACACCACTGTAAATACCCCTTAAATACTACCTTGCACACACAAAAACCAATGCAGAAACTCAAAGACACCTTCAGACTTGTTTACACCTAGTGGCAAAACCAAACTCCAGGCATTAGAAGTACATCTATGCAGATTTGTAATGCCTTTTACGGGAAACCAATAACAGGCTCAGGCAGGTTCTGACTTTGCCACATAGACAATCCTTCAGTGAAAATAAAAAAATTAATTCACGTGACATTTCTTTTTAGGTCAGGAGCAGGAAGGATAGAGGAAGAACATGAATCTCCCCCAACATATGCGATTAAAGCTAAATTAAATTACATTACATTTCAAAACCAAGTATATTTAAGTAGAAAACTGCAAGACAACATGCAAATTAATATTATCCTTGGTTGTTACTTCTACAGCCAGAATCAGTGACGGAACTCCGTCCTTAATACTATAATATACCTCTGCCACTTTGAATTCCACAACAAAAAGCATGTAACTATTGTAATGACAGATTGATGGTTACTGTGCCTCTCTTGTTATAACGTGGTGATTAAGTGAAATGTAAAGATTGAAGAATAAAACCTATCATTTAGATCTGACATGCCAGACATGAAAGTGAGTGATACCGAGAGTGTTACCAGACATTCGTGAGGCAGTTTGTTAGAAATGCATTTAAGAATTTACCCATGTAGTTTTTTGACCTCCACAAATTATTCTGCGTCTGGGCTGCGTTCTGTTCTGACATGTTCATTAGGAGACTCTTTTTTTTCTTCTTCTTTTACCTCGCGGCCTTGCGTTAATTGTGGGCAAAGTGGACATAGCACAGTGCTCCCATTAGCAAATAAAAGATCCCTCAGTTGACTGTGAGATGATGAGTTGTGATGTTCGCTGCATTCCAGGGGTTGGGTTACTATTTTCCTGTCATTTCTACTATTTCCCACTTGGTTTAAAATAACTTAAAGCATCTCCCCGAGGCCATGACTGAACCATGTACTTCTGGAATTTATTTGTAGGACAGAGATGTAGCAAAAGCAAGGGAAATACAGGGAAGGAGTGGAGTCTTTGCCAAAATGTGTTGTTTCAATATGAGGTATGCTTGAAGAAGCCTTGCTCTTTGATTTTGAAGATATGACACATGAACCAAAGAAGCTATGAAAAATAACTAAAATGTTGTCATGTGATTACGGCTGGGTTTTAGTTAAATAAAAAATATGCTGCAATACCAATACTAGTACCCTTAAAATAATTCTGATACAAATAGAATACGTCATCTGGCAGCATCTTTTTTTTCCGTGTTTTGATGAGGCGATTAATTATGTTACTCATACACCCAGTTTTTCCTGAAATAATCCCACATTTTATCCATTTATTTTATTAGATGCCACATGTGTGTAGTCTGGCCATACTTTAATAAGTTTCAATAGCATCTTGACACACTGAACTGCCAAATCTGTCAAATGCACCACTGCTGGCGTCACCACAGTGCAGACTTTGTGGGTTATAGCTTTTGCAATGGCATTTAACATTAAATAAAATAACACTTAAAGTGGTTGACAGTCTCAATACTATGGTACTGGGTTATTTCAGTAGATAGCTTAAAGGTTTTGAGTAAGGACACCATGCCCTGTGTTATTCTTTTATCTACAGTATCCACAGGAAAAAAGGCTTATCATTACTTTAGACTATTCCAATCAGTAAAGTTTTGTATTTTCTACCCGAAGCAACAAACTGATACCATTCACACATTAAAGACCAAAATAAAGATTTTAACAAATGTCAGAGCCCTCCCCTCAGTCTGCATAGTATTCTAGCACCTTCTTCAGTAACATTGGCCTCAGCTCAACTCTCCAAGTTTTATTAGGAGTGAAACTGTGGAGTCGGATAACACAGGATGTGGATGGAAGAGGACTGCCACGTCTTCGCCCCTCCCCGCCAGAGAAACTCATGTGCGGACTGAACGCTGCTCAATGGAGTCTGAGTCATTTTACCTGGAATAAATAACCAGTCAATAACTCAGACTGACAGACAGCAGGGGGAGGGAGGGTAATTTCTAGGACAGCTGGGCTGTTAAATGACCCCCAAATTAGTCAGGATAATTAGCTAACTAGCTAAATAAGAATAAAAAATATCAATATTCCAGTGAATATTAGCTGTTATCAATACTCAGTGCAGGGTATACGACGGCAGACTAGATTAATTTACTGTACAAAGTATTTTAACAAATAAACTCCATGTATATTAAGCATTTATTGGGTATTATATATATTGTAGAGCAGGGAGAAGGCAGCAGCATCCCACGCTGCTTTGCACAGGAATGCCACAACACTGATGCTAGTTTTATAGGCAAAACACAGGCTTGGTTTTCTTTTCTGGCGAATTTCGACTTATTTATTCGAATTATTTTTTTCTAACTGCACTCCCTCTAATGTTTACCTTATCGTATTCTTCATATTGGAGAAGCATTAAATCATATCTGTCAATGTTTCATCCAGGTTAGCTAGTTTTCAGCTAGCTTAGCTAGCCTACGTTGACCCAACTCTGGTGGAATAAGTAACAGAGAAGTTCGCAGTGTTTTTGGGTCGCTGCTGAAAACAGGACGATTTTTAAAAAAAGGACAGTCCACAACTTTAAGTTGACATGAGAGCTATAGAGTAAAATAAAAACCTACAAAGTTTTTAGTTAGAGGGCTACTGGCATCTTCGTATTCGGGAGGTTTACCTTAACGAGAGCATCCTGCAGCAGTAATGTGTGCCCGGTATTTAGGTCCTCAATCTGAAGCTTCGATCAGGCGAATCGGTGAGAAGATGAACACGGAGTCTGTCCTCGTCCTATCTGTGATGTTTCGGTGAACTCTTGGCCATCTGGTGGGTTGAGCTGTATTTCAAGACAGAATGCTACGTGCAGATTCTCACATGCAAGGATCCTCCTGCAACTGGAGACTCATGTCGTTTGTAAGTTGCTGTGGGAGGCGTCTATTTGTCTTGACCGGCGGTGAGACGGGCACGGATTTAAGATTAATGTCAAAATGTAGTCTAATGTCACCCTAATGCCACGTTTAGAATTATGCTGCGACACTCAAATGTGCTGTTTTTTGTGTGGACCTTCGTTGGATTTTAAAACCACTTGTATTTTTCCATTGACATAAATCTTTGACAACCTGGCATGTGGACCCCGAAGTTCAATAGTTCGATTCAAAGAACGATGGTTTGTATGGTTTTGTGCAGTTTTTGATATGGCAAAACAAACTATTTTCACTATTATAACCTGGAGGCGATCGTCCTCATTCTCCCCCACATTCCAGAAGATTCCTCCCTTCCTCCCAACCAAATAGTGCGTCTGCAGGGAGAGAATTCCTTGTGCAAGCTGAGTTCAGCAGGGTGGAGCTCAGAGTGTGAGTGACTGAGAGAGAGAGTGGGGAACTGCTTATGTCACTATAATATTTCTTAAGTTCCAGAGGCAACAAATCTTAACCATACAAATCTCAATGACACCCCCAGTATAAACACTACAGATTGCATGTCATAAACATTATTTTGAAAGGCCTCATCCAGTTATTAAATACTTTCCACATGAATATTGTTGAATGGACAGTATAAGTATCACAATATAATCAACCGGTGGAATGACAATTAATTAAAAAAAATTGTAATTCAAAATGTTATAACTACACTTTATTAATCTTCTGTCAGCTAGCACCAAGAAATAACAACGATTACATGAGTCACACAGGGGGGGGGTTGTTGAGGCATAGCACAAGAAGTACAGTGTTTGGGGCTGAAGATGAGCATTAAATGTGTGGTGAAAATTCTCCATCCAGGCTCTGAGAGTCTTTCTCCTCTGTGCAGGCACAGCATATATGTCACTGTAAAAAAAAAAAAAAAAGGTATCCACTTTCACGGAATGTGTCTTTTCCATTCTCATTCTTTACCCCAATCATCTGCGGATGTCGTCCAAGGAAGTGAGTCTGCTCCCAAACAGCTGCTCCTCATAGGCCAGCAGCTGTCGGAGGAAGTTTATGTTGGGTGCTGTGCATGCCCTCCTCTCCTTCAGCCAGCGCAAGGCATGAAGGAGCGACCAGCATCGATGCTCCATGAGGAAGGCCAGCGTTAGTGCTGAACTGCGACTCCTGCCCATACTGCAGTGGACCAGAACGCGGCCAGCAGGCTCAGCCTTCAGCGCTGTGCTGATGAATCTGGATGCTAGCGGCAGTGCCTCCACTAGGTCCTGCTGGGCGTCATCACTCAGACGCAGCCTCAGGTAGCATAGCATGTTGGGGAAAGCATCAGGGGAATTGGCAGTGGCATTGACCACATGGGTGATTTGTAGATTATTGATGATACGGAAGTCAGAGGCCTGGGAGGCAGAGCCCTGGTAGAGAACTCCTTCCAGGATCTCTGAGGGGTAGATGGCGAGAGTGTGCCGCTCAGGTGCCAGCAGGACCATACGTGGTGTGCAGAGGAAAGGGTAGACGACACTGAATGCTGAGAATCCCCCCAGCAGGATGATAGGGTCCATTCCCAAGGCACTGAGCTGGAAGAAACAGCGCTGAAGGCCTGGAGAGTCTGCCCTGGCCTTCACACTGCCCACTGATATAAACAGAGACACACACTCACACAATCACACTGAGAGAAAAAGAGACTGTACATAAGAGTATTTGTGTGTTTCCTCACGGCTAAATGTGGATTGCTGACCTGGGCTGCATCCCTCATCTGCATACAGCAGTATTATAGAGTACTTCTGCAGCTCTATAGAGCTGATCAAACAGCCCAGCTCAGGGTGGATCACCGTCACAGCGGCCCTCGCCGTCACCACATGGCTCTCTTTGTACCTGACACACACATTCATCCATAATATGCAAACACATGATGTACTTTTTCATGACAAACACTTTCCACAATGTTCTTCTATATTGGAATATATTTCTTGGAGGTTGAAGAGGGTATATTTTATTAATGCCAACAAATTCCATGAGAAGATCAAATCGTAAATGTGTTAATCTCTCGCTACTTTATGACTGTCGCTTTATTTTTTTATTTTTTTATTTTTACTTTATTTTTTATCGATTTACAAAATGCGAAGTCAGCGAACAGAAGAAAAACCTAAATCAAATCAATATTTGATGTGACCACCCTTTGCCTTCAAAACAACATCAACAGCATTTCTTCACACCTGCCTAAGACTTTTGCACAGTACTGTATATCTATATAGATATATATAGAGATAGAGATATAGATATAGATATATATCTTTATATATGGATACTGAGGTTACTTTATGGCTAAAAGGAAAATTGTTCCAGTTCCTGTACATGTTTACCTAAACAAAATAAAAAAACAGCACTATGCAACATAATGCAATCAGATTCCTGAAATACATTGTATTATTGTGAAGTAATAACTATTGTTGTTTTTGTTGAGATAGATATGTGGATTCAAAGGTGGGAACTTTCAGGGTCAGGTTTTGCTGCTATCTAGTTGCATTTCACCTGTGCAGGTGCTGCCTTTAATATGTCTACTCACATATGCAGTACACATGACAGAGTTTCTGAAAAGCACTGGTGCATCCATGTAGCACCCACCTCTCTGCGCTGCGACAGTCCAGGATGAGAATATAGAACGGATCAAACAAGGCGGGCTGGCTTTCCTCTGCGTTCAGCAGGTTATAGACCTGTTGTGGGGTGATGTAGCCTCGCTCTACACAGGCTGTTTCTGGAGCAGCAGGAACTAGCATCTCCTCTGGGTCACACACTGTTAGCAGACAGAGGAAATACAAAGAGTACACTTTGTCCATATGTGTGTAGTGGACATTTATTGTGTGCAAAGACAGAGAGAGTTAGAGGTAAAAAACAAACAAAAAAAAAGAAGAAGAAAAAAGTTGCCTTACCCTTGCTCCCAATAGGTATGATAGAGGAATAGTCAGTGTCTGTATTGACCTCTCTGTCACAGATGCTGCTCACTGTTTGAGATGTGATGATAGGCTGCCTGGAGGCTGCTTTACAACTGCAATTCACACAAACACAGAGACACATACACACAGAGAAGTACAATCTTAAGAATGTAGCAATACATCATTATATAGGGACTAAACACAAAACCAATTTATGGAAAAAAAAAGAAAAAAATTACCTCGACAGTAGCACCCCCATCTCGTTTAAGTTGTTTGACAGATGCATCAGCTGTTCACACCAGCCCCTCATTAAAAGAGCACACAACCCATGAAACAAGGTGTAGTGTAAAAAACAAACTCTGAAGAATATGATCTCAGAAGCCCAACAGGAATTGACAATGTGTTAACGATTTTAAAATAACCCACTATGCACTACTTTTTTGTGGTAGCTCTGATTCTTACTGATCCTCTTTTCCGTCTCACCCCTAATCTTCTAGCTTTTGCTCCTGGAAACACACTAACGGTTGAGAGCTCTCGAGAGTCACTGGCTGTGACAGGTGATCGAGGAGAGTCTCTCATAAAACCATACAAAGATTAGGGCAGCATTTAGAAAACAGAAGGGAGGAAATAAGGATATAAATACACATATCATAGTGCTCTTTACTATAAGAAAAAATGTTTAATGACTATTAAAGTTTGATAACCATATAATCTGACTGCTATGTACCTCTGAGTTACAGAGATCCTTAGGCAGAGGTCTTTTATACGTTACAGAGTCCAGGCTGAAAACTAAAGAGGACAGAGCTTTTGCCATCAGGGCCCCAAGGCTCTGGAACAACCTGCCCGAGGAAATAAGGCTGTCTGAGTCAGAGTCACTGTTCAAGTCTCATCTTAAAACCTACTTTCACCGAAAGACATTTCCTGATTTCATCTGAGCTGCATAGCCTTTGGCTATTTGTTTTAATCTTATTGTCCTGGTTTTAGCTTGAATTTTTAATTTTGTGTTTTTATATTTCCTGTTACATTTTATTGTTTTAAATTCTTAACCCTTTGTTTTTATTCTCCATATGTTCAGCATGGTTTCATGGTTTCATTTGTGTTATGTTTTATTGTAAAGCACTTCCTAACGATGTTTGGAAAGGTGCTATATAAATAAAGTTATTATTATCAATAATATTATATAGCTTCCATATATGTAGCTATAATATATATTACGTATTAATATAATAGTAGGATCTATATATTACACCAGATCACCTGCACTGAGTTTGTTTAGTTGATATGTGATCATAAATAACCTTGTTTATTCACAGGGTTGGGTCAGAAATGAACATGGAAGGTTATCTGTATAAATACAGAGTATGACTGCCCCCTATTGGCCTCCTGAGTATGTTTGGTGCTATCAACCTGGTGCACTAGAGTGCTATATCATCACTATCAGTGTACTCACATCAGGCCTATCAGTGTACACACAGTTGTGTACACACATTCCCAC